>RSEF01000004.1:47229107-47250921 GCA_003993805.1 Himantopus leucocephalus | reverse complement strand
GGGAAGGCAGGTCTTGTGTCCCTGGAGAGCAGGTACTCCGAGCAGTCAGCTGATCTCCAGAAATGAGTGGCAGTGGTGAGCTGAGGGACCATGATGGGACACCTGACCACCCACAGCTGGGTACACCTTGAGGGCATNTGGGAAGGCAGGTCTTGTGTCCCTGGAGAGCAGGTACTCCGAGCTGTCAGTTGACCTCCAGAATTGAGTGGCAGCGGTGAGCTGAGGGACCAGCTGATGGGACACCTGACCACCCACAGCTGGGAACACCTCGAGGGCACCACAGTTCCAAGCACTACAGAGGGCACAACGAAAAAAATGATGGGCAAAGCTGCTGCCTGCACCATTAAGAGAGGGTATGAGCCTCTGGCAGTTTTCTGGTCATTAGCTGTGACTTCAGCTGTGGGCTTGATACCTGAATGTCCGCTTACTGCTGCTGATAGCTGGTAGCAGGTGTACTAGGTGTGAGCTGTGAGCTAGTAAGAAGGAAAAAACTCTGCTTCAATTTGTAGCATATGAACTTGCGTTAGAGAAAACTTTCTGTTCTCTACTTCGAGAGTGTTTCCATTTTTTTAACTGGTAGAAAGCAAACAGAGATTTTTACAACATTTTGTGTATGTGTGAAAGAGAAAAATCTCGGCAATTGGCATCGCAGCCTTCCTGCAGGTGGTGAGTAAACAAAGCGAGATGAAGAATGTGAAAATAAAAAACCCTCCCGATTCCCTCTCTCTTCTCCAGCCTGTCCGTGCTAGGATAGTACCCTTTCCCTGCCAGTTAATAGTATTACCACAGACTTCTTTGTGCTTTTTGGCCTCCCAACACACAGTTTTAGCAATGGAAAGGTACTGAAGCCAAGAAAAAGAAGAGACTATTGATTTAAAAACTGTATGTCACGATCAGAATCTTTTAAATCTTTGCTGCTGCTGGCATCTGTGGTGGTTAAAAGAGGAGCAAAAAAGAAAAAATCCTATTGCCTTGCCGCTCATCATGCTCTTTGTGTCCTTCTGGCTTTTTTCTCGGCCTGGACAGTGAAGCTGAGATAATTTCAGTTCATGTGTGCCGATAATAAATTTCCCTGTTGTACTCCTATCCCACCATCTTTTATGTCTCAGGCAACATGCAGGTATTGTTTATGTGGTTAGAAGCTTGCTCAACTGCTAAACAGAAATTGTCACCATCCTTTCCTGGACCAGGCTGGAGGCTGGATACCGTTAACTGGGTAGCAGAAAAGAGGCATCTGCTACAGCCATCACCAGATGGGGTACCAAGTGGATGGAGAGTGGAGATGCTGTGCTGTAAACCAGGACACCTCTCACAGCAAACAATAAATGTACCAGTATGTGGGCACATCAGCCGGGCCCCAGAGGACTCCAGGGGTGGGAGCCCGAAGGACGTTTGCTCCCAGAGAGCATGTAATAAACAGGGTGCAGTGTACATTGATATTAGCTGTGCTCAGGGGAAAACAGAAGCAGACTGTTTCTCAGACCACAACGTCACCCACCAAAGCCCCTCAGCAGTCAAGTATGCCAACACCAAGGGTGAGGAGCGGAGGAAGTATCGTAGAAACACAAAAGATGGGTGAAACCTTCAGTCTGGGAGTAGACCTTGACTGTCACCTGTCTCCGGGACCTGCTGTGTTGCCTCTCTCCCTCCTGCCGTGCAGAAGAGAAGGTGATGGCATACACAGGGCTGATCCACAGTGGCTGGGAAAACACCACGCACCACCCCTGTATTTCAGAGAAGCCCCAAACATGTCATCGTTGAGTTATGGCAAGTGTGGGACAGCCCTGCAAAGGACATGGGCCTCACCTTGGGGTTCAGGAGACCCAAAACACTATCTGTTCAACCTCCTCCTCCATCCCACAAGCTTCACAGGATCTCATAGCCTCTCTGCCAAGTATTTAAGATCAGGTTCTCTCCAAAGAGGGTCACAGAGGCCCCTCGCCAGCTCCTCTCCGAGCAGCTTTCCACCCACCTACCCACTTCTGTGAGCAGGGACTCCATCCGCTTCCCATGGAGGCCAAGAGAAATACAGCTCTTGGACGTGGGGCCGCACAGTTGACTGGTGGCTGCTGCGTCCTCACAGAGGACCTGCCAGAAAAGACCTCATTTGTTTTTAGGATCTTGGAAAATAAATCCTCCTGGAGTTTCCAGCTCAGATCTAATACCGTCCGCCCATGTTTGTGCTGGCTGGGGCTGGAAATGTGAGGGGCCCCCGCATGCCCTGAGCTGGGAGGGTTCAGAGGAGCTGGGATGGGGGAGGTCCTGCGAGTTGGCAGGCGAGGGACACCCAAACTCCTCAGCATGAGCAGCTTTTCTCGAGAGCTATGGCACGAAGGGCTCTGAAGCAGTAACTCGTGCTTGCAGTGGTTACGGGGAGACCTCAGACTTTCCGTTTAGCTTGGCATGAGAGCTCCCTGCGGAGCCAGGCCGAGGCAGGGAAAGGGAAATACTAAAAGCTCCCAACAGGATAAAAACCCGAGGTGGCTTGTGGTCTTAATTCCTTTCTTTGCAAAACAAACAGCACATGGTGTGATTAAGTGAGCCTTTTGGGATACGCGTATTTGGACTGCTTCTTCCCTCCCTTGCCAAGCCCACGTCAAGCCTCGCAAAGCTCTCTCAAACACACGTGTCAGCAGCAGCAGCCCCTTTTACCTAATTCGCCATTTTATGCTGCACCTTCCAGGTCAACAACCGCAATATCATAACTGGAGCGCGGAGAGCTAGGACATCAGGTAGGATTCAGTCTAGCAGCTCAGAAAACAACACAACCACCCAAGAACCAGTCTTTACACCACTGTGGAAGCCAAAACTGAGAAACAGAGCATGAATGAAGTTGTCAGAGAAAATTGCTTTTCAAGGAGTGGGATTTTAAGCCCGGGCATCCTTGGGCTGCCTTGCACACCACCAGATTTTTGTAACAAAACGACTTCTCCAGTTGCATATCAGTGAGATCCCTTTGCTCCAGCAGGGACTTGGCTGTTGTTTGGTGCTTCTTCAAGCAAATAGCAGGTCATGACGCCATGTCCTGGCTTGTAGGGAGACTGGAGCTTGTCCCCAAGCTCTGAATCACCGGGTGACTTTACATGAAGAAGCCAAACTATTAGTGCCAAAGCGTTAGCATTCCTCTTGTTTCTATGCTCTGGTTTTCTTTCTCATAATTGCTGTAGATGTGGAGGAAGGCAAAAGACCTCTAGGCAGGCCCTGGGCTTTGGGCTGAGGCTTTCTGTGTCACTCGGGGAAGCGCCACCAAATACCTTCTCACAGGCTAACAACAGCAGCAGATTTAAGTAGGAGGGCAACCCATGGAGAGCTCTGCCACTGCCCAGCAGCGCTGCCTGACCGCGGGCGAGTCACCTCCCTCCACCCACTCCCCTTCCAAAATTTATCTGGTTTGTTTACCTGTTCGTCCCACTGTGTCTGTGCTTCCCCTCACACCTAGTCTCAGCAAAATGGGGCATGCTTCACATTAGCATACATTAGTTAGTTGTCTTTAGCTACATGGCTCTTGGTCATCAGTGATGGTTGCATCTATTTGGTTATAGCTTTGAAAATCTCGGTAAACTTGCCATTTCTCATGAATACCAAATTCAGCTAGTCTGCCCCCTTGAAATCTTCAGTAAAGTAACATATAATGACTAGAAGATCCTGTGGATAATCGGGCAGATGCGCTGTGTGCTATTGCTTGCTAGTTGCCCGTTGCAGAGGAACGCTACCTTCTGGCAGCGCTGACGGGTGCAGTTGGGCACCTGCACTGAGACACTGTGGGGCAGATGCTGCTGACCTCCATAACCTCCTCCTGCAGGTCTGGGGAGGAGGAGGAGGTGAGTTCACGTTTGAGGTGACTGACCTGTCACAACTGTGGTGGTGTCTGAGGAGCAGAGTCCACTGTCCTCCTCCAAAGCCACCGAAAAGAGGGAGAACTTCCCTCTGAAACAGCTAAACCTCTCCAGAGTCATGAAGGTTACATAGATGTGGGGTGAAGGGCAGTACGCAGAAAGGAGAGGCCTCGCTCACGTGAATGGATAGAGGCAAGAGAGAAATGCATCCCAGCATTTTCATCACATGATGTCCTAGACCTGCCAGCCATGTATGCTTGTGGGGGCCACGTGATCTTGTGAATGAGCAGAGAAAGAAGGGACGGGAGTGTTTGTCTGAAAAAGTGGTGGGATATAACGAACAAGCCAAGGGTGGGAATGTGCAGGTGGGGCCAGAAATTTCTTAAGCTGAAAAAAGCCAAAATACTATGAAACCACATTCACAAATGCTAAAATATGGCATTTTGGAGGTTAAAACATGAGTTTCTTAATGGCTCATGAAACAGCAGTGTAGGACAAGATATGAACAACAGCTTGTCCTTGTAGTCCCTGATTTCCCAGAAGAAACTGTGGTAACATTTAAGTCCCCCACATCCCAGTTGTGAATGGAAAGAAAACCAGTTACAGCCCCCCTCCCTGCAGCAGAGGTGCATGACCGGTGAGATGCGATGTACGCTTTCTCGTGCCCGTACAGCAGCAATGGGGAGACAGTAACTTGCCCGTCCCTAAGCAGGTCACTACATCACGATGCTCATGTCACCCTGCCATGCTGCATTTTTTCCAAAAAGCTGTCCCAGCTTTGCGAACTGAATGTGCAGAGACTCAACACAGCCAATGCCACATCTGCCACGTGCCCCACGCTCCCACCATCACCTAAAATGTGACTTCTCCTTCCTGCAGAGACCGCACCGTGGCGTTGGGGGTAAGAACAGCGTAGCCGTGGGATTTGCCCTGCTGTCATGCCAGGACACAACCACAGAGTCCACTAACACCCTGGCGCTCAAGTGCAGTCTTGGATCTTCCTTTGGGCACGTTCATCATCTGAACTTCGTCGCCAGGTGGTTCCTGACATATTTAACACTGCTGTGACTCATGTGTTAGGAAGGTGAGTTGTTATTTGCAGTTAAGTATTATATTTGCATTGAGAACCTCATCGTGAAGGCCAGGAGACTTGCAAGAAGAGTTGAGTTTAGTCTCATAGATTGTCTCATGGCTTCAAGCTGGGGTGTAGAAACCCTGGTACCCTAAAAATGCGAAAATTCTCATGGTGGTGTTTCATCAGCTAAAACAAAACTCCTTCTTTGTAAGTACCAAATAAGATGTTTTCAAAATTCCTCGAAAGGCTGATTATAGACTTCACTCTACCCATACGCACTTAATAGGAGTGATGATTAAACGTAGTAAGGAGAGAAAGCAGTCACTTTCCCACTCCTCTTTAACAAAGAGGCTTTTTGCCCATGAAGTGTTAAGCCAGTGTGCCTACGGTCACATAAAGAACAAGGTCCACAGTGGAGTGACATCTCTATTCTCAGTCATGACATTTGCTCTGCATTCATGCATTTGCATCAAGTCATGAAAAAAAACCTGTGATGGTTTTGTACTCTTTTCTGTTCAGAGTTGAGCAAGAGAAAGGCATTCCTCTCCCAAGAGAGGGAGGAAGGGGTTAAGCAGTTTCAAAACAAGCTGGGCACAACTGATGTCAGATTTCTGTCTTACAATGGCATCTATTTGCTTTCCCAGCAAGCGGTATATGGACCGCTGGGCACTGTATTGTTCCGAGGACAGCAGAAGATACCACACATCTTCGGAGAGGACAGATTTTCTCACTCCTCCTTAGCTGGAATGTCTTGTTTGTTAAATAACTCTGGAGAAAAACCCAATCAGAAACTCCAGAAAAACTTTTCTGGTTTTGTTTTTTTGTTTTTTGGGTTTTTTTTTTTGTAAATGTTGTTTCCAGGGTGTTTTTCTCTGATGAGAAGGGCTCAGCTATACTCTGTGTACCTTCCTAGTATCCCTGTAATCGTGTGTTGCTCCACTTAGATTAAAAGGAAATCAGCATACCGAAAATTATGACTATCGTCCCAATTTTCTGAAAGCCTCTCCTGGGCAGTCAGAAAAAAAGCTTTTGCTTAGGGGAGCAAAAGCAAAAATCCTTAATGTCTTTCTGTTTGGCTACTTCAGATTATCTTACAAAAACAGGGGCTTAGGGAAAGACCTGTGAAAGCAGAAAGGCTGTTAAGTTTAAAAAGAAATTTAACTCCGAACTTGCCAAAACGGACCTCCTGGCTGAAAATTAGTTCTTCTCGTAGCCACCCTCAGTTTACACGCCTTTTTATTAACTGGAAAGTCTGTGAGCAGGCTCTGTATTCATTTCCCGTGCATTTCCCACTCGTTTTTATATTCTGTATGCGGCAGCCCCCATCAGTGCTCCCACCGGGGAGCCCTGCACCGCCGTGCTGCTGCGGTGGCAGCAGGTAGCGAGCCGGCAGCACCGCGCAAGAGCAAACGAGAGCTTCAAAACTCAGCTCTGAGAGGCATTTCCAAGTTCGGGGCAGGTTTCAGTCAAGCAACACCGAGCTGTAACACCGCAGTGCTTTTAAACTCCCAGCTAAAAGCGAGAGCTGGGTTATTTTTATGTCATCTTTGCAGGAAAAAGTGACGGGGAGCTGGCAGCTCCGAGGAGCATCGCAGCAAAGGCAGGTACTCACCCGTCATCAGCGTGTAGTAATTTGGGTAGGAGAGGCTGGGGAAGTCTGGGGTCATGTAATCCACCTTCACCCCCATGTTCACAATGTCCCGAAAGCCCGGCAGACCCTCCAGCTCGCTGTCGTCGATGTAGTCGAAGCGAAAACCGTCGAGCAGGAACACCAGGAGCTTGCGGTGGGCCGAGGGGGCGGCGGGGAGCGGCAAGAGGGAGGCGAGGATGGCGGCCAGGATGGCGGCCAGCAGGCTGCGGCTCCCCATGGCCGGGCACAGCGCTGCCAGGACCGGGCCGGGCAGCAGTGAGGGATCTGCAGCAGCTTCTGGCACTGCTGTCCTCCCTCCCGCTTCCACCGCCCGCGTTAAAGCTACAGCACTGCCCCGCGTGTGCCGTGGGCGTGGGAGGTCACAGGTTAATTGCAAGCAGATGATTAACTTATATCCCCGCCTGCTCGCCAGCTCTGCGTCGTCGGGGCTGCTGCTTTCTTTAAAAGAGAGCGTTCCATCTCCAGCCACGCGAACGTGCGCTTTCTGCTCGCCCTCCTGGCAGTGGTTTGTGAGAGAAACTAGATAGAGTGAGAGTAAGGCAAAGCATCTCCCCAGTTCGGGAGGTGGGGTATGGGAGTCGAGGTCCGGCGTCTCGATGGCACGGCCGTACCGCAGAGCGGCGGCTGAGCAAGCTCACCTCCGCACGGACCCGAGTCCCTGCAGAGGACCCTGTCCTCTCCACTTGCTCTGTGCTGCCGCGGGGCTAATCTAGCTCCTGATGCACTAGTAGAAAAATCTAGTTTTCAGCATTAGACAGAACAAATTATACATTTATTTTCTGGCTGTTGGTATTATTAAGAGATTAAGAGTTGGGTGGGGCCAAATTTCATATTAAAAATGAAAATTTGTTCACATTTTAGGCATGAGTCACCAGCAGGTTCTTCTCCTGCCAGCCATCAGAGCCTAACTATACCTCTAATGCAATGCCAGCACCTGTGGTACGCTGTAATTACATATTAACTCACTTTTCTTGAATTGTGTTTGTTTTTCCGAAATAAAACAAGTTCATAGCGCTGTATTAACTCTGAAACGCTGCAGGTGAGGAGAAGTTACCTGCTGGACAAAGCTGGGATTGGGGGAAGGATAACTTTTGTATTTCTCAGTTCGGGGAGGAGAATAGAGCCCCGGGGGTGTGGGGGGTGTGTGTGTTTCCAGCCCCTGTCTCACCCATTGTGGGAACGGCCCCTCGCAGATGTTTACACCTGGGGAAGGTTGCAACAGCTGGATGTCGGAACCTCTGTTTCCTCCTTCAAAGCTCTCAATTGCACGTCCAGCGTGTCTGGTCGCCTCTTGCCAAACACCGGGCTGACGCAGGCTCGGCAAGACAGCCTTCAGCCTCCCTTGCCCCAAAAGCTTATTTACCCGTGGGCAAAACCCCCTCGTGTCCTGGCCTGCCTTCTGCACGGCTTTGTGCTGGCTGCGGGTCACCCACTGCTCCCGGGACACGGCTGGAGAGGTGCTGTCCCTGCGCGTCTCCTACATGTCTTCCAGCTCAAGACAGAAGATGCCCTGCCAGGGGAAGGGGTGCTGCTGGGGTTTTCTGTAGGAGGGAGGCGTTCAAGGCAGGTGGAAGAAGATGGAGGGGGAGCCTGCGGTCGAGCAGGGCTGCTCAGGCTCTTCAGCTGGTGATGCTCACATTCACCTTCCCAGCCAAATTCCTCATGCTTCCTCCCTGCCAGTGGACTAAACGCACTCCTCATGGACATCTCCATCTCTACGGCTTGCCCAGCCACTCTTTTCCTTCCTTTTTTTTTTTTTTTTTTCCATGTGCCCCTTTTTCCATCCCCCATCTCAGAGCCCAGCACTTGGGACGTACCTTCCCATCAGCGTTATACCTGAGCCAAGGACTCGGGGCATTTCTCAGCTCCAGCCCAGGGATCTTTAGAGCAAGAGAGTGACCGAACCAGCCCTTCAGGGTTTTATCTCTTTTCACATAGCATTTACTTTCGGAGCCTTGCGTTGCTAGCTACTATCATCTTGACAACTTTAATTCTGTCTGTGTTTTGACTTTCCTTATCTTGCCTGGCTTTCGTTCATGTATTTTCTCACAGCGCAGCAGGAGCAGCAGCAGTTTTCTCAGCAAAACCAACCCACGGTCACACAGCTGTGCTGCACCTCTGGTCAGAGCCAGCTGAGACCTGGGGCCATCTGTGCAGCCCCGTGCCCAGGAGAAGGACAGACTGACGACGGTCTCCAGCCTGCTGGGACGATAACAGGTCCTGGAGCCTCAGTCCAGCCCCTGGAGCAGACGTTGTCTGGGAGAGCTGGGCAGTACCAGCGTGCTCTAGACTGAATTTTGAAGGAAAACACCCAAATTGCACAATGTGAGAGGAAAGCTGCAAGGCTGCGTGACCTGGGCAGCCGGGCTGCGTTTCGCCGGCGTCCCAGCCTGTGCAAGGCTGCCGCTGCCCTGCCCGCCGGGGACGAGCCTGCAGCTGCGTGCCAGGCTGGCGGGAGACGTGACAGCGGTGCGGGCAGCTGCCTGCCTGCGGGACGGCACGTGCCGCGTGTCATACCTATGGAGAGCCACCGCTCTTCTCGGCCATCTCCAGGCTCGGCAGGATCTCAGCTGAGGATCTGCCTGCTGAATGGAATATGCATGTCTTCCTTCTGCTCCAAGGAGGGAGGTGGCCCAGAAGAACCTATGCTCAGAGGCAGCACTTCCACTAGTGCTTACCGAGGATTTTCACTCTAGCAAAAGCTGTATATAGTGGGCTTGGAGCCACCTGTAATGTTGTCTCTTGGCCAAGCCACTGTGATAATTTACTACATCCATATTTACAGAATCGTAGAATCACAGAATAGTTTGGGTTGGAAGGGACCTTTAAAGGCCATCTAGTCCAACCCCCCTGCCATAAGCAGGGACATCTCCAACTAGATCAGGTTGCTCAAAGCCCCGTCCAACCTGACCTGGAATGTTTCCAGGGATGGGGTATCAACCACCTCTCTGGGCAACCTGTGCCAGGGTTTCACCACCCTCACAGTAAAAAAATGTCTTTCTTATATCTACTGTGAATCTTCCCTCTTTTAGTTTAAAGCCATAACCCCTTGTCCTATCGCAACAGGCCCTGTTAAAACGCCTGTCCCCATCTTTCCTGTAGGCCCCCTTTAGGTACTGGAAGGTGGCTATAAGGTTTCCTCAGAGCCTTCTCTTGCTGAATTAACATTTAGGTTGAATGAACTCAGAAATGTGCCAGAAGTGGCACCTCTTGGCAAACCCATGAGGACATTCACATTGATGTCTTAGCTTGTCCTCTAATGGGTGGCCTCTGGGCTTGCCAGCAGGGCTTGGCAGAAGCAGCAGCTGCCACTCATGAAGGGATAGGATAATCAAGGAGAGTCAATCAAGTGTCCAAGCCGGACTCTCACCTTGAAAGGATGACCAGGTTTTGAGGTGGTTAGGCCAAGAAGCCAGGCTTCCATCATGAGATGCTACAAAGATATGTCATCTTATTATTTCATGGCATTAAGAAATAATGTCTTATATTCAGGAAGTTTGTAGTGTACCAGTTGACGGCTCCTAAGGGAAAACTCTACCTGAACCAACACAGCGGCATGAGGGACAATTGGTGCAAGGTACCAGAGCCCGAGGTCTGCTTTAAGAGTTGGACATTCACAGGTTTCCACTCAACAAATAACAAGAGTGTAAGGCCTGAGAGGGGTTAAAGGAGTAGTGAGCCATGTAACCATGGCGCCGTACAATACCAAATTGTGTTTTGACAGACAATCCCCCTGAAGAGTGGGACTGGAGCCAAACAGTCTAGCTTGGCAGAGACAGACCCTAGCAATACATTTCATCCCTGCCAAGCAATGTTGATTTGCTTTGGTTCACATTCATTTGTAAGCACCCTGTCTGCACAAAGCCCCAGATGGCCTTGGAGACTCCAGCACAACAATATTTTGATACAAACGCTCTTACAAAAGCTATCAGAGCCTGAGCTGGTGTCGAGGGGCAACAGTCCTCACTAGTTAGCAGGTTTAGGAAGAAGCACGCGTAAAGGAATGAAAATCCCTCAGCACAATTTGTGCATGAGGAGATACCCCACCGATCCAAACTTTGTTTGAGACAAGATCCTCAACCATGTAGATTGCTCAGGAAATCCTCTTAGCAAAAGGCAGGTTTCCATCTTTGGAAAGCTGCCTCCAGTGTCCTTAAATATCTCTCTTTTTTTTTTTTTTTTCTGGGGGGGGTGGTGTGGTGGGATGGTGGGGGCAGGGGATTGTCCTGCAGAATTCACAAGCATGACAACAGAAATGAAAGAAAATTCTCCAGGCTCACACCAATGGTTCAGTCTGGCTTGCCAGATGTACCAGCCTCCCCGGCAGCACTGCTCTATCTGTGCCCTGAGGTCCAGGGGCACACACAAGAACAAAAGCTGCTAAAAGTAAAACATGGTTTCCCATTTCCCCTGGGAATTAGAGAATCTAAAGGGGAAATTTGTCCTTCTTTCTCATCTGGAAGAAAGACAAGGCGGCATAACATGACTCATTGTCGGCTTGTAATTCCTCTTCAGTTCCTATTCTCCTTCACAATCAGTAGTAGTTGAACACTTTGGCCAACACAGCCTGACTTACTTGTTTGGTTGTTTCTTTTCTCTCATTAGAGAACAAGACACGGCCACCTCCAGACATAAAAGCCTTGAGGGGAATGATAAGTTGCTTGCATTTCTTTGAAGAAGAGGAAGAGAATTTGTGCCAGTCTGAAATTTTATGGTCTGAACTCTGCTGGTCTAAGGTCCTCCTTCCTCCTCTCCCCATCTGAAAATAGTACAGGTGGTACCAGCACCTCTGCTGACTTTCACAGAAAACCTCTGATAATGCGTGTATCTGCCTTCCAAGCTGACAGAAGTTCTTACCTTGGTAGAGGTCATGAGCTGCAGAAGTTTAATATCAGGGTCTTTGCTCCTGCATTGTGCATTTTCACCAATGCTTCTGCATGGAGGGGCACATTAGGCAAGGCATCTGCTGCTCCATCAGATCTTCCTAGATGATATTTAATGTAAAGTCACTTATTTCTGTGATATTTTGGTGTGCAGTGCTTCAGTCATGAGGAATTCAAGACACAGGAAATGGGTTGCTCTTGCTGTCAGTCACGTACGGATGTATATGACAAAGTCACACACTTGTTACAGACAGAACATTTCAAAGTTAGAAACTCCAACTTTCCTGGAGAAAAGCAATGATCTTTCACAGCTTCTGGAGGCACAGTTTTCCTACCTGGCTGGTATGAGACTTGCCTTACTGGAAGCATCCACATTCTGGGTAATGAGTATATCCAAGTGGGACAGTGGTGGCGCTGATGGACAGCCAGGGGCTGGTTAAATGTTCTCTGAAGTGTCTCAGTCCAGGCAATTGTGATGATTGGAGAGTAGCTCTGCAGATCCTTCACCGCAACAGTCACATGTCATATTAATAACTTTTCTATTTGAGAAAAAATCTAGTGGAGATGAAGAAACTTAATGAACCAGTGGAGTCCCCTTGGTTTCCTTGCAAGGAGCCGCTTGGGCTTGGTGCATCATCGCCGGCACATTCCCTGTGAATGCTCCCCGACTATGTTCCCCTTGGGGAACAGGCTGCACTTCCATTAAATGAAACTAAATCAGGTTCAGACCGAACAAAGGAGGTGGCTTTTCACACCAAATCATCATTCAGGTGTGCAACGCCTTGTCCCTGAAGACCGTGACTGTTAAAAGCATATGTGGGTCAAATTCACAGGAAAAAAGTGCACCTGGGACTGGGAAACACAAAGAGCATGGGTCCAGCCATCCCAGCACTTTGTGTTCTTACAGAGGGTGAAGAACAGGAGTATTTATTCAGTGGGAGAACCTTTTAAGTGTTTTGCTTAGTACCTTTCTTAACCCATCTGTTATATGACCAACACTGAGGCCTCCAAGAGCATGTTCTCTTAATGCGTTGTCTTTGGCAGCAATTGCAGCTGATTCTCCCCCCTTCAGAAACACACAAATTATCTGAACTCCTGCAGCGGACATTCATAGCAAAGGAGAGAAGAAAAGGGTTGAGGGGACAGCAGCAGGGAATGATGTGCCTCCAATGGGACTGATCATGGTCAGCGATGCCCTAAATCTACCAGCTGCTGTCACCCATCAGGAGAGGCTGCACATCTGCAGGGCTGAAGTGGGACGGAGGCTGCAAACATCATGTGGAATAAACCCCCAAAAGATGTCCCCAAGGAAAAGCACTTTTCATATAGCCGGTGTGGGTTGGAATAACAATTTTTACCTGAACCCTGGAGAGCCACGGAGGTTCCTAGTGGTGGTGAAGGCAATTAAGAAAAATAAGCTGATCGCCAATGGGTTTAAACTCACTACACAGTGGGCCTCTACCCCTGGAAGACATGTAGGAGCTCAGGTCAGGAAAGACTGGGAAGTCTGCACCAGGTGGTGGCACCTCATGGCTGGATGCAGCAGAAGACCACCTCCTCCCTCACCCACCTCCTCACCTTGCTCAGATGTGTCAGCCTGAGCACAGGACCGTCTGGCTCAGGGAGAGGGTATCATTGTCTCAGACTGAAACCAGTCTTCACTCCTTCCAAAAGATTTGATTTTTGCTTGGATATCAACCCATCTCCACCTCCAGTACCTCCCCAACGTTTCTAACTCATGTCCCTGCAACGTTATTACTTAATTAGCCCAAGACCGTGCTTGTCTGGACGCCGGTGTCCTGTAATGCAGGAGTTTTTACCTCATTGAGGAAACCTTGCGCAATGCATTTCTCTGTTGAAATCACCTAGTCAAGTTTGCTAGATGGCAAAACCAGATAGTCCTAAGTAACTGGATACTGCGTTCTCTGCTTCGTCTCTGCTGTCTGGTTGTTTCCCTGTGTGGTGGGGGACGGTGGTGAAGGATTTTACTGCTACACTGGAAATAGGGGTCAACACACAGCAGTTCAGGTCGGGATGGAAACTTGGCAAGCTAAGCAAGTTGGTCAAGATTAGTTCGTTTACTTAGTATAAAGAATAAAACCGTAATCAGCAAAATAAAGTAAGTGTTACTAATCCTGCTGTGCCGTGACACTAACGTGTTCCTCAGGACACTGAGCTCAACACATCCATTCATATGCCAGTGGGTCCTCCAAGAGAACATCAGGGTATTCTGCACGTCCACCAGCGCCTTGCACAGCAGTTTCTGCCGGGTTATCACCTTGCCTGAGTCGCAGCCTTAAAAGATGAAAGTATGAGCTAGCGATCTTGCACAATCTTACAGTCATCTAGTGCTAGCCAAATGTAGACCTATTTCAGCAAACTATTTGGATTTCAGATTTTCCCATTAAATGAGGGGTGATTTCAGAGGCTAAATATCTGGCGAACCAGTGCTCACGTGCCTACTTTCCAAGAATAAAATAATATTCTGTGTTTGATCTTTCTGGTACGCTCCTATGCTGAGCAAAAAAGCCACTTACAACGCTGGCTTGAACTTAGTATAGGTACAAAGTAAACTATCCAGGGCTAGCATAAAATGTCATTTTAGAACTCCCAAGTATTTTGCATTTGGCATCCTTTATAGCCCGGAGGTTATGGAGAGTTCAGCTTTAACTTCTGACATCAGTGCTTAAGGACTGTGGGAGTTGGGCTTGCAGCACGACCTAGCGAAGAAAAAGGCCTTTATTCTTACCGTAGTGATTTAAGCTAACCTAAGAATATTTATAATTAGGCCCCAAAGGCTGGCCTCTGCCAGGCTGCCTGCAGCGAGCAAGCCCTGTGTTGCAGAGAGTTTCCAAGTTGCTGCCTACAGTTGCCGTTGCTTTTGTCATGTGCCACTGCACTTCGTTCATTTTGGCTTTCATATTCTTGATGTCATCGACCCTGGCTTTCAGTTCCCGTACCTCATTCATCAGTAAGGCTATGCTGCAGTTGAAGCCCTCACCTGGAGGACGCAGATGAAAGTCTCGGCTTTTCCCATCGCGCAGCAAGGATGAGTGTCTGGTTCTCATCTCACTGACTGCTGAGTCACCTCTGGACAATTTGCTCCCGCAGAAAAGAGAGGCTGTTTTACAACCCAGCCCGTGCAATAGAGCAATATTTACATGATATCTGTTTCCCAGCTTTGGGTGTTTCTCCATCAGCAAGCCACAACTTCTCAAGCGAAGCCGGATCTGCGTCAGATTTTCTTACAGGTAAGGTCCCGTCCCTGTCTAAATACCATCGGTGACGTCCTTCCCCATGGGAGGGCAAGGTCGTATCTTTACATCAGGGTCGGCATAACTTTCTCTCACTAGCTGAGCGCTCAGGTTAGGAAATCCTAACGCACTGCTTATGGCTTGAGCCGGCCTCAGTGACTGCAGGAATCTTTTATCTGAGGACAGGAGCTAGGACACCCCTCAGCCCTGGGGGACCTGATCTGATTTTTCCATCCGGGGGTACTTCACAGGTCTGAGATAAATTGCCTTGATTATTGTCCCCTTTACCTCTGACTGAATGCAACCCAAAGCAGACTTCAGCAGGACATCAGTGGGATGCAGACGTGGCATAGTGAATTTAGTCTGCTTCGAATTCACCGTGCCACATCCGCATCCTCTTTCTGAGTTGCCTTGGCTTAGTGGCTTTAGATCGCTGCTCTTCTGCCACAGTCCTGAGATTTATAATCACATCTTCCAATTCCAGTGGTGGAGACAATCCATCGTTTGACATCCTGCTCCTCCCTGTTCAAGCAGCTTATCGTACACTTGAGTGAAATCGTACCTTTATTTTCCCTGAAATCTGTCCCCAGTGTGGAGGGTCCTCTTTAATGCTTCAGCTTTAGACAACCTAAAAATGCTCTTCTCTTTGTATGGACATCCTCAAGCTGATATGTTTGCAACTGACCCCACCTTTCCTAGAAATACCTAAAGCTCCCTGCTCCCCTTCGTGCTGCCAGGAGAAGCTGGAGACCTGGAAAGCCTGCAGTGTCCCTTTGCCCTTGCTCCGTGAATGGCTCTGAGCTGCTGGGGCCATCTCCTTTAGCCAGAATGTCTCAGAGGAGTTAAGGATGTAGGTAGTTTTGGGTAGCTCTCCGGTTTTCTCTGAGAAGAAGCTAAACAAAGCTCTGATCGCCTGAAATGAAGAGAAATAAACAGTAAGAGGGCTTGCTCCTTCTTGGGCAACCATCTTCCCAGTAGGTCCCAGCACCCACGGTGCTTTGCCTTCTTTCTGGCTTCAAGACCCTTCCCTCAGGGGGTGCTTTTCTTCTGGGACTCCTCCAACCTCAGCTGCCGGATCAATCACCCTTTCAGGGGGCAAGGCAGGTTTGTCATGAACCCAAATCACTTCAGGGGCTTGTTCCCAGTAGCTACACGGGGGGGACCTGAGGTCGACACGGGGCAGGGAGGAGTGGTGGTGCACTAGAAGGCACCACGCTGACCACCAACAGGGAGAGGCTGGTGGAAACGTGTCCTTCCCACTGCTCAGGCAGTAAAACCTTTCCTCTTTCATCGTTCCTCTTTTAGCACCGGAACAAATAACACATGAAAACAGCACATGCATCTTGACAAAATGACGTGCTGTTCGCTCTCAGCAGCCACCACGGAAAGGCATGGCAACGTGGTGGCTGTCCCGAACTGAACACAAAACCTCTTCTTCCTGACTGAGCGAAAACAAGGTCTGGTCCCAGGCCTCATAGCCGGGGGCTTCACTCCATGAAGAAGTTCATGCTTCCCTGAATTCATCTTCACCTTGTTCCCAGGGAAGCGCGGGCTGCGCCTGTGAGTGCAGGAGGCCACCACTGTCTCCTCTGATGATACCACATCAGAAGTAGCTGTGGCTCCCCAACATTTGTCTGAGTCCAAACCTATTTGAAAAAATGGCTTCTTGTTCACCCCGGACCAGGGCTGACCAGGGCTCTGGACTCCATCCCATTGGGCACGTCCCCAGCTACCCGCCATGAAGCAGAGTGGAAAAGCGTGGCCGAGGCCACGTAGGCAGAGCAGAGGCAGCCGGTGGCCCCAACAGCATGGGCTGTTCCTCCAGCACCAGTCCCCCAGGGCAGCCCGACGCCAGCAAAGCTCTCCGCTTAATCGGCTTTAATAGCACGCGGGTCATATTTTCTACATTTTCCCTCCTGANCACTGCGTGGCAGCAAAAAAAAAAACCCCAACTCTGAAATTTCCTATGGTGCTGTCAGCTGCTGGAACTGGACACCCTGTAATAACCTCCGGGGCTGATGGCCCGCTGCCTCCAGTTCCCAGTAAGGACTTATTTTCCTTGGCATGGCCAACACGTGCAAAACCCCGCTCTGATAGTTTTTTAAAAGAGAAAATAGGTGGCAAAGTACTTAGCTCTTTCAAGGAAGTTTGGAAACGGTGGAGAGAAACCTCATGCCATGTGAGCACTGAGCGTGGCTGTCCAGCTTCCAGCACAGGGCAGTAAATCATCTCCTGAATGGCTGTCACAAACGCACCAGATCACCACAAAGAAGCTATTTTTCTTTCATCGCGACTGCCCGTTCGACGTACAACACCGCTGCTAATGCATTTAGCAGGTGCAAGAAATGTTTGAAAATTGATATATTTTTTCCCCCCCCCCAAGAAATAAGGTTAAGAGCTTGTTTGGAGTTTGGCTTATTTTGTTATACTCCTGCACAGCTGCAGTTTCTACCACGTGCTGGAAATGGTTGCACCCGCTCAGAGGCAGGGGAGTCTCAGGGCAAACAGGAATATTTCCAGTACTGCAGGCAAGGATTTACAAGGTGATTAATGGGGCAATCCCGAAATGCATCCAAATTCTGTTCTCACTTGGGAATTAGCGTTACACGGGGGTCGGGCACATCCCTCGGGAGAGCCGTGGGGTCAGGCGCTGCTCCCCGCTCATTCAGTCCCCGCCAGCAATACCACTGCTGCCATGGTGGAATGTGCCACAGGAGTAACCCCTGAGTGGAAAATCAGATCAATACTACCTAAAGACGAATTACAAGTGCGTTATTTTAAAACCTAAGATGTGAGCAGCTGTCAGGAAGACACTGGATGAACAGTAATTAAAGATACATTGCATGAGCCATTAAATGCTGTCTTAGTGACAGCGCTTTGAACACATCCAAAGCCAAAGATGGGAAACTGGGGGGGAAAAGCTGTGCATACCCCAGCATGGGGTGCTTTCCTTAGAAACTATCTGGGTTGGGGGGTCCCTCCCACAGCAGCATCGTTGCCACCAGCCAACAGGCAAGAGTCAAAACTGCCCTGGGAGCAAGTCGCCACCTCCCAGCAGCCAAAACGCCGGGGTGAGCAGCTTCATCCATGGGACACCCATCAGAAGAGCTCGGGAAAGCTCTTCTGAAGAAACAAAGGGAAGCGGCAGCTTCTGAACCAAGTTTCATCCTGGATAGCCCGTAGGGAGAAACTCATGATTACTCATCCAAAGCTGTTGCGTTTTATGTGGCCCTTGCACAGCTGTTGGTATCCCTTTCCTCAAAACAAAAGCACTACATGGTTTTACGAAATATGAAACCAGCCGTGTTTTACAGCAATCACTCTGAAAGCGTACATTGTTACAGAGAAGTGGCTTTTGTCTTCTTCTTTTGAGCCAACGCGCCAGATTTTATAGTTGAGGTGTGCTCTGAGAACAGCCCCTTCTGCCGTGGCTTGCCGTGGCAGAGACAGTGTTTGCCCAAGGGGACATCTCCAGCAGCAGCTGCCTCATGAAGAAGGCTTTTGGCTCTAGTTGTTCGAGTGCTAAGAAGGCTTTGATATAATTAAAGAGGATTATGAAACCCCAAACCCTTGCTATCACCCTCATGCTATGTCAGACCTNAAACCCCAAACCCTTGCTATCACCCTCATGCTATGTCAGACCTTTTTCTCCCCAGGGGATCCACCGTTATAGGAACGAACCCCATAGCATGGGGCCTGAGCCGGGAGGAGGTCCGTCACTAATGGATGCTTTCAGTAACTGCGGTGGTCGGTGTAGGGCTCGTTCTTCTGCAGTGGTTTGTTTGCAGTGGCCATTTCTATGTGCCAAGATCAACTCTCTGCTATTCTGGGTTTATGTCGGGGAAGGGGATTGCACGTGATGTGCCAGCAGCAAAGAAAAATATCATTAGTGTGGTCATGAAGAAAAAAGGACCGTATCAAATGTAAACAGTGGCCAAAAATGGAGACATATATATATTTGAACACTGCATGAAGTAAAATACACTATAGCTAAAACAATATGAGGGAATACTTTGTCCTTAAACAGTTCAAAGTTATATAAAGTATCTGCATGTACTTTCTGGAGTTGAAGTGTGTGTACAGAGCAAGTATCTTCTGCTTGGACAAGGTGCCCTGCGCCATCTGAGCTTAAGTATGAATTCCCTGGTTGTCCGAAACACCTATTTGATGGGGAATCTGAAAGGAAAGACCGGGCATTTAAAGGTTAAAGAGTAGCAGGGGACTTCCTGAGCTCAAAACTTCAATGGCAGGGTGCCTCCAGTGTCCGGAAGATAAGATTTGCACCCTGACTGCATCTGTGCCCTTTCAGAGTGCCAAAAAGCCAACTACTGTGTAAACACCACTGGCTTTAACCAACAGCGCTTAGAGAGCCCTCTTGCTCCCTCCCAGTTATATGGGGAAAGTAGAGCATGAACACATTTTCCTCTTCCATCACGTATTCATAAGCCTGAAGCCTGTTTCTGCGGCTTTGGATAAAATGGTCATTACAACTAGAAGGAAATCTGCCCAGGAAAAAGGGGGGTGAGGGGCAGAAAGGGGGCCCAGGCTCTTGGGGATCCCAGATGGGACGTGGTTATCATTCAAATGAAGCTGCCGCTGGGTCCTTCGCCCCACCGCACCAGGCAGGTGGTGTAACCGTAAGGAAAGATGACGGCCTTTGTCTGCGAGAGAGAGAAGGGGAACGGTCAGAGTGGCACTGTTGGGACCACTGTGGAGAAACAAGGTGCATGAGGGCAAGGTCACCCCCCCAAAAAAGGCACACAGGAATGTGGGCAAAACTGAAGCCGGGTCTTCTGCTGGTGCCCAGATCACAGGGACAGGCTGTGACTTTCTGCATGAAACGGTGACATTCCTGGTAATAGCATCAAGGCAAAAATAAAAACTAACTTCCCAAGCACACTCCAAGCAGGTTTGTCCTATGTTGCTCTCCTCTCCTGCTTTTTCCCCTTTTTGCCAATTTCTGCAGTCCCAAAGACCTATCCAGCTTTCAAGGTGGGAACATGGGAAAGGGTATATTCAGGAGAGAGTCCAAACTGCTTTTGTTATGCAAAAGTACTTTTTTCTGCCTGTGCCACGTGGAAGGGTTAGAGCAGACCTAAGTTAAAAATAAAATGGTGATACAGGGAGATACCGGTACAGCCCTTCTGGGCCCAGCCGAAAGGTCATCTATAGCCCAGCACCCTCCCTCGCACAGAGGCCAAAACCAGATGCCTACGGGGCAGTAACAAAACAGGGCAAGCACTCGATGATACTTCGCACAGATACTTTCCCAGCCTTCAACAATTCACGGACCGCCTGAGCCCCTTTCTGCACTTGATTATCCTTGGTTAATGTTTCTTCCTTGAACTTGTTCAGTCATTCCTCCAGCCCTTGTGAACTTGAGCTTTCGGGTGAACTTGAGCGCCCAAAGCATCTTTCAGGAAATACTTTTCACAGCAGAGCTGCATGTTTTTTCCAGCTCATCCTTGGAGATACGATTTTGAGAGGTATTGAGTATCCATATGAGCAGCTTTCTCTTTCTCCTTGTGCCAGATGAGCATTGCCCATCCCTATTGCACTCCACATGTCCGTGGAGAGGCTGAATCCACAAATGGCTTCCGAACATCACTGAAGGTCTCCAAGGAAAGTGTCTCAGGAGTGAGACAGTTTGACGGTGAACCGACTTGATCTTGTGGGCTGGCTTTTGTGGAAAGGTCTTTCAACAGTTAGGGGAGGATGACAAGGATGAGTCCACATGAGATGTGGGTGGCAAGCAAATAGTGACGCATCAAGGCAGCAGCAGTGCAGTTTTCTGAAGCTCGTCATACCAAACGCTTTCGATGGTGTAAGTCCCTTCAAATCATATCCTACCGTTCAAGAGTATGCCGAGTGTCTGCCTCCCTATAAACAACGTCTACAGCTCAAGACCAGTCGCTAGTCTCTGTGATGCTTCAAAATGAGGAGACAACAGTGCATCTAAGCAATATGAGCTGTTTTTGTGATTTCCAGGCCTAAAACTACTTGTTCAGTTATATTTTTGAGTGTCCCATTATTATTTTCTTCAGTAGTTAATGCAACAAAGATACTCGTGGGCTTATGGGTCAGGTCTCTAACCAAATTAGAAGCGCTAAGCCAAAAAATGTCACCCTCTGTCTCCCTTGCAGGTTGCCACTGACATGTCGGGGAGAAATGAGTCAGCTGGTTTCCTCGGCCTCGTCCACGCCGACACTAGATGTCAGCCCAAACCCACGAGTGCTTCTGCTCTGAACTGCAAGCAGGTTGAGGCAAACCCCTGGAGGAGGTGCCGGGGCGAGCTAGGCTGGCAGGCTTCTCCCTTGAAGGAAGGGCAGTTGTCGCTCTACAAGAGCAAGGGGAAAGAGGAAGGGTCCCTTTTAGAATAAACACGATTTTACACAAGAAGCTGAAAGGAGCCACATTTTATGGGGTGAAAACTCCGATCTGAAGTTCCTGCCCTTGTCCCAGAATATGCCGGAATGGGGGTTAACGTCTCATGGGGACCATTAGCAGTAGCGTCCCCGCTCCCCACATGCGGCTATTCGGGCAGGTTGAGGCCGGCCCGGCAGACCCTGCTGGGGCAGACTGATGGCTCTGGGGGTTTTACTGCTATTAAAAGAGAAAGCAGCGATGACCTGACCGTTACCTCGAAGCAGCTACGAGCTGTGGGCTCTCCTGAGCTCCAACAATGCAGCAGAGCAGGTGCTTTCGATTTTACGGTGAAGTGAAACTGGTGGCAGGGAAATAGGAACGATCAGGGTACTTTTTGCAGTAATTAAAAGTTCCGTTAGCGTGTTTTTCTCCTTGCAGTGTTGTTGGCCCGCAGCATTTAGCTCACAAACTCTAGTAACCAAGGCTTGTGTTGACCAAAACCTCTGCGAAGACAGCAGAAACTGCACAGGGAAAAAATAGCGTTTCCGCTTATTTCCACTCTGGCTGGGGACAGAGGCAATTTCCCCTTCCCTTGTTTAGAAAACAGCCTTCCTTCCCCATTTCCCCCTTATTCTCCCCAAATCCCACTACGTTGAGTCAGCCTGGAAAGGGCTTCAGGCTGCAGAGGTGAGGTGCTGTGCTTCTGCTGTGAGGACAGGCTGAGAGAGTTGGGGTTCAGCCTGCAGAAG
>RSEF01000004.1:47214301-47229007 GCA_003993805.1 Himantopus leucocephalus | reverse complement strand
ACCCAAAGTATACAGAGTCCTCTGCTCAAAATTATGCCTTTTTAAAACAAGCATACCGAGGTTATTTCGGTTCTGATCACCACACTCAGTCTCACAATAATCAAAGCCTGTTATCTGGATCCTTGCAATATCGTGACTCACTGGCTAATGATGAGAGTGTCTCACACATGCATCAGCTGTTGCTTTTTAAGATATGAAAATCGTGAACTCCCAGTACAACTTAATCATCAACATTTCTTTTTCCACTTCTATTAATTCACTGGCATATTAATTCTTAAAATACAGTATGTTCTCTTCTGACAGTAACAGAATGTGGAGGACATCTCTCGGCTATTATATACTGGTTTCTTGTAATATAAAGTTGTCCAAGAACCCCCAAGGTACAGTATGAGGGCTGAAAACGTCTGATGAAATGATTGCTGTCCCTATAACCAAGAACAAAGCGTGTTCATTTAAAAACACCCACAAACTAACAGTAGCAGAAAATAAAAGTGTTATATAAAGGGTTTAGCCAAGTTTGTGCTTGTTTACTTGTTTGGCCTGTGGATAAAGGAGAGGGGAAATGNTTGTTTACTTGTTTGGCCTGTGGATAAAGGAGAGGGGAAATGTGAGTTTCCCAAACTTTATTCTATGTTTCCAGATCGTACTCTTATCCCTTCCCGTTCACAGGTTGCTTCCCGCAGCCCCCTGGGTCTGTGTGTGGGTGGGTACCTTAAAATGGGCTCAGACTTGGCAGATGTTGCATGTGTGGAAGGAGCCAGGTGTCAGCCAAGCATGTGGCACCCGTGCGGGCTGCCACTGCCGTGGTTTGTGTGTGTGGACTGGGTACGGCATGTTGAGCAGGCCACAGGGTGCAGGATTTGTTTCTTCTGGCCTCAGCTGTCTAAAAGTTGGCTGTCTGAAGCTAAGCTCTACAATTAGTAGGGAGCAATATGCACCTCCAGAGGGTAACTCCTCCATGCCTATCTTAGGATGGCATGAATTGCCTTCTAGAGATGCCTTCTCTTCTCCACTGAAGAGGCCATGCAGCCACATGTGTCCCTGACAAGCTTCAGCAACTAAGTTTTAGGTGGCCTAACTGGGGGATATACAGAGCTACCTAGAGGACCTCAATTAAAGGTAACAAACTCAAGAAAATCATATGAGCTTTTGCAAGGTAAGAGGTCCCTGAGTTCAAATCAGGGATTTTCAGCTGATTTGCTGGAGGAGTTGGTGGTAGCAGTGGTGGTGCTGGTGGCATCCTTCTGCTGGAGAACACCAATCTGATTGTGTTGGTTTTTTGTCCACCCCTGAAGGTCGCCACTGTGAAGTCCACCAGATGATTGGAAACTACATGTGGGATCAAAAGAGAAATGTATCTTTTGATATTGGTGTGAATAAAGAAAGCCTGCTGCCTCTCTGGTGGAATGGATCGGAGCCTTTGTGGGTCACAATGATGAAAGCAAAGAAGAATGTTTCCATGTACTACTGGCCAGGTTAGTACGTCAAAGATTGCTACCATCTTAACGGTGCATCTTTACAGCTAAGCACTCCATACTCTGTAGGATGGCTCTTTAATACACTGAAATACAGACAAGAATTATGAGTGCTTTCCTAACCACTTGTAGAAATGAATTATCTTTTCTTAGGCCATGACAATTTGCATATGCTTAGGAGGGAAAAGACTGAAGTGTCACTGGGGGTAACATTCCACCAAATATTACCTTCAAGGGGGCTGCTGGCTTGCAGAGCATCCCCTTCACCAACTGCTCATTCCTCTTGCCCACCTGTAGCTTCTGCTGTGCTGAATGGTTCACAGAGCAACGCTGTAGAGCATGTCAGTGATCAAAGTTAAACAGTAACCATCCTCCCCCAAATCTTGTTTGGTTTTAACCTGGAAATTAGTAGCTGAGAGCTGAAGATGATCTACTCTGTGGGGACAGCAAAATCCAGCTGAAAGCAAAGCAACCTGGTCTAGTGGGAGGTGTCCCTGCCCATGGCAGGGGGGTTGGAACTAGATGATCTTTAAGTTCCCTTCCAACTCTAACCATTCGATGATTCTATGATCCTTTGGTGAGCTGGAGCGAGCACTCTTGTCCTCCATCATTAACCCAGCTGAGGTCCCAGTTGCTCTGAGTCTGAGCCATTCATTTGGAGGGACTTAGCCTTTCTGTTCCTCATTTGTTGGGTACTGGACCACTGAAATCACTAGGGATGTATAATAACGAGCCTTTTTTAACAGCTAGGAGTATACCCATAGGCTGTCCATTTAGGGACCTGCATGGAAATAAATGTTCCAGCTGTGCAGCCAGACCAAATCCCTTGTAAGGTACCCAGCTTCTCAACTTTTTCATCTTTTAAACTCTGATACTGAAGGAGTATGCAAATATCCCCGTATATGTAACTGCAGGCTCGAGGACCACGTGTTAGAAGAGCCGTACTGAACACAGCCAGTGCCAGTGGGTAGGGCAGCAGCAGCTGACTCACGCCATGGGCTCCCGGCCAGCTCGTCTTCTGTATCCCAATGCTCGTGTGCCTGGTCACGCTCTTTCCATGCAATGGGGCTACTGGCATCCCAGAAAAAAAAGCCACAGTTCTCAGGAAAGGGAAGAAAAAGCGAACTAAGATGAAAAACATGGAAAAGCCATCCAGAGTGCTTCTACAGTACTGAAGAGCTAAAAGATCTGAAGGTGACAACATGACTTAGGGACTCAAAGGCAGTCCAAGGGACTGGAATTGCAGNGAGTGAACTAAGATGAAAAACATGGAAAAACCATCCAGAGTGTTTCTACAGTACTGAAGAGCTAAAAGATCTGAGGGTGACAGTATGACTTAGGGACTCAAAGGCAGTCCAAGGGACTGGAATTGCAGACTAGATATAATAGTTTGGATCAGCCCTCAAAAAACCCTGCTTCTTATTGAAGATCACCCAAGTGAACTAACAGCAATGCAAATAGTGGGATATAGAAATTATACAAGAATGTAAAAATTCTAAAGATTTACAAAAAGACCTATTTCTATAAACTATTCATTTTTAACTACTAATGTAACTGCACTGAATAGGTATAATTATGTATTGAATAGATGTAACAGTCTATAGAGGGCTACTGAAATCCAAAAGAACAGTATTACTTTCCATCAAATGCCTTTGGACTTTACCTAGCTCCTTCATGTTGCCCTCTGAGCAGCGTCTCCCAAGGAGAAGACACGTGAGGTGTATATGTAGGTAACCCTGTGTACGTATGCATACCCTTCACACTTATCTATCTACTAGTTCCAGTGTAAAACTGCAGAGAACAGCAGAGCCTCCCTTTTCCCAGCGCTTACATTGCCAAGCGTATGCATTGACTCTCCGACGCCACAGAGGGGGTAATTTGTGCCCTGCTGATGCCAGCAGGAGTTTCTGCGTGGATCTGGTATTTTAGCTGTGGACCGTGACGTGTACATCTGTCTGTCATTAATTATTTATTTGTGACCGATGGCCTTTGGCAAAGTCATCAGTGCCTCAGTTCAGCGAAAGCTTAAACACATGCTTATTTTTAAGGGTGTTCATGTTCTCAAAGGCCACATTGGCCACACGGGGTCAGGCCCAAGGCGGGAAGCAGTGTCAAACCATTGAACTAAAACACAGGGCAATTGGGCCACAGTGGGAGTCCAGGTGTAACTGGAGTAAACAGAAGTCACCCCAAGTGCAATAGTACTTATTTATTACATTTTTTCCATTTTTTTGAAACTGTTTTCTAGTTCTATAGTAAGGATGTAATCTTTTCTTCTAGATTTATTATTTTAAAGCTTCAGTTCTTTAAAAGGCCTTTGAATGGGGAGCGATGCCAAACAAAACGAAATTAAAAATAGGGGTTTAATAACCAGGGTGGAGGTCCCACCAGCATTTGCACTGAGTAGGGTCTGCTATTATTGATTAACTTTCCAGCCTGAGGATATACCGCTGCTTAATAATGGATCTTGCAAATCTGATAAAGATCCAAACAGGAAAAGTTTGGGAAACTGTTAACAGGAACAGCAACGTACAGCCAAACTCATCACACTTTGTTCTGGAAGGTGCTATTTTCTCTTTAGCCAGCCAGACAAACAAGACCAATCAAATGTAGCAGAAATGCGTTGCGAATGCCAGCGAGCTGATTCCCAGGGTTAACTTACACCACTGCCATTTCCTCCTCACAGCCAGTTCCAAGCTCTGCAAAGTCCGAACCCAAAATCTGCTGCTTCATATTCTTCGCTATATTCCTCTCTCATGTGTAGTCAGTGCTTAAAGAAAGAAAATCCAGACCCCACCGAACAGGGACACAGAGCAGGAGGGCTGTTGGATGCAAACACCCATCCACCACGGCTTTATCTGTGAGCCCAACATAAACAGGGCAAAGACAACTTGTGGGCAGAAGTCATCTGGGCTCTCCTGCCTCTAGAAGCGGAGGAGCCAAAATACCACCGCGCCGGGGGTCCCAGCCACCGCTTGTGCCAAAATGCAAGCACTTGGCCTGTAGGGACATTTTACTGCTTTCTTCATGGCATTTATTAGGCAGTTTCTGCTCTTCAAGGCATTCCTGGGGAAAAAGTCATGTATCCTCAGAGTGTTCGTTAAGTAAAACACAACAACTAATGCCATACGTGGGGTCAAACACTCAGGTTGCCTGTCTGAAGCACTGCCGCTCCAGCAGATGGAGAAGCCCCAGAGGAGTGCGAGAGCATCCCGGTGGTCCCACTAAAGCCAAAGCTTTATATCGGTCCTCACACTCAGCCCGGTGGGTGATGTCATCCCAGACCTTCAAACTCCTTCATTTTTCAGCAGCCTGTGCAACCGCTTCAGCTGGAGTGCCGTGACGTCTTTTCTCAACACTGAAATGAGAGAAAGGGGTAAAAAAAAGACTCTGAACCCCAACCTTTCAACATTTAAACACAACATTTGCCAGACCGTGGAGCTAGTCTGGAAAGTTTTCAAAACCTTCTGTTATGACGTGAAGTGTCCGACTGTTAAACCAATGTTTAGAAACGCAATTCAGAGCTGGCAGAAGTTCAGGTCTCTGTGTCAGATAGATAAAGAGGAGCCCATATATCACTGCGAAAGAGGTCCTTATTCCTGCTCCAGTAGTTCAGGTTTTTAAATAAAGGTTTAGCGTCATACAAAACTGTGCAGAAAGGCATCTAATATTACGCCTTCCTAAATACGGCTCATCTATTTGTAGTTTAACCAAGAAAAACTTAATATTCCTTTTGTCTGGCTCCAAATCTTTTTAAATTTCCTTTCCCATAAGATTTAAATGAGAAAATTTACCATCTGTCCTGGCCTCTACCGAAGTGAAATTTAAATATTAAAGGGTCTTCACGGCCAGTATTTTGGAAGTGTAGCAATCCTTAACATCAAAAATCCAATTTTAAGTTCTGTTCATGACAGAGGCTGAAAAAAAAGGAAAAGGAAGCTCCTTGTTTCTCAGCAGCCTGAATTTTCAGTGCTACTGCCACTGGACTGCACACTTGAAGACCAACATCTAGTGGCCAAAATGATTTCTAATTCTTGCTGCCTCTGTAGTCTTTTATGTCACACTCATCACTTGACAATCTAGAAACAGCAAAGCTATCTGAGCAACTAAAATAGCCCAGATCCCCAAGAGGTTAATGCTTCCAGTTAAAATTATCTCATGAGTAATTCTGAGGAACATTATTTGAGAAAATGTCAGTATCTGAGATCTGATGTCAGTATCCGAAGAGGAAAAAAGAGGCAAAATCATCGCATTAGTCATTGGCTATGAGCAATTATCCGCCCAAACTAAAATACTAGGCATTTCCAATGTGTTTCCAAACGCATCCTTAACTTCTTCCCTGGCTTTGGAGCCAATCTTTTCCTGGCTTTGGAGCCAATCTTTTCCCAGACTCAAGTGTCAGAGGAGAAATTGGCTCTGAAGTTCCAGTTCAGTCTCGAAATACTAGCAAGGACTACTGCATCACGCCCAGCATCTGAGGGAGCTGAAACCCCATGTTTTGCTGCTGGTAGCACCCAGGAACTTGCAGAAGACTGCAACTGCATGCCCTCAGGGCAGGGGGCAAGGGGTCCTGCTTCCTGGAGGTGGCTTCAGGTCAATCATGAAATACCTTTTTTTGATGATTTGGTTACGTAGCAGCTGGGACACAACATAATTTCTTGAAGGTGCTGTGTACAGATGTATAGAAGCTTTAGGGTGGGATGGGATGGAGTCAGTTCTTGTCAAGTTACCTGCAGGCTGTTCATTGAGGTTGCAGATTACTTTCGTGGTGGAGAGATAAACACTAAAGAACGTCCATGCAGAAAGGGGAGAATTAAATTGTATAAGTTTGGGGCAACAGGGCAAGAATGAAAAGTGAGCACCATCACATCCTCCCACAATTTTTATACAAACAAGTTTAGGTAAGGTTTCTAAAATATTTAAGTATGTTTTCACAGAAAAGTAAATTAGTTGACTACATGTTCTGTTTGTTGTTGCAAATAATTAATTCTTACAAATAATTAGTCATAATAGATGGGGTCCACTGAAACACTCAAAGAACGTGGAGACCAGGGAGCTGCTGCCATGGACCACTGGGGGAGAGACTGAATCTGTCGTGTGTGCTAGGGCGCTAATTTTTGGAAAGGGTAACCCCCATCTGACTTATCTGGCTTTCTGCAACTCAGTGAAGATTTTTTAAAATTTCCTAAGCTCAAACATTTAAGTTTTTCTAACCGTTCATGGTACTCCTGAGAAGTCACGATCAGAAGTCTCTGAGCCAGCTTAGCCTGGAAGTGGTGTGCTTTTCCCCGGGCCCCAGTATTGCACCTCAGCGATGTGAGCTCACGCGGGCTGAGGTGCAAGACACTGACAAATTCTCTTTCCTGAGTGTCCCAGTAAGCAAACCACTCTAAATCACCCCTGAAAGTAGCTCTGCTCACTCTAGTGCCCTCTCTGTACTTAACGCCTCCCGTGCAACCTTCTTCCCACCCCCAAGCAACAAGTCAACTTCTGACAGTCGTTAATGCCTATTCCGTTCTTCCCAAAGGAAAAGCAAAGTGACCCAAATGTCAGCAGACTCAGGCTATGGCTTAGAGATGCCTTTTTCACCTGATTGTATTGCTGTATACAGAGGCCATTTTGCAAAAGATTTCCTTTTTTTTTCTTTCTTGTGCCCCAGGAATACACCAGAAAAAGCCTAACTGTGATGGGAGGACTCTGGGGCTCTCAAAAGATAATTTGCATGAATCCCGTGTTTCTGAAAGCACAGTTCTTTAAAATATTAATGTTATTCGGCAGCATAGTAACCAGAGAGCGAAAGGGCAAAAAAACCCACAAAAACATGTTTTTGTGTGTTCAGGGCCATGTTCTCCTGTAGGATTTGTTGCCATAAATTTCTGGGCCGCAAAACAGACTGTATTTTTCAAGGAAGGTTGCAAGTTACCAAGAGAGTTAATTGGTTTATACTGTTTTAATAAGACCTCCTGGGAAACAGATTTAATAGTGGAGTGCCAGTATCACATAATAAAATGCGGTTTATAGAGGATATTACTACGTAAGATACAGCGTGTCTAACTGGAAAGTATTTGCTGAACTTTCAGGGAACAATATCTAAACCTATTATGTTGGAAGCCTGGAAATGTGGCTGTGTGGCCACAGTAGTCAAAATGAAAACAAGCTAGCGATTTAGGTGGAAATCATCTGCCACAAGGGAATCATGAGTTTTATCGTGGGAAGGTCACAGGGAGACCTTCCTCTTAGAGAGGGAAATAAAAGTATCCAATGTACGGTTTGCTACAAGCACTCATCAAACCAACCTCTCTCCCCTTTTCCCTTCCCAACCACAAGGTTTCCTGCAGGGAAGGTGGAAGGTAAGTAATGTCACCGGGAATTTACAAACCTGAACTTGTACCCCACGGTGTGGGGTCTGTGATCAAGGTGAAACAGCAGAGCTGACCACATTTTTCGCTCCTAGGTTGCGAGGTCGAAATCCTTGGAGTCAGACCAAGTTATTGCCGCGAGTACTTCAGTGTCCCAACAGACAAAAACTTTGCGGATGCCATCAGTGATGCTCTCGAGTCTTTGCGGTACGTCACTAGACTTCTGCGACGTGGGGTTTCCTCTCTCAAGGATGAGTATTTGGGTTTGCTGTAGTGTGATTTTCAGGATTGGCTCCCAGGTAGGAAGATGGAGGCTGAGACTGGTTTATAGTACTGTCATAGAAACATGGTCATTACAGAAATAGGCCCTTACTTTTAGATCGGAGGGAAAGATGTGCTCCTCTTTTCATGTGTAGGTTACAACACAGAGGAGACATCCTGACTTACTGTTTTGAATTCGCTGTTTCAAAATCTTACAGATCAGTCTGTGAGTATCTGCTCACTGACCTGCAAGAGCAGACTTTGAAATGCTTGGATTTAGAGAGAGCTCCTGGGAATTTGGAAATCCTGAAATTCAGCTCAGGTCACTTGTTTACAAGATCAATGCTTTGGCTTCTTCTGAATTTTAGAACATCTCAGGCACAATCGTTTTGGAGCAGGCATTAATTTTGTGCAAACATGAGAACGGAACGGAACGGAACGGAACGGAACGGAATAGAATAGAATAGAATAGAATAGAATAGAATAGAATAGAATAGAATAGTTCAGTTGGAAGTGACCTACAACAATCATCTAGCCCAACTGGTGGGAATGGTGGGAATATATCTTCCAGACAACTCCTAGGAAAAACATATGCTCCACACCCAGCTTTGCAGTTCCACCATCTCTCATCCAAACATTAACATGGGACAATTCCACGTAGGTTGTAAAATCATAGAATGATAGAATGGTTTAGGTTGGAAGGGACCTCAAAGATCACCTAGTTCCAACCCCCCTGCCATGGGCGGGAACACCTCCCACCAGCCCAGGTTGCTCCAAGCCCCATCCAGCCTGGCCTTGAACACCTCCAGGGATGAGGCCTCAACAATTTCTCTGGGCAACCTGTTCCAGTGCCTCACCGCCCTTAAAGTCAAGAATTTCTTCCTAATATCTAATCTAAATCTGCTTGCTGCTGCCTTCGATGGAAAAGAAGAAAAGGGCAGGGACCCAAGACTGTCAATGTGGCAGCTCACAAGAGGTGAAAGCTGGTGATTTCAAGAAAAGAGCAAATCCCTGCTACCACGATGTCTTCCGTAAGCACCAGTTACAGCCTGCAGAAGAGCCCAAATCCTATAGATAGTCCTGGCGCTGCGGGCGGTCCTGTCTCTGGTGTCCATCTACACACCATCCCTCTTGAATTTCTGCCTGGGTTCCATTTCTTTAAACTAAGTGCCCTGTCTGCAGCAAGGCAGGAAAAAAGAAAAAGGAATGACTGTTGATAAAATTAATAATCAGTTGTGGCTGTAAATACTGCAGAGGCTTACAGTAAGAAAGGAGGGTAGAGAATGAACAGGTTAAAAATCAGGTAGGTTTCCCGTATCCTTTCTCTCATTCACCTTCTTTGTTTAGACCTTTAAAATTCAGACAATTTTCAGTGCTGCTGGGCAAGCCCATAAGAAATAAAGCCTCTGAAATGCCTTTACTGTAGGCATATTCATTCAGCAGGACTTAGCATCTCTGGGTAGAAGAGTCTTGAGCTGCGCTTTATTGTCATCTACATCCTTTGAACGAGCTTCTGACTCTTGAAGCTGTTGAAAGGCTGGCAAATCCGGTGTGTTTCCTTTCCACACCCCAGCTAATTGAAAAAGGCCATTAAGCTGAGGCTGGCATTAGCCACTTGTGGGAAAACAGCCTGTGGCGAGGGCACAGTCCCTGGAGCAGTGCCTTGCTCAGTTGCCCTGATGGCAGGTATTAGTGGCTAATGAACCGCACTTATGCTCCCACCATTAGCAAACCTTACTGGGACTTCAGGGTGGAGAGGGCAAGCCCTTTATTGTGGCGTGGTGGCCAAGGGGTTAACTTGAGTTTGGGCACATGAGCGTCCTGACCCATCTTAACTTCACCGGCGTTGAAAGGAGTTTCATCAATGCCCTCTTGCAAGGGCAGGAGTACGTAACTCATCGGGGAGCCACTGAGCTCCTCTTGCAACCAAAGGAAACCATCCTTCAGGAATATTCTCCGGTGTCTTCAAACAGGTGCTTTGAGATCATTATTTAGACCAAAAATACTCAAAACTAAGTCAAGCACCCATTTTTGGCAAGTAAAACTAAAACCTCCCTGATGCCATTTCCACAACTGTAATTTAAGGGCTGTTGTAATCCACCTGCCTTCCTGCACAGGTGTCACGGAGTTTGCACGGTACTTGCAAAGTGTGTTGACAAAATATAAAACCCTTTTTGGTGTGGCCATCGATGCCGTCCAGCTTTCTTCAGCAAGCTTTCCTTAGCCATTTCTTTTGAAAGTTACAAGCGACTGGAGAAGACAGGACTAACACACAGTTAGGAAGACAGATTACTTCTCCCATGCAAGCCGTGATCGGCGATGCCTAATTTTCTTCGGAAAACAGGCAAAAAATGGAAACAAAGTCAAACTCAATCTTACGAGCTCTGGATGTGCTGTACCCAATCTCCTATGCAAACTCCTACACATGCTGCGTAACTGGAGCTTGTCCCATTGAGGTCATGTGCAAAGTTGAACGTTCATCTTTGCAGCACTGAGTCCTCACTGAGCAAGCTCACCAAAGCCTAAATAAGACCACTTGTTTTACGCAATAAATCTCTTTCTTAGCGTCTTTCTAGAGTGAAACGATCATTTAGTTACAGGTGAGCAGACACAAAGCAGTCTAAGTAGCTAATTAACACAGGCACTGCAGCAGAAGAAAACTATTTCAATAGGTTCAGTGAGTGTGTACGCAATATAGAAATTACAGGGTTAAATTTTAGAAATTAATTTATGCCTAATACAGATGAATAGCAACGCTTAAAATGAAATTGAGGGGAGGGCTCAATTGCTGCTTCATTTGAATGATTTTAAAATCATGAAAAGCGAGAAAGAACACTGTTCTGCAGGGCCAGAGGTGGAGAAATTCCCACCATGGCAGTGACCTTCAGCTTTCTACAGGACTGCTCCTCTGAGGCCTTCAGCAAGCTTACAAATGCAAATGACAGACTCATTCGTTTGGTCCCTCACCTCTGATTTTTTCTCTTCCACCTCACTCATTACACCAGACTACTCGGGTGTCTTTGATCAGAGAAGCTGGACCTGTCAGGACGTCACACAAAGTCTTTTTGTAGGGACCTTGGTCTGGACGAGGGCATGTATTATGGATGGCACACCCTGTCATACATTAAGTACAGTAGAAAAAGACTGGGTTTGAACTTCACGAGCATAGATTTGTGAGTTTATCCACACGACTGCTCTCAGGGAGCTTCATGGTGAACTGCAAAGTCGTCATGAAAATGTAATTAAGCACTGATGTATGCGCAATCCTCGCTAATTAGGCTGAGGGCATTCAGTGCAGAAACGTGTGATCAACTAAACTTGTGCAACTCTGAGATTACCTTAGTTTCCCTTTGGTCATATTCCTGAATAAAAACCCCATCTAAAATCTCACCCCAATTCATACCTCTTGGGATTTTGCAAGGTCATGGAAGAGCCCGTCCTGAGTTGACCTCAGTGGTTCGGAAGACCTCACACAGGAGAAAGCCAGAAGTGCCAAACTTTAATTAAAGCACATTTGGCTGGTAACGCCCACAATCCTTTTAATAAGGGCATTCAGCACAGAAATTAGTGTTTCTTCTGGGTCTTTCTCATTAAAGGAAAAGCCGCCTTCCTAATTTGAAGAGGTAGGAGAGGGCTGCCAGGCCAGCCTGTGCTTGCACGTGGCCGTGTCTATCTGGCACCTCCAATGGGAGTCTCAAACAAACTCAGGAGAGTTTGGGTGGGAATAACGAGCCCAGCCAGGTGACGACGGGTAGGAAAGCACAGGCTGGAAGCAGAAAATGGGCTCTATGTGCTGGTGAAGACAATAATGCCAGCAGCCAGGAGGTCTCCATGTGCGTCAGCCTCTCACTCCTTCCCCTCCCTCCCACCTCCAGCAATGGCAGTGCCGAGATGGCCGCAGTGTACTACGAGCGCATCGACGTGGAAGGCCACCACTACGGCCCTTCATCCCAGCAGCGGAAGAACGCTTTGAAGGAGGTGGACAAAGCCTTGAGCAACATGATCACGCTCATCAAGGTGAGTGGTGTCCAAAAACCCAGCTCCTGGGTGCGTTTGGAAAAGGCTTTTAAAACTGCTATTTGTGGCACTGCTGAGAGCCTATTTAATGCCTGCTAATGGGATGCGTTGGCTATAAACTTTTATTTCCTGAGAAACAGAGGTTACCAAGATCACGTGGAAGTCAAGGCACCATTCCCCTGATTTTTATTTTCCCCGATGGCGTTATAATCCTCCTAGTGGATTATTATACTGATAGCCCCGGGAAGCCATAAACCAATATACGTGTTGCTCTGTTTATAACTTGTGTTGCCAGCTGGGATTTATAGTAGGAGAACGGATCAAAACCGCTCGCTTCCTAAGGTTAGTGGAATCAGACAATTAACTTTTATAGCAGTTTTTACGCCATCACGCAGAACCCTGTACTTTAAACTTTGTTTTAAAAAACATTATCTAAATGATTTTGCAGTGAGGAAAGGAGGATACCAAGCTTTTGGGTAAATGTCAATTTTATGAATATTTCTGACAATGATAAATGCACGTTACAGTATTTTGTGTGTTTCAGTGAGGAGAGGAATATGTATTTCCAATTTCACTAAATTATATGGTAGTACTATGACAAAGTTGCCCTTCCCCAGCCGTTTCGGCCTACAGAGGAACAGTGGGATAAAACCCTGTGTAAGACCAACTGGGACAACTGGTTTGTGGGACTGGGATGTAGCGTCTGGCTATTTAGCAGGGGGGTGGATTTATTTTGGCAAATCTCTCTCTGACACTAACTGACTTTGGCTCTTAGACTCTTCCAGGGTAGCCAGTGGGTGTCCACCATCACGGGTGGCAGCAAAGCACACCAGGGCATTTGTGGTCGTGCTCCTTCTGGCCAACTTTCACTAAGTCAGTGGAGGTCTAATGGGTTTTTTAATTTGTCAGTGGGCATAGATGGTGCGAAATGCTTACCCGGCCCTAATGGCTGTCGTGCCCTCACTTCACAGAGCAAGGGCCTTCAGCATGACCTCAACGTCCTCCTCNTGTCAGTGGGCATAGATGGTGCGAAATGCTTACCTGGCCCTAACGGCTGTCGTGCCCTCGCTTCACAGAGCAAGGGCCTTCAGCATGACCTCAACGTCCTCCTCTTCTCTGACCACGGGATGACAGACATCTCTTGGGCGGACAAAGTGATTGAGCTGAAAAACTACATCAATATGAGTGACACCATACAAATGAAGGACCGAGGTCCTGTTGTGAGCCTCTGGCCAGCTCCAGAGAAGCACACGGAGGTAAGTACAGCTTATTCATATTTGTTTAGTTTTGCATTTCCTTGTTTTTTATGACAAAGTTGTCTTTTGTTTGCTCATAACATCCAAATTCCACTCTCAGAGATGTGTGTAAAAATCAGCCTGAGGCTCTTACCAGGATTCAAACTTGGATCCTGTGACCCTCTTGTGATGCTGCTTTCTGAAAGAAAGCCACACCAGGCAAATTAAAAAGCATGATCTTTCACCATTATTTGGCACAAATATATGCTTTCAAACCACACCACTATGTGCTTCTGATAAACAGCTAAAAGATTTTAGCTCAAAATCCATTTTTCGGATTTTATATATATATTAGTCAATTTATTGACACTCTAGCTGGGATTTTCAAATGACCTAGAGGAGGTCAGGCATTCATATTCCAGTAAACTCCCATAGAGTTTGAGGAATTAACTCCATTAGACCAGAAGTACAAAAAATAAGTTTCTTACAATACTCTCCTTTGAAGAATTTTGATGAATAAGCATGTTGGACTGAATCAACCACAAAAGCCCAAGGCTAGAACTGCAGGACTTTGAGTGACAAATTAAAATAATGCAGAAAAAAAAATGGAAACCACTTGAAAAGAATGAAAATGCAGCATCTGTAACTAATAGATTAGGACGTTATAGTTNCTGTAACTAATAGATTAGGACGTTATAGTTTAACCGGAAATCAGTGCTTGAGAAGTCGTTATTGCTGTCCTCAGAATATAGATGAGTGGATGTAGAAAATTGGCAGTCCATGCTCTAGGTGAATAATTTTATTTTCTATATTATATTTCAGCCAGTTCCAGTATATTGTAGCTTGTGCATTTTTTTTTAAAGAGAGTATTTGCTAACTTTTGCACCCAAACAGACTCTCCAGGAATTGTATAGCTGTGATATCGTGAACATTTCAAATTAGTGCCAGAACTGAAAGCTGTCTTAGAGGCATGCACAAACCTATCACTCAAAGCTCCTGTAGGGGATCGCAACATTTATAAATGCTCTTCTCAGCCTTAACTCAGAGATCCCTATTGTTGCAGGCCAGACCTTCGTACAAGGGCAAGTATAAGTTGCGACTTCACATAGATATGTGGTTTCATCCGACAAAGCTCTTAAGCACATGCTTCTCTTTCATTAAACAGCCTAATATCCCTAAGGAGAATAAAATGCAATGCCTCACACCATGGTTTTGTTTTCTTCCTTCATTTCTTTTTAGGACTTCTTACTGGAGCGCTGCTATTTTAAGCGAAATAAAGTGGATTTTCTGTTTCCCAATAGCCAGATTCCTCTACTCTTCATAGAATCATAGAATGGTTTAGGTTGGAAGGGACCTCAA
>RSEF01000004.1:47201748-47214201 GCA_003993805.1 Himantopus leucocephalus | reverse complement strand
TGTCCTCACAGCAGAGGTGCTCCAGCCCTCTTAATGCACTTTAAAGAGCCACGTTTAGGAATCAGATTGTATTGTGACATAGTGGTATCACATGTAAGAATTGTCCCATTTTGAAGCACCAGAAGTACTGGTGAAAGACCAGGACCACTCTCAAGTCCAGGGGATGGTGGGAGGGTTGGGCTGAGTCCTGCCATCACACCCTGGTGCCCTCCTTATCGCACCTGCGTATCAATGCACATCTCTTGCACACATATGCACACATCACACATGCAAGGGGAACTTTGCTAAAAGGCTAGTGAAAGACCTTTCATTCGTGTTGCACTCTTTGCTATTTATTCCTGAAGACTGTTTATGTTTGAGCAAAAGAGTGATATGAGTTCTGGGGACTCCAGTAACCACCTTCTTTATGGCATATGTACATCTTCTTTAGGCATTTAATATATTTTGGAATAATTTGGGGTTTAACCACATTTGTGTCATTATATTCCAGATGGTACGATTAATATTAATAAATCATTTGTACAGCATTGTGCAGCTTCAGAGCCACAGGCATCGGCTGATTAATCTCACGGCATCCTGATGAAGCAGATAACTAAGCACTATCAATCCCTTTGGTAGGGATTGGCTGGTTAAGTGTAAGACATATAGGTGAGGTGACATTAACTGTTCAAAGAGGGCAGAGGTGAAAGGCAATATCCCTTTTCCACATCCGTACCCAGTCCACATGGTGCCTTTGAGCATCCTTCAGCACTTAGACCCTACTGTCTCCCGTGATGGTTTGGTTTCTGCTGGTCTATCTCTATAGGCTGATATACTCACATGCATGCATTTGTGAGTGCATGTATTGTAAATATATATAATATTAATATACAAATATACAATAATATATTTATTCATGCATTTCTATGTGTTTATGATCACATTTTCCAAACCTCTGAAACCACATAAGCAGGATTTGCACAGTTGTCATCTTCGGACCAGCAAAGTCCCAGTTTGAATGCGCTGATGATTATCCATTAAAGGGGATTTGCCATTTTACAAATTCAGGTGTTTCCATGTATCCATAAGTGCATATACGCGCTTTACAGCCATATGGTGTCCTAACATTTGTTTTCTTTGCAGATATATCAGAAATTGAAAGCTGTGGAACACATGCACGTTTATAACATACAGGATATTCCAGACAGGTTTTTCTACAAAAAAGGAAAATTTGTGTCTCCTCTAACTCTCGTGGCCGAGGAAGGCTGGTTCATTGTAGAGGTAAAGTATAGAAGCAAAATACTTAGACATGAATGTGAAAAGGTGCAATATATGAAAACAGTAAGAAAAACAAGATTCTATGCTGGGCGTTGAGTTAAAGTGTTACATCATTTACTTGGGCTGACTACAAAACTAATGTCAAATATTGCTGTGTGCTTAAAAAAGCCTAAAGGCATGGCGGCTATGCTGAAGGTAGACGAAGTTAAATAGTCAAGGCAGTTCTCTTTTCTGCGTCTTCATAAAGCAGGAGGAGTTTTCATACTTTCATACTTCATACTTGCTTTACTCCTCATCCCCCTGCCCATCTACCTTCATCTCAGACACAAGAAGAGCGTTTCCATTTCAAGACCTTACCGCCCCTCCAGTCAGCGCTACTTTGGGGCAACTTTTCCTTCTGCCTGGCTTCCCACCCATCGGACTCTGTCCTAAAAGTGCCCCATTTCTCCCAAGCCCTCTAGTCTCAAAAGGGTCAGAGATACCCAGTGCACACACTGAAATCTGAGACCTTCTTAAACAGAGAATTGATTGGAGTTGCACATGAAGAGATTTTTCATACCAACTTATTTTGTTAGTATAAAAGAATAATAACTACTACTACTACTACTATTACTATTATTAAGTACTTGTGTTGCTACAGAGCATCTCCACATTACAGATATTAACTGCACCCCACCACAGCTCTTAGGAGTGGGTAAACTGAGGAGCAGTACTAAGTGGTTTGCCCAAGGCCATACATTAGGTCAGTAATTTGGCGACAGAATCAAGGAGTCATCTTTTTTTTATAGTGTCCCAGCACCGTCATTAGATCCCGTTGCCTCGCAGATGATTGTAACTCAGCTGAGCATCTTCTTTCATGACCTTCAGAGATACCAGGCTTTGCTCAAGGTGGTCCACGCCGCCACATTTCCCACTAGCCAACCTGACTTCAGGATAATCATTTCTACAGCTCAATAAAAATGCAACTCTAAAAAAACTCAATTGCTTTTGAGTACGGATGGGTGAGCACCGCATTTCTGGTTAAAAAAAAATATGTAAAAAAGCCGGAGTTAAGATTCAGACACGTAAAGTACGAATCTGAAACATTTTTGCCAAAATGATTTAAGAAAATTACAACTAAACTCTTTTGTACAGAGGTTCAACACAGAACATTTTTACATATTCTGTNAAAAAAAAAAAAAAAAAAAGGCACTTTAAAAAAATCACTGAAACTCTGACAAACCTTAATAACAGTGCAGCAAACACTGCTGCTATGGTAATTACTTCTGTCTCTCTGCCCATTCCTTCCCATTGTTTCTGATTTTCAAGAATGTCCTCTCATTAATGCTGTCAGATTTTCCTTCTCCTTGGTACATTTTCATTATCTGTGAATGGGATGTGAAAATGAAAGTTTCCTGTCATATTTTTAAAGCAATAATTGAGCCTTCTATTATACTTCCTGCCCAAACCACTGAAGAGAGGATGTTCAGCTCTTCCCTGTCATGCTCATGGGCCGTTTTAACTCTCTGTCAGCTACTGGATAGCTATAAACTGTTTGAAAAAGGGTTTTTTGGGTGTTTTTTTTTTTTTTTCCAGAAACAAAGGGAATGTATCTGGAAAGTTAGGGTTGGGTTTTTTTCCGGGAGCATAGGAACAAAAGCCCATCCACGTTTCAGTTAAAGGAGGATGAGGAGGGATTTCACGCACCTTATCAAAGCTGTTCTGTTAATATTATTACCTTGTTCCTTCCACATGAGTGAGTGGTCCCCATCCTTTGGGCAGAACTTCTCCTGCCTGCCATGACGGCGTTAGCCCTCAGGGCTGCGTGTTCCCCCTGTACCCGTCCCAGGTCACTTCCCCAAGTTTTAGGGAACGATTGCTGTGCCGCTTCTCACCATGCACACACAGGGAAAAGTCCATCGTGGGCAGTCCCAGGCACGCCTGCTCCGGTCATCTTTGAGGAGCAGCGCTAGCCTGAGCTTAGGCTGAGCATGAAAAATTTAACATCTCAGTCATGAAACAAAGTAATAGGTTTTCTATTACCCAGCTCGCAGCAAAAATAATGGAAATGGCTCTGCCTTTGGCTACATNTGCACATCTCGCGGCAAATAGCTATCTCCCGGTGTCTGGGCAGGTGATGGAACAGCACGGTACCTCCTGTGTTTGCCATTGCTGGGGAACCAGCTGAGTCCACAACATCTGGCAAGACCATGGAGAGGTTTAGCTTCAGCAATGTCATGATAGCGCCAAAGAAACGCCGCAAATTAGACGTGACTTGCATTGTCTGGAGCTGGCGCTAACAAGTGCTGTACAGGTTGTCTAATGGTGAGCAGCCCAGTGACAATTAGTCCCCAGGAACCGCAGTAAGAAGAGCCAGAGCGTAAGGAGATGCTGTGGTGGGAAGAGGGGAAGGAGTCTATTTTCTCCTTGGCTTGCTCTGAGCGCTGTCAGTGAAATAGATGGGGACAAGGAAAGAGATTTAATTTGTCAGCTAAAACTGTTTAATTATGTGCTACATCTGCTGAGTATTACATATGAAGAAACTCAAGGGATATTCTGGGGGTTCCCCTGGAAAGCAGCGGGAAGAGCTACACCTCATAGCCATAATCACTGCCGTCCTCAGTGCTCCGGCGCACGGCAGATTTCATCTTGGGCAGAGGAGGAAACCAAAACCAGACAAAATCAATGTTTGTAAAAGGAAAGGGGTTGCTCGGTCAATCTGCTTCACCATCTGCAGGGGCTGCAGCACCACTCGCCCGGGGTGGGAATGTGGAAGGCTTTGTTGGGTCATCTTCTGTGCTGCTGTGATGGAGTGTGAAGCCCAGACCTGGTGCTTTAGGGAACTGTAGCTCCTTCTCTGTAACCACTGAAGAAATTAATACCAGAGGTCTAACGAACCGCCAGCTGATGTTCTTCATCTAAGTGAATTTCCTGCCATAGGTTTGGGGATATCTGGAGTGTCACGTCTGCTGCCATCCCTGGGGAGCATGGGACAAGAGAAAGTCGGGGAGAGGGCTGGTCCAGCATTTTGAGCGGACTCAAGGGACTCCAGGGGCAATAAATGGCGCTATTGCTGGAAGAGCTGTTAATAGGGAGCAGGAGAAAGTAACAAAGGAATTTAAAAGTACAACCTAAGTGCAATATGGGCAAGGAAACACAAGAATTATGATGACAAATTATTAAAGCATGGATCCATGGAGCAGGGAAAGAAAAACTGAGAGGGGTCTATGCCAGGGAGAGGGGGACCATCTGAGGTCCAAGCCTGCGTTCCCTGGAATGAACCCCATTGCTTTGATACTGAAACAAGCAGGGAGAAGAAATAATACTAATTAGAAAGTATATAGTAGGGGTGATATTTGTATTGTTTAGGGTGACTAGTCAAATGGAGCAAAACCAGCTTCTTTTTCTATGGTGCCAATGGCATGTCACGTAGAACCATCAAATCCATGGGAGTGCACCGGGTGGGAGAGCCGGGTGGCATGCAGCGGGAGAGGGACACAAGTGTCACGTACAGCTGTGATACTTAGTGCTCACGGCAGAAATTTAGAGGCGAGGCAGAAAGTTGCCCGCCCCGCTCAGCTGGGAGACGGCTACTTGCTGAAACGGCAAAGCTGGAGGTCTGATGGGGTGGTACAGCAGACAGTGACACAGGGTGGCACACCACGGTGCCCCGTGGCATGCCGTGCCCAGCCCGGCAGGCTGGCACTAACCGCGCTTGGCTTTTGTCTCCCAGAGCAGGGACAAGCTGCCCTTCTGGGAGAACGGGACGGGGAGGAAGGAAGCCTGGCAGAACGGCTGGCACGGCTACGACAACGAGCTCATGGACATGAGAGCCTTCTTCATCGCGTACGGGCCAGGTACAATGCCACCGTCCCTGGTGTCCCGCTCCCCCCGCAAGCATCCCTGCAGCCCTGGCATGCCAGGACCCTGATGTGGCACTCTGCGACGCCCAAAAATTACAAATAGATGGCAGGATTTCCTCACTACAGCTCGACGCTGGGAAAGTTTCTAGCTGTATATCTCTTTTAAAGCGGGAGAAACAGGGCTGAGAGACGTGAAGGGATTTGGTCAGCCCCTCTCCGACATCCCAGCGCAGTAACTCTATCCCTTTGCCCTATTTTCCAAGGCTGGCCTAAATTTTTAATTCTATTTGAAACACATGAATTCTCCTTTCGCTCATGGATTTGGACTCACTAAGGAAAAGTACATTCTTTGGGAAGGTTGCAGCATACCTCATCCACCTGTCCAATGGGCGGATGCAAAACCCCTGGTTTCCACTTCATCGGGCCCTTTAAAACCGGCGGAGCACCAGGCTGCAAATGCAGACAGGAACGAAAGCAAAGCAGAATGTGCAATGCAATTATTTCAGGCTATTAAATCTACCAAGCATACATAGTAAGGTAGCTCCTGTACTTAATATTTATATATTTATATTTATATATATAAAAATTATCTTTTTGAGCTTTTAGAATAAAATTGGACTGGAAGTAAAAATAATTAATGTAAACATTTAAAATTAATGTAAACAATTAATGTAAACATTTTGCTGAGCTATGTTGTAAATTGTCTAGCGTGCCACATCCCCGCCTGGCTGGGTGAGTCCCAGGAAAAGCAGAGGAACCCTTACCCTGCAGCGCCCCGCGTTTCAGGAGCGGAGCCCCAAGCCGTAGGACGCCAACTCCTCTCTTTGCCTGTTTTCCCCGCAGATTTCCGATCCAACTTCCGAGCGCCTCCCATCAGATCCGTGGACGTTTACAACATCATGTGCAGCCTGGCAGGAATACAGCCGCTGCCCAACAATGGCTCCTGGTCCAGGGTGGAGTGCATGCTCCGAAACGCGGCCCCCTCGGCACCGCTCCCCAGCTGCGCCCTGGCACTAGCTCTGCTCTCCCTCTTCGCCGAGCACATCTCCTTACTGTGATCCCCGAACAATGTCGGTCAGTGTCACCAGCAACTCCATCCTTCTCTCTGTATTTTTTTTTTAAAGTTCTTCATTTGAATAATAGCTTCATTAATAGAGTGCTGCCCCCGACTCCTCCGTCGTGCTCCACCAGGCGTGACTCTGACCCATCCTGCTTTTGTGCAGGACCCAGCCAGGTTTTGTGCTGCTCTAAACACAGCCAGGAAAGTCAGTGTTGCTACTCTACATTTACAGCACTGGCAACGAGAGCAGAAACCCGGCCGGCTATCCGTAAAATTTTCTGGTGGGTGCCCGTGGAGATCTCTGAGCATCAAACCCCAGCATCTTTAACCGAGAGGCTCACCCTGGCTCCCCATGACGAGAAGCTCAGGGGTGGAGACAGACCTCTGTGCACTTAAATGGGTTCTTTCCTATCACTCCTTCATCTCTAGCTCCATCACCAGCAGAGTCCCACCTTCTCCTTACAGTGCCAGCCAAGCCCTGTCTATACCGACCCGTTCTTCAAAGAGCCAAGTGCTTTGCTGAGTGATCATAATGCGGAGAGAGGTGGATGGGCAGGAGAGCAGTGAGAGCGTCCTACTTCTCTCAGCCTTTCCTTCTTCTTTTCCCCTAAAGTGAGCCCTGGCCCTGCATGCCTCCAGAGCTGGGCTTTCCTCAAGGACCACAGCGGGGAAGAGGGCTGGGAAAGGGGAGAGCGATAGAAATCCTCCACTTCAAAACCAGGAGGAAAGGGAAACGGCCCAGGGGTCAGGAGAAAGTAGGATGAGGCATTTAAGAGCCTCTCTGCTTTTCCTGGTGAAGATAATATCATCTACTCAGGTCTTGGGGTTTTGTACCCAATTGCGTTTCTGAAGGTTTTTCAACACTTATTGCGTTTCTACCAGCTTGTGCTGTCTACACCTCTGCCCGGTGAGCGGCACATTCCCCTTTATCCTGCAGCAGGGAGAGAGGTCTACAACCAACGGATCTCCCACCCTCTCAGTTAACCCTAGCTAGGATTTCCACCGCGGGCTATCAAGCCCAAACAAAGTTGCAATGATAAAGTTAAATAGCAGGAGAGCATGGAGCTGTTGTCGGAGGTAATGCCTCTGAAGGTTAAGTCAAATGGATGACGTAATCCTGAAAACATCAACATGGCAGATACATTAAATCCTTGAAAAACCTGATTTTGCCCTACTCATTCACTCCAGTGCAGCCATGGTTCCACCTCGCTCGGGGCGATGTTCTACACAGGGCTGGTGGCAAAGCCACCACCACGGTCTGTTAGTTCAGAAGATTAATTACTCTTAATGGTTTAATCGCCTAGTGGTCACAGTCCTTGGTGTTACACACTGGGATGTATGTGTGCATGCCGTGGTGGGTCATTTTACATCATTAAACTTCTACTGTGAAATTAGCTCATCTAGCACAGGGCTGTAAGGGTCTGATCCTGCAAAGTGTCCTTTCCTCCTTGGGAGGCTGTGGCCTTCGGCAATGCCTTTGGGAGCGCTCAGCGCTTTTTCTGATATACCTCTGAACCAGGAGCTTCCCATGACAAACTGCCCTTGGAAGGGTTTAGGTCCCTCCCCACGCAAAATAAACCTCTAGGACTTATTATTCCTATGGATCCAGAGTCAAGCATGATCCAGGTATGTGTGGTACAGTGAGTTTAAGGGTGAATGATTACACCATGGAATAAAAAGCCCAAGTACCAAATTAAACTTGACAAAAGACTTCTGTAATAGCTGTAAAGATTTATGTAATGTGTTTTTAAAGCTCAAGTGAACCATCAAATCAATTGGGAAAAAAAAAAGGGAGAAAATCAGTCTTTGTTATTAGACTGTTCAGTATAAAAGGCAATTTAGTGCTTTCGAAGCATTTGCAGTAGCTGTAAAACAAGCACCTATTGTTCAGAGTTCCCTGTTGCTCTTTAATGGACCAGGCTCAATGAATTCACTGGAGCACGTTTTTAAAGAAAAAAAAATTACCAGTATACAAGATAACCAAATGACTAAATTACAAAGTTTTGTTTGAAAATCAACAGGATATGTACAGTCAGTGCCTGCTAATCCCTCCACAGCCTGCCCTTTTAACTCTTACAGTCAACAGAACCCAAGGTCCTCTTACAGAAGAAGAGGTCCTAAAAGCATAAGGGTATATCCAGATTCTCAATTATACAAGCAGAAATTGGAAATAACAAATCGGGTCCATTGAGTTGTTCCAGGGATGGGCCATTATGGACAAAACCAACGTTGATCCCTGGGATTACTTTGTGTAACTCGTTTTTGTCAGTGTCCACATGCAAATGCCGCAGAATAAAGTTTTAATTGCAATACGATTTGTTTGACCTTAATGCCACTATTGTGTTTATGGCAATACACCTCAAAAGATACTTGAACTGTAAAAGGGAAATTTGACGGTAGACCTACAAGAAGCTCCTTAGCTTCAGGAGAACTACAGCTTATTATTTTTTGAGAAGTGCACCTTTCTTCCTCAGAAATGTTGTTCCTCTGAATCAGTTCATGTTCTCATTCAAAAATCAAGTGTCTTGACTAGCATATTTTTCTGTATACTATGCAACGGAGGTGGGTGTATTTTAAAACCTATTTCTGAATGATGTTTTTGTACAATGACTGGTTGTGAATGAGTGAATAATTCTAAGAATGCTGTTAGAAAAAAATATGCATCTTTTTGTAAATACTGTAAGATTTTTGGAGAAAAAAAAACCCACAAACCAACACCTCTGTAACACCTTGCCTTTCTTGTTTGATTGCTGCATCAAAGTGTGATAAACAGTGTTTGAAGCTTGTGCTGATTAATGATCAGAAAGATGAATGATAACATTGTTTAGAAATGGCAAAGTTGTCAGCATGTAAATTGGGGACATTAAATACATCACACGAGATACTGTAGCTTGTATACGCGGCCCTTTTGTTCCAGAGGTATTTCAATATTTAACCTTTTGAACATCCATCCAGGGACATGTAATTCACACAAGCAAATGGACATGACAAACCATTTTGCTCTCCTAAGAAGAGATTTGAGCACTGGATGCTCTCCCCAGACCCATCATGTTACCATCACATCAGCTGCCGGTACAAAGTCAGCTGCTTTGTCACTGGTACCAGGGTTCAGTTGGTTTGGGCTTTCCAGAGCCCTCACAGTACATCCCGCTTCCCAGCACGGGGTGGTGCAAATGGCAACGAGACCTCAAAAACCAGCACCAAGGGCCTCAAGATCAAGGGGCCCTACTCCCATTTTAAGCTCCACAAACCAAAAACAATGTTCATGGAACAGATTGATTTAACAGAAATAAGTCTCCAAACCTACTCAGTGAAATTTATCTTGTTATCATAGACTCGTAGAATCATAGAATGGTTAGATTTGGAAGGGACCTCAAAGATCACCCAGTTCCAACCCCCCTGCCATGGGCAGAGACACCTCCCACCACACCAGGTTGCTCAAAGCCCCATCCAGCCTGGCCTTGAACATTTCCAGGGATGGGGCATCGACCACCTCTGTGGGCAACCTGGTCCAGTATCTCACCACCCTCAGAGTAAAGAATTTCTTCCTAATATCCGATCTAAATCTCCCCTCTTCCAGTTTAAAACCATAACCCCTCGTCCTATGGCTCCACTCCCTTATGGTTCAAGAGCCCCTCCCCATCTTTCCTGTAGCCCCTTTGGAAGGGGCTCTAAGGTCTCCCTGGCACGTTCTCTTCTCCAGGCTGAACAACGCCTGCTCTCTCAGCCTGTCCTCACAGCACAGGTGCTCCAGCCCTCTGAGCATCTTCGAATCCCTCCTCTGGACCCGCTCCAACAGGTCCATGTCCTTCTTATGTTGGGGGCCCCAGAGCTGGACGCAGTACTCCAGGCGGGGTGTCCCCAGAGCGGAGCAGAGGGGCAGAATCCCCTCCCTCGCCCTGCTGGCCACGCTGCTGGGGATGCAGCCCAGGATGGGGTTGGCTTTCTGGGCTGTGAGCGCACGTTGCCGGCTCATGTTGAGCTTCTTGTCAACCAACACCCCCAAGTCCTTCTTGGCAGGGCTGTTCCCAGTCCATTCTCTGCCCAGCCTGGATTTGCCCTTCATATTTTCCTTATATTAACTGACCACAAAGGCAGGGAGGGGACGATGGAGGAGAAGCCAAGCCTGGGAAAGCAGGGCAGGTGTACCAGTGAGTCCTTTCATTCACAGCAGGACACCCTTTGAACTGGCAGCACTGCCAAGGTCTGCCCAGAGGTGCTCCCCCCGTGTCCCGTGAACATGGGTCCTGTGAACAGGCGGATGCTGAGGGACTGCATGCATGGGGACAACACAGGAGTCAGTCTCAGTCAGCTCTCCGTAGCAGTGCCAAAAATGGCAATTTCCCACCCATATAAGCTGAGCCTTTTTTATCAATGAGTTTGCGACCGTGTAAATGGTACGACTGGCCAGGGCTCGACGGATGAGTCCTCTAGCATCCCTCAGGATGCAGCCCATATTGTCCAAACAGACTTCAGCATCACGGAGACACTTTCCCAACTTCCCAGATGCTGGTCAGAGCCCTCCACAAGTACCAGGACTTCACAACTAAGAGGAGAATTAAGAGATTTCGTGGTGCTGGCCACCTTCCTTGTCACCTAACTGCTCAGTAGAAGTCAAAACATCCATCCGACATTAAACTCCACACCCCAGGGGGAGATGCAGACTGAATGAGCTCTGGGCACTGGGAAGTTGAAAGGCATTGGAAAATCTCCATGTAATATTTCCCCCTCCTCCTTTTCCCCATAGAGCTGCAGCAGGAGAGCAGGCGGCTGCAAATCCAATGGGATTTTTTTAAGAAAACATGGGCTAATGAAGGGAAAAGTTTGAAACCCTCCATTTTAGCATAATGAGTCTTTAATAGCTGTTTTGAAAGACAACTTTCACCTACATGGAAAAATGATTTTGGTGTAGGTACTGAAACACATTTATGTTAAAGGAAAGTTATTGTCAAGTGCTCAAAAATAAGAACATTTCAGAGTTACAGTTGACTGGACACTGTAATTCTCAAGCGTTGTACACATGTTTACAGCTGTATAGATTATTCTGCTAAAATTTGAATTATATGGAAGTCACTACGGACTTGCAAACTGGTATAACATTACCCCAAATCTGGTAACTCTATCACAGAATCACAGAATCGCCTAGGTTGGAAGGGACCTTTAAGATCACCAAGTCCAACCATCAACCTAACACTGCCAAAACCACCACTAAACCATGTCTCTCAGCACCACGTCTACTCATCTTTTAAACACCTCCAGGGATGGTGACTCCACCACTTCCCTGGGCAGCCCGTTCCAATGATTCACAAACCTTTCAGTGAAGATTTTTTTCCTAATAGCCAATATAAACCTCCCCTGGCACAACTTGAGGCTGTTTCCTCTTGTTCTATCACTTGTTTCTTGGGAGAAGAGACCAGCCCCCACCGGGCTACACCCTCCTTTCAGGTAGTTGTAGAGAGCGATAAGGTCTCCCCTCAGCCTCCTTTTCTGCAGGTTAAACAACGCCAGTTCCCTCAGCTGCTCCTCAGAACTGCTCCAGACCCCTCAGCAGCTTTGTTGCCCTTTTCTGGACGCAGTTCCTTCTCTACCAGCCCAATTTCATCAGAAAATCCTGGTGAGCTGCTAGCAGACCTGCCCTGGTCCTCCCTAACCCTGCCTGGCATCTGATGGCCTCCCTGACATGAGGTGAATGCCTCGAAGCCACACCACCACACCACAAAGCCGCCTTTTTCCACATCTGTTACCGCTTTCCTGGCTGGCTGGGAAGTGTCACCCACTGGGCATGCAGATAAGCTCCCACTGTGGGGTGGAAGACATCAATCAGCAGCAACAGTACTGAAATAACAGTATTTTTTCTGTTGACTGGGCGGGCTGAGGAGAGGAGGAGGCAGCTCGTGGGGGAAAGGCTCTGTGGGACCTGGAAGTTGAGATCTCGCCACATGCTGCTTTTGTAGAATCATATAATACTTCAGGTTGGAAGGGACCTTTAAAGATCATCCAGTTCCACCCCCCCTGCCATGGGCAGGGACACCTCCCACCACACCAGGTTGCTCCAAGCCCCATCCAGCCTGGCCTTGAACACCTCCAGGGATAGGGCAGCCACAGCTGCTCTGGGCAACCTGGGCCAGTGCCTCACCAGCCTCACAGTAAAGAACTTCTTCCCAATATCTAATCTAAATCTGCCCTCTTCCAGTTTAAAATCATTACCCCCCATCCTATTGCAACACGCCCTGACAAAGAGTCCCTCCCCAGCTTTCCTGTAGCCCCTGTAGGGAATAGAAGGGGCTCTAAGGT
>RSEF01000004.1:47169506-47201648 GCA_003993805.1 Himantopus leucocephalus | reverse complement strand
AGGAGAGGAGAGGAGAGGAGAGGAGAGGAGAGGAGAAAAAAGAGAAAGTAATGGGAAAGTGGGGAAAAGACACTCTAAGATTAGGATGACACTTTGAGAGGGAAGGGTGAGAAAAGGGGCAGGGGACATCTCATGTCAAGCAATGCGTGGGAAAAACCCCTACCTGAAGGAGAATAAATGTCAAAAAGGAGCAGAAGAGGAGGGGATGCTGAGCGATGGAAAAAAAGATAAAATGTAAGAAGGACATGCTATGAAATAAGTTGGGAGGAAAAACCAGACCCTAAAGAAACAGCTGAGGCTGATGGAAAAAGGGACAGTCTGGAGAGAAGGATAACTTTAAAAAGCTTTACCTTCTAGGTAACAACCAGACTCATCTATCGCCTAAAATATGAGCCCACTGTCAGGACAGAAACAGAAACAAAGCGCTCTGTGAGGGGGGGGAAGCGCTCACAAACTTCTCCAGCAGTAACGGAAAGGCCTTGAAGGTCCGATTCTGACCACCACCCAAAATTGGCTCTGCCTGTGCAAGGCACTGGGTCAGCGCTAGCGTAAGGCCCTAACCAAACTTGGGCGCTTTTCACCCCTATAATTCAAAATTCACAATTTCAAGGAGATGGATTACAAAGGGAGGAGATGGGTGAAGAGGAACCAGCAAAGGCTACAAATGGCGTGGTAGTAGGACGTGCCACTAGCAGGTGACAAGCCAAGGTGCTTGCATCAATAGATGCTGCTTTGGTTTTTGCCTTGTAAATCTTGTACTCATAGACAAGCTCGGCAAACAGCAGTTCTCAAGGCAAAGCTCTGGAGCCTCGACCTCCTCAAAACCTTCCAGGTGGTGGCAGAGGGCAGGAAAATGCCACCTGCGTGTTACCTTGTCCACTTGGGCCTTTCCAATCAGCTGCTGTCACAGGGTGAAAAAGAGACTCAATATTTTTTTGAAGAATGTGAAAAAACCTCTCTCTTGAGTGCCCGTTCTCTCGGGTACGTGCACCTGTGGCTCAGGAGGACGGAGAGGAGAGGAAAAGAGGGACCTGAGACCTGGTGCTCCTGGCATCAGGATGCCCTAAGGGGCTTCTCATTCCCTGGAGCTCGGGGCATCGCAGCTGGGCGCTCAGGCATTCGGTGGGGATCACGCTCCCTCTGCACCCATTGCCTCTACATCCAACCCAAACTGGGATGTTGCAAAAACCAGTGGATTTTCTCCCTTGCACTGCTACTAGAATGGCTCACAGACCTTTCACGAAGCGTACATGGGCTCAGCAAGCGGTAACGACCCTCGGTTTTCTGAGATTTCTGGTTTGTTGTGCAAGGTTTCCTAAGTGAGGGAGGGAAACATCACGTTAAATGGAAATGTAAGTATTTTCTCTAAAAACCACCGATGGGCGCAAAGAATCCACTTAAAACATATAACCAAATGTTATTTAATATCTTAAAAAGTAACACAATCCAAAATGGATATTTCACACAACACTACATAAACAACATGAACACAATATTACCATATGGAGGGACTTTCAAATATAGACTTACAAAAATCCCTGTCCTTTTTTTTTTTTTCCTTTAAATTATTATACTAAGCATGACAAGTAATCATCATTTACAATATGGTACACTGACACAATAAAAACCATGTTACAAATGTGCTGTTATAAATCAGTAACGTTAGGGAAGACATTTCATGAACTGTAATTATTTCATATGAAATACTATACAATATAAACAGAACATCCATCTTGGATGACCTTTACAGCAACCAGAGACCAAGTAATTTTTTAATTTTTTTTTTTTTTTTCAGTGCAAACACATTTATACAAGGCAGTCTTGGCTGCAAAACTCCCTTCTAACATACAGTAAGTCCCACTTGCATTTATTAACTCATTTAAACCTAATGCAACAGCCACATTCAGTCACTCACAGAAAATTACCTGCAGAATTATGATCCCTTTAAACTTAAGTCTCCTCCACATATAAAAGTAACATCTGTGCCAGTTACTCCCAGGGCCCTTTCGTACTTCAGGGTGGGTATCCTTTGGGTGGCTCTAACGGCTACACGACGCGAGGGCAGCACAGCACATCGCCCTTCCGAGGTGGGGACGGGGCGGTGGGACGGGAGTGTCACCCGGCTGGGTGGCCGTGGGTGTCACCGGGGGTTCAACCCAGGCTGCGTGTCTGTGGCCTTCTGCTCCTTCTCTGCATTTAGTGGTTGGGGGTGGTGGTAGGGGGGAGGAACACGGAAACCCTCAGCTCAGAACTGAGCTTCAATGGAGTTAACGACCCAGTCCATCTCCGTCAGACCTGCGGGAGACCAGGGGAGTTATGCCAGAGTGACACCCGCCTTACGCTGAGCCCAACGTTTAGAGCGCCGCTATGAAAGAAGCGTGATAGTCCCGTTTTCTTCTAGCACCAGCTTGGCTTTCGGTGGGTCCGCTGCATGGTTCTCATGCAGTAACGATGCACTTTACTTATGCTGGGGGGGAACATTTTAGATATATACCTTTTTTTCTTTTTTTTTAAAGAATTTTGTAAAAAATAGAACATTTCTCTCTAATACTGTACAGCTTTCTTCAGAAGAGCAAAGAGAATTGTAAACTGTGGGTGTGACACCGGATTCGGAGTGCTATTTGCTTTCTCAGCACAACAATTTGAACAATCGTGTTGGGAAAAGCTCTGCGAAACTTATTTGAAAAACAAATTTTTAATTAAAAGAACTGTTTCTAAAACCACCACTGGCAGTACTTGTACGACTGAAAACTGATTTGTTTTGGCACTGTTAATCCAAGAGTCTCTGCAGGACCGCACAGTAGCTTCTCTCTTACTGAAACAAGCTGAACTTCAGAATATAAACATAGAACACTTTAGTTAATTATCAAACTTATTCCAGTAACTTTAAGAAAGCAACTGGTTAACGAATAAGTCCGCAGGCTCTTAGCTTTTGGTTTTTTCCAATGTGCCTGGGCATAAAGGAGGGTCAGCGAGCTCTGCCCACCCCACTGCCTCGCGAGACTTAGCTGGTTCCAAGTGCTGCGAGGCCCTGGGACGAAAAGGCGCGATTTAAGTGCAAAGTATTATCCGTGTTCATGATGGCCTCTGAATACCGGTTTGCTTGTTCTCTTTTCTAAGAACGACTACGGCTGGCAAGCACCGAGGCCACGGTTTTCATTAAAATATTTGTTTTCCAATACATTTTACTTTTTAAAGTTGAGTGAATATTGTTTCGCATATAATGGACATTTTACTGTGGTGCAAGGAGTCAAATGGCTAATGATTTCTTATAATTTTTAACTGAAATACTTAAAATGGCAAAATTAGCTCAGCTGATGATTGTATATTAATTTGCATCAGAATAATGGTACCAGGTTTGCTGAAAGAGGTGTTCATAAATCGGGATTTGTATATAAACGTGATCTGCTTAGGTTCAACTGCCACTTTCTTCCTTTGGTTTTCGGAAAAAAAAAACTGTCTTTCTTCCCTCTCGAAAGGCGGCTTGTTGCAGCTGGCTACTTTTCAAAAGCCAGCTTCATTTTTCTTGGAAACTTGCCCACGTTCTCTGAACAACGGGCACACACCCCGAGTAGGGTCCCTAATACTGCTCCCAGCAAAGTCAATTAAAGGCTGGTGGTAATTTCTATAGGAGCAAGTGTTCAGATGCACACAAGGTAGAGAACAGAGCGCGTATCGTTAAAGGAAGAGCTGTTTTAACACCCGTGCCAGTTCAGAGAAACTATGACCCGATGTGCTGACAAAGGTGCAGGCAGAATAGGGCCCAAAGTATTTGAAGGCTGCCAAGAAAATACCCAGAGTGTCTTCTGTTAAACCCCACACCGTCAATCATATTTCACAGACTGCAGATGTTCCTAATTTGCTCAATTACAAATACATTTTCAAGTTCTACCAGGCAGAAATTTTAGCAGTAACTGGGGAGGGGATGGAAGGTTTCAGCCCCCCTTTCACTTTTATCCCAATTACGCAGCCTCGTCAAAGTCTTTAAGTGACTCATCTGAAAGCCAGATTTTTAATATTGTAGAAGGAAATTGTGGCAATGGAAACATGATGACTTCATACGCAAGCATTGACACACAAGAGAACGCCATGACCTAATGCTTCAAAGTTTTTAACCTTGCGTTGTACAATACACTTTTCATGTTGCTGCATTTCATCAAATTCATGGAGGTAGTTATATGTGTAAAAAAAATTACCATAAAAGTAACATGTTGTATTATAATAATACATATTAAGTGTGCAAAATGCCGACAGATTTGTGTTGACCCTTTACAGTTGAACACAACACAGATTCAACCTAATCTAACTCTGTAAACCTTTAAACTGATACATTAGAAGAAGAATGATAGATAAGCAACCATGTAATACAAGGCTATGATTTCATCAAAGGATTAGGGTGACATAAAGCACTCAAGCTCCACTCTCGTGGTTTTGTTACCAGAACCTCAAGATGGAATTTCCTTATATTCCATTGTTGATTTTAAAAGGAAAAAAACAAAAAAGAATTCAAGATTAGAACGTTTCTATTTGAAACTTCTGTTTACATTCCATATTCCAAGAGTCACATTAATATTGGTACAGTGCCATGTCAACATTAATATGACATTTATGTTGTCTGCTGGTCTCTGGGAACTTTAGGAAATAACATACTATACAGTTTATAGGTACATACTACCATATTTTGTTGGAATTATGTCTTCTGTACAACCAGCTGCCTGCATAAATTCTGATTAGTTTATGACAAACAAATATTTCCCCCGAAGGTGAAATTTGTTTCTGCTGTTCACATTTTAATGCTGCCGCTAGTACTTCAGATCATCACTGTAAATTTTTTTAACGTTTCGACATTTTTATTTACTGAATTGATACATACTACTGATGTCAGAGCTCATCTCAAAAACAAAATCACAGTCAGCCACTGCATAGTATATGACAATTCCCCACAAAAACTCTGACTCTACAGTTTGCATGGAATAAGTACGGCTGAGTTACACATTGAATAATAAGATGCATCATGCAAAGCATTATATGGTAATTAGAGCACATCTTGGAAGGTATGATAAGGCAGAAGGCTAAAGGCCAAGTGACTTCGATAACCAACCAAAAGCACAATAATTTCCTTTATGTGCACTGAAAGGTCTTATTGCTCCTATGAAATGGAAATTATACACTGAAACCCAGGAAAACAGACCTGTGCATTGACTGGGTCTTCTTCACAGAACTGGAAACTGATTGCGTCCAGAGTTAGAAAGCCGTTTCATAAGTAAATGAACTATATCCAACTGTGTAACATAAGGCTGAATCTTCAGTAAAGACTTCTGATGACAACAGAGAACATGAGTGAAGCTCAAATGACTTTGCGTACAGAGTAATGCACATCACCAGAACCTGATGAAAATACCGGGGTTTACTATGTACAGTTGGTTTTCATACCTGTGTACTACAAGAGCTAGCCAATGTAAACGTCCCTTTTCTATGCAACAGTTTGGGCTGTTGAACATCTTCGAATCTTTGTTATTCTTCCACCAATTCGTCTGTTCTGATAAAAATAGAGTTAAATTTGAAGTCAGTTTGTTGTGCTACCAGGTTGCATGAGTAACAGAGCAGAATGTGACCCTATACCTAAAAATTACTCTTGGAGTTTAACTATCCTTAGAAGATACTCTGCAGTAATTAGCACAGTACCAATTACTTTGGAGTAACAGTTCAGGGGAGAGCAATTAGGATATACCATACCTACAGAATTCAGATTTCTACTGCCAACCATGTGGACACATTTAATTTCTAGAAACTAGACGCGTCCATAAAATGCTAGATTGCAAATAACATCCACTGAATAAAAGGCCAGAAGTTTATAATTCTCTAAATTTTTGTTCTCTGATAATCACTACAAGGTATGCTATTTTTAATAGCCTAATTTAGGCACTCTATTTAATAAGCTACATAAAATAGATTTATGTCCTTCCACTAGAAAGAAATCAATTCTTCAGGCCATACTTATCATTTATATCATAAAGAATATTTTTGTGCCAAGAAATTAGTTATCCTGATTCCTATATTAATGGCAAGTTGCAATACCAGAAGTGATGCAAGAATTAGATTATCTTTTTTTAAAATACTTGATTTCTACTGAAGACATTTGTTATATTTTGTGTCACTCCACATTGTGGCTCCATGACAGTTATAACTTTCCCTTCCCTCCCCACTCCCCCCTCTACGCAAAGGCCCACCTCCTCATTTGTGACTATGGAAGGTCAAGTAGCAAGTCTCAGTTAGTAAACATCTCTCATACTTTTGAAACACAAAAGAAGCCGTCTCCCTTCCCACCCTCCACTTTAAAAAAAAAAAAAAAAAACGAACCAAAACAAGCCCCAAACCTCTTTTTACTCGCTTAAATGGGTATTTGCAAAATTGTGTCACAAAAATGCACAGTGAAAATGACTGATTAGTATTATTAATTCACAGATAGAGCTGAGGTCATCACTTGTCACGTTTGGCATTGTTTTTCCTCATGGTGATCCTGGCTGGTTACTTTCAGCAGTGGCTCAGTTTTTGAAGTAAAAAATGATCAACTCTGCAGCAGAGGTTAGCCTCTGACCGGGGGCATCACACATCTGTGGCATTTTTTTAAAATGAAGTTGGCAACTGCATGGACATTGAAAATGCAGATTACACTTACAGTGTCTAGACTTTCATATATGTGCTCAGTTACAATTAAGTGAAGCAAAAAGTGTACATATTATCCCTACTGCTATTCTGTCGCTACAGAGCCGCAAATGTGAAAAGCAATACCTTGAAATAAAGATTTCTTTGTTGCCCCTAGTCTACATAGCAGCACAGTTTAAGTAAACACTAAAACTGTGGTTGAGATGCTTTTTTTATTTTTCCCCAAAGATGTAAACATCAGTCCCAGTGTCGTAAACTTTGCTGTATAGGATGAGACAGAAGATCTGAGGCAGGATGACTATCAGACACTAGTGACAGAAGCTTGCAGGCAGTTAGCAGGTTTCTGCAGTTTCTCAGCTTCACTTGTCGGCGGGTCTGCAGTGGCTCGGAAGTTGAACGTTGGGCCTGCGCCACCGTGTGCAGGGCTCAGAGCGGGGTTCTGACGTCTGTTGCTTTCAACGATACTTGAAGTGTTGGATGCCAGGCTCTCACGAGTACTAGAATGGAAAAGAAATATATATACGCACTCATATATGACATGCCTATATACCTATTGACCAGACAGGAAAGGAGAATAGAGCGGTTTATAATAGGCTTCCTGTGTTTGTATGTAATGTCACATCAATGAACCATCTCATTTTGACGGTACACATATGTTCCTCCAAAATGGGTTCCAGAGGTACTCAGCAGTCATCATACTGTAACACAGGTACAGCACTAAGCAGAGCTGAAGCTGTCACACAAACAGTAAGCTGAACCAGTATCAGGCACCTGGATTTTTCAACCAAGGAAACAGCTTCCATCTTGCACATGGAATATATTAATTTTCTTTCCTGACTGGCGCATTTTTGCACGAAGTAACCTCATTGAATCAGCTCTGTGATAAGGCAGAGCTAGGAGAGTAATTGTGTAACGCAGCTGCCTCTGTTGTCTCCTCTTCTACCTATGTCTTTGTACACAAAATATTAACTAAAAATGCTACTTTACATTAAACCTTCTAAACACAACACTTCAATTTTGCTTTGCAGCTGAGACAATTGCAACTTACGAGACGCTGACAAATCTTAACTGCCTGGTCTGCAATCATGCCCTAAACAATGAGTGCTGCTATTTCATTCATAAAATGGACAATATGCCTTTAGTTCTAACATATAGTTTATCCACGGGAGTCACGAGACACTCAGCACTTTTTAAGACTAAGCCTTCTAATGATATATCTAATTATGAATGCAGAGGAGCCTGTATTTTAGCCTACGGCTTTAAAAAAACTCAGCCAAGATATGCTAGGGTTAAGTTTTACCACTACTCTTTTTGTTCTCTTTCCGCTCTTAACAGGTTTTGATGTCCAAATAATGTGTTCCTGTGCAGAAAGAGATCTGGTTTTCAAATAGCCATGTGGTCCCTGGTTATGTATCCTTCACCTGTATCCCTACTTCTTTGCAAAATGACATCATCACTTGCTATGGAGATGTTTACAGAGCAATTTAGAGGACTGAACGGGTTTGTTAAAGAAGCACTAGAAACAAAGATACTAATGACAGTGTTTCATAGTCAGTTTAAAGTCAACCTAAATTTACCTGCTACTGAAAGGGGTAGCTCTTGCCTGCCTTGTGTGGACCTGACCCTGCCACATGTTCCTGCTGCTTCCCTGCTGCTGAGCCTTGCAGCCAGCCAGATCAGGGACCGCTCTCAGTTAAATACTAGCCCTAAGGAAAAAAAAAAAAAAAAAAAAAAAAAAAAAAAAAAAAGGAAGAAAAAAAAAAATTAGTGCTAGCATCAGGGGAAGAGTAGGGAATGCACAGCTTTGGATGTGGCAGGAGGGAAATGTGTCAGTGTACAGCATAGGGGAAGGAAGAAACACCTTGTGTAGTTGTAGGGCGGATTTAAATCATCTTGAACTGACTGAATCTGGAAAATCAATGACGCTTTTAGGGAAACTCCTGTAGATCTTTCAAATTTATCAAAATGGTATTGATGACCTTCTGACAATTATCACCTTACTCTCAGTAGTTCCGAACAGCTACAATGGGTGACGCACACAGTAAGAAATCTCTGTGAGCTGCAATGACATACGGTACACTTCTGTTGCTCGTGTTTTGATTCCTCTCCCTCTGCTTTTTAATGAAAATAGATGCAAGATTTGTTTTTCAGAGATCATTCAGTATTGTATCATTCTTTATGGGACCACCAATTCCAGATCTTCAAACATTTTCAATTCTGATATTACAAACTGACCATTACAACATGTATACACAAAGACTGCAGTGAGAATTTTGCATGCAAAGTAATGCCAAAATTAGCTCTTTCTTTAGGTGACAAAAGAGCAGCAGCAGTATTATATAAGCTCTAAAAATAAAGGAATAAAATAAATATTGACAGCTAACATTTGCTATATACAACTTGCATAAAAGCAGCGAACAAAATACTGTGAGGCTGTTTTCCCAACAGTGATGCGTTCACGAATTTCACACACAAAACACTTCTGAAGTCAAATGACCATTGCAAATCTCTTTAACTACATCCTGGATTTTTTTTAAATGCCCCTCCTTTTTTTTTTCAATTTGTCACGTTTTAAAAATATACTTTTTCTTTCACAGCGTAGAATTGGTAATTTTGATTCCCCAAGCAACACTGCACACTTCAGTTTGAATGAAAAGGTATCACCACCCCTCAGGAAGTAACGAGTTACGATATCAGTGGAGGCTAGAAGTCTACCTGAGGAACACCACTACATGAATGTCCTGTTCCTATCCTCTTCCCTCGGCATCTGCTAATGGACACTGTCAGATCTAGGTGAACCTTACCAGATGGATGTTGGATAGCTTTTTTTGTATTTCCTGGAAAAGGGCTGTAGAGTACATTTTTTCTTTCAAGGTAGGAAATAACAGCATGGTAATTACAGCCCAAGGGCTGAAATTCACCCCCAGCTCAATTTATTTTTATGGACTTAAACCAAGGAGTGACCAGAACTCAGCAAAATCATCCAATTTAATCATCTTGATGCAAAGCTCATCAAAAAGCCTTTGAAATATCCAGACTATATGCTGATCTTACCAAACAAATACACAAGAAAACCCTACAGAATGCTGCTTCTTTTTAACAACAAAGAAAAAAAGCTTACTTCATGTGGCCTTGCCAAAAAAAAGACATTTGTTAATAAGTAAACAGTAAAATTAAAAAAAGGGATGTGTGGGACACAATCATTATTAAAAGCTGCTTATCTGTTTCCCTTTTGATCTAAACAAAGTGGTATAGCAGCACTAAATCCAGTATGCTCGCCATGTTCTGTTCTCTGCTAGCTAAACTTATGATTAACATCAACAGAAATCTTAGCTTTTGTGTAAATAATTAGGGAAGGAAATGTCTGCATTTGCATTACCCAGAAAGGCAAGCTGGGTATTCAGCTAGCATACAGCTAGCAAAATAGTAGGCCAAGAACTGAATTTTATCCAGTTGACATCCTATCCTGGAGGTGAAATACATGCCATGGAGTGAGACAGGCTGGGCAAGAAGCAAACGCCACCATATACTCCCCCATAAAAACTGACCGCAAATATAGCGCTTCAACTGAAAGAAGAGATTACATTTTAAAAAGAACAGTGCAAATAGCCTCATACAACAGTTATATGTGAGAAAGATGCCAAGCATCTGCAGAACAGTCAATAACAGGAACAAATTCAAAACCTTCTTAAGTTTCTTTTTTAAGCCAGACTCAGTGTAAGTGGTACCATTTACTCAAATTTTTTTTCAACTTTTTTACTCAGAGAAATTATACATACGTTAAAAGCCTGCCCTAGTCTCATGATCACTGCATGCTGCAGCAGGCCCAGTAACTGCTGCCTTGTCATTAACATCAAGTGGGAGTAGCCATCAAATCCAAAGGAATTTATTTCAGAGTGACATGACTTCAACTGAAAATGAAATTTAGTCCTGTGTAGAAGCAGGAAATCCTTCACATGCCTTTCTGACAGCCTTTGCTATAGATTAAAAAAAAATATATAATTCTGAGGAATAAGAACACCGTCTACAGGGGGGCAAAAGAAAAAGCCAACAAAAAAAAACCCCAAACCATTTTCTTTCACCTAATACAAATCCAGTCTTGGAGGTTTTATTTTTAAACACAGGCAATAAATAATTTAAGCTTAAATAAGACACTATAAGAGAACTACCACTGTAAATTATTTCTGTGTTCTTAGAGTCATTGTTCTGAACTCTGATGGGTTGCTTGCTATCCAGGGCAAACAAAACCAGGCAAGCTCCATTCCAGCAGCGACCTAGGACCGTCAGAGGCCAGAGAGAGAAGAAAGAAGGCTCGAGTGAAGGATTCTTAGCCTGCAAACGAGCTTGTGAAATCTTCAGGGCAGGGAACACACCAGCAACTCTCTCCTCCCTATGCCTGTAAGACTCCTAGCACACTGAGACTTCCATGATGTCTGAGATCCCTGCAATGGAAATGACTAACCAGCACCACCACACGCAAACGTCTGGACTCTTTTCCAAGTACCTTAGGCAAGGCACCTCTCTCTCTGCTGATGCAGCGCTGGGTCACCTCTGAAGTTCAAATATCCTGAGCACTTTCAGCCGTGTGGGGGAGCGGCTGTTCTGGTATCACCAGTTTGCTATGGTGACAGATACATTTCCAAAATTTTTGAAGAGAACAAACGAAAGAGCCCAAACCCAAAACAATCACCATGGTTGTTGGTTTTTGTGNCCACCTAGTCATGTCTAGTCTTCCAATTAGTCTTGTTGATGGTATCTTAGAGGGAAAGGGAAGGGGGGAGTATGCAGGAGCTCATCCTTTCTATTCTAAATGCAAACACAGGTTTAATACAGGAAAAAAAGAATACAGGGAGGCTTTCAGCAAACAGAAAACGAACTAATACAGAGTCAAAGCCGCAAATGGTCATTGGTTGCTTACGGTATGGTGGGAAACCCACATATCTGAATAGCAGATTCCAGAGCTGTAGAAAACACTGTCTGAAAACGTGTGAAATGGTTTAATACGGCCCTATGTTCTGCCACCAATATCACACACACATATAACTAAAAACAGAACTTTCTAGTCTGTAAAGCTGCAATGAACGTGACAGTCCTACCGTGGAGAGTTGAACCCGCTGTCCACAGTAATGCTGCTGCTGTCCATGCTGTCCAGGCGGGCTGAGTGGGTGGCTCTCTGGTTGTTGCTGTTTTCTGTTTCCTTTGGGGTGAGAAGAGTAAGATTCTTCTCAAACTTTCGCTGCAGATCCCTCTCCTTTTCTCTCTCTAGGAGCCACTGCATCGTGCCGACATCATCCCTGTTCTTTTCTTCCTCGGGATTTTTGTTGGTTCCTTCTTCCGAGTCGTCGTCATCAGATACGTTGTAGTAGTCGAAGGAGGCCTCCTGGTTCCCAGTTGTCTCTTGCTGTCTCTGTGAAACGGGCATGACTTGTGTGACTGAGGTTACTATCGCTTGTTCAAGTTTCTCACATCTGACTGGCAATGTGTCAGAGGGGGTCTTTTGATGGGGCTTTAGCAGGGGTGTGCTAGACTTATGATAACTATTCACAGAAAGAGTGTTGTGCAGAGGTTTAAAGAGTGTATCCTTGCTAAATATTTCTTTCCTTTTATCAAGGCTGCTTGATTCAGCGCTATGGTGTTGAACCAGCCGCCCGTTTGCGATCACCTCTGGAGTTTGGCCAGCAACCGCTGAACCACTGCTTGGGCCCTTTGGGGACTCCTCTTTGTGCACCCCAGGCTCCCTAGCAATGTGTTGAGACTGTCTTTCTACAGGAGTCATTTTTTTGAGCCCATCCGTCCCTGTCAGCGTGTCATGATCCTCTTTATTCTTTCCCAGTGGTGATGGAGCAGTAAGCACAGTCTCACTGGATGTGTTGCACTGAAAATAGTCATCGACTGCAGATTTTGTTGTGCAGGAGTTGAGCTCACTATATGACGGCAAATTCTCTGTAGGCTTGCTTTGTTCCAAAAGGCTACAAGAACTGGGGGTTTCTACACTGCCACTAGCTATTTCAGGGATGCAAGTCTCTTTGTAGCTTGCAGATGAAATCAGAGCCCTTTGATGACTGAGCGACTGAGATGGCCTTAAGGTACTATCGTCAATGTAAGTTTGGCTAGTTGTTTGGTCATCTGGGCTACAGCCTTCACCTATGTCTTCAGGTGTGCTTAAAGTAGCCGAGCCCAGAGGTCCCTTGGAGTTATCCATGGATCTAGACCTTTCTTTAGCCTTACTGGACCGCTCATTCCTTGATCTTCTATCCTGTGTATGGCTGTGGCTCCGATGGACCTTGGAGTGGGAGCTTCCCCTGGAAGGTTCAGGGAAAGGCATTTCAGTTCTTCTTTTGGCCAGCTCACCAGACACGTCCCACTCGGGTGTCATGGGAAAGTGAGATTCAATCATGTTAGGATTGCTGTGCATTATAAAATTATCTCCCTTGTGTTCTATTATAAAACAGCCTTCCCGTGGGGATCGAGTCAAGGGATCATAGAACTCATATTCCCTTTCAGCAGGTATATCCAAATGAGAGCCATCTGATGGGTCTCCTTTGGACACCCGAGTCTTGCTGTGTGACCTCGATTTCCCATGAGACTTTCTGTGATTCCTGCTCTTTTTACTTCTTCCACTGTGGTGAGCTGAAGATCCTGCTTTGCTTCGTTGAGCTTTTTCTTCTTCAAGTTTCTTCATTAGTGCAGTGTGCCTCATGACATTTTCCACAGTCAAGTCTGGGTTAATGCGCCTGATAATCTCCATTTCTACCTCTCTAGGTATAGTGGTAGGGGTGTCCTCATCTCTTAGCGGCCACTCCTCTGGAGGAAACTGGGCAGAGAAATTTGCCAACTGTTTTGTCTTGTCCTTCTTAAAACTTAATCGGAATAATTTGAGTCCAAATTTCTTCGACTGCTTTTCTACATCCTTAGGCTTTGTGAGTGTCTCTGCTTTGTAAGAAAAATTGACAGTACTTTTACTTTTCTCAGTAGGTGGGACCTGACATAATGACGGAGGACAGTATGAGTCTTTACAGTCTTTTGCTGATTTCCTCTGTAGGGTAGATGCATGCATGCTGTGCATGTCTTCTCTGCAACAATGGCAGGAGTCGCAGTGGTTTTTGGGTAGTGTTCGGTCCCTGACGCATCCCGAGGTGGAGGGAGTTATAGTTCCTTGTTGTGGAGAGGTACATTGAGACCTGTCAGGTATCCTCTCATCCAAATGGTACCATTTACTGTTAGTTCTTATGAGAGATGGTGTTATAAAGTAAGTCTGCGGGGTTACAATGAAATAACCATCTGGAGTGGGGTATATTTTCCTCTCCCGTACAAGCATATTCAAGGTATGTCGAAGGATTTCTGGACTGGGTGTTGGAACTCCTAGAAATGACAATAAACATGCATCAGTGAGCGCATAAAACCACACAGGACCCTCCGGCTCCACCCTCCCCAACAAAAAGCTGTTTTCTCCAATGTGCAAGCCTGGAATATGCTGAACAAACAACTCCAGCAAAGTACTTTGTTAGGCATTCTCCCCTCTGTTTGTTTTTCCACTTATCTCCTACACTTCAGGGATATCAATTATTAATTAAATAGAAAGGAGGCCATTAATGGAGTGTTACAAAAAAAAAAAAAGAGAGAACTTCTAGTTACTTCCATTGCACAGGTGACCTTAAGCTACAAGACAGAATCATTGGAAATCAAAGGGTGTCAGGGGAAACATTTCACTTTTATTCTTCTTCCAACTAAATATTTACATCCCAGTTCACCAGAACTATTTATTATTACGCCCAGTCACAGATAAAACAGTGGTTATTTGTTACTTTGGATGCCTAAGTTGTTCTTTCACAGAAGAATACTACACAGGAAAAAAACACATTCTCCCAAACCACCCCTTTGTCACAAACTTGATTGAACTGACTTCCTCCCCCACTAAAACATGTTTTAACTGAAACAGCTGCTCCAAAAAAGACATGCCTTGACTGATACAGTTCATCTTACCCAGACTTCTCCACTATGCTGGAAGTTACAGATTTAGCTCCTAAAAATTTGCTGCTAAGAGTTCCCTGCCTTTCATGTGAGATGTGAGGGACACTGCCTAAGTGCATATATCACATACTGAGAGGAGGACAAGTATGACAACCCTGCATCAATGCCACATTAGCCACATGGTAGACCTGGCATTGTGAGCCTGCTCATTCCCACTACCAGTACTCCTGCTGGGTTCAGTGGTGCAGGACCAAGTCTTCAATACTTCATTAGATAAAATACCAAGTGAGCATGAGGTGCATAAGAATAAGTCTCATCTAGTGCTAAGAGATTTAGTTCACAACTTAGTTTAAAAGAAAATCTTTATGCTCACTAAGAAATAAAAATATTTCAAAATTTTCAGTGGAAAAAGCTATCTTCAACCAACATTTTGTTGAACTAAAACACATTTTAATTTTAACTTAATGCTGGGTACTGACCCGGTTTACAGTTTTAGAACTACAGAAATTTTTTTCAAAAGTCTGGATGGTCTATTTTAAACTAAAAAAGTTAATATTATTTGCTCTGGGTCTTAGTTTTCTTTTCAACAAAACTAATTTAGGAAAAAAAATTAGAAACAGAGAGTAACTTAGGTTGGAAGGGAACTCAGGAAGCCATCTGGTCAATGCCTCTACTCATAGCCGGGCCAACTTAGATCAGGTTGGTCAGGGCCTTGTCAAGTCAAACTCTGACTATCTCCAAGAACAGAAACTCCATGGAATTATGCATACAAAAACATTTCGAACAAAGTATACACTTTTCACAAAAATACTTAAGGGAAAAATCTCAAATAGGTGTACCTGTCACAAACACAGTGTCACGAGTAGCACATAGTGTCTGGTCACCAACTCTTCTCCCACATGTTAAAGGCTGGAGCCTGCAAGCTCACTGACCTCCTTGTGTTAGCAAACATGCGGATGACAGCAAGGGCTCTGGCACTATCACCAACACCCCATCAAAAGATTAGCCACAAGAAATAGAGAAGTTGTACTAATTCCTTAACTCACCCTCTTCCTTGCTACCGGGTTGCAGGCAACATAGTAAGTATTCTTATGTCTGGCTTTGAATGTTGTTTGAATTTAGAGACATGACCATACTGCTCACATCCAGTAATATCTGTAACTAAAAATCTTACAATGGAAACAGCAAAGTGTTAGGAATAACATGGACACATGAGTGAAAGCAGTTACAACAGAGAAGGTGCCAGGGAGAAGTACATAGGGGCAGTAAATACATTTCATGCACAGTCCACAGAGCTGAAAGATTGGGGCCGATCCAGACACAGGAAGGAAAAGAGGCAAAGAAAGGATACAATTTGAGAGAATAAATGACACTGAAAATTGGAAAGAATACGCAAATGAAATGGAGAATCAAGAATGTGCATTTTCTCCCCTTTTCATGTGGGTGTCTACAATTTATGTGATAATCCTAGAGAGAGTAACAAAGACCCCCAGAAATTCTGGATGAGCAAACGTGCCAGAAATAGCAACAGACGGGAAAAGCCAAAATCCAGAGAGCCGGGGGAAAAAAGGACTACCCCTCCCTAGCCCAGAGTCCTGAATTTCATTGGACTGAAGTAAACAATATGGCGAGTGAGTTTCCTCTGGATTGTGAGGCAGTGGCAATTGGAGAGCAGGCTGCCCTCTGCATGAGCTTTCAGTAAAGCACAGAACACGAAGACTGATTTCAATTCCCATAACAACCAGTGATCATCATCTAACCTCTTCTGTCCTGCGGTGCAGCTGTTATGGCTGCCTGTGTAACACCACCCCTTTTAAATTATGCCTTGCATCACCACAAGAAGTGGATGACCTTGAATTCAAGCTCATGTGCTTCTCCATCCTGTGCTGGAAATGCACTGCAGGGTCCAACCCTGGTCCAACTGAGATGCGCCTGCTGTGCAGCAGCCAATTTCTCTTCCTGCCTCTAAATAAAACAACCTGACTGATCCATTGCATTTTCCATGACCTTACATGTAAATACCTCAACACATACCTACCTTTGTCTGTGGGAACTTGGTCCTTCATCCTTATTTTACTTAAAGACTTTTTTTAACATACTGTTTCAAAAACATCAGAACAAAAATAAAAGAGAGGAAAATGTTCTCCTGGGAGTTTATAGAAAAGTTAGGGAAAGAGATTGAAATGGACCCTCTGATGTTTTACGCTAACTTAAGCAAAAATACATAGTAAAAATAATAATACGTATTTTTCACCCAGTAAACCATAATGACTACAATGTGTTCGGTAAATGAGTCTCTAAACACTGGATGCACAGTAGTTACATTCATTGACTAAGTTCTGTGAATACAGAATGTGCAGATAAACACCAAGAAAAAAAAAAAACAGCGTGCCTGGGCAGTCAAAGATGCTGTGAAGTTAATGGTGTCAGCCTTCTCTCTGCAGTCGGAGACTATCACTTTTATCACTCCCAGCACACAGTACACCCCTGCGGTTCACTCAGCCAGCAGTGACAATGGCAGACGCAGACCTTTGGAGCTCAGCATTGCCAGCTAATGCTAGCTATGGGTTTTGTTCAGATCTCTTTCAGGTACTTACAAAAGCAGAAACAGACCCAAACTTGACTTAGGCTTTCCTGAATGGTGGACAGGAGCAATGACGCTACTCTGGCTCCTACTGTTGCTATTTTAAGTACAAGTTTCCTAGCTTTCTCAAGACTTTTCTTTTTACAACAACCTGCCCACATCACATCTATATGTAACCTATCCCACTGCATTCAGAAGTCTCCTTGTGGTCTCCCTTCCTTCATTAAATAGGAAGAAGAGGAAAAACCCCAGTAGTTTAGAGACTCTAGCATATAAAATATTGCATGACAGCAGTGGTGTTATTTAAGATTATGTAGTGGTTTAATAATTCAAAAGCAGAAACTGTCTGGACACCAAATCATCAGACATGTACATTTTCTGCATCTCAAGAGAGTCTACTATGCCATCCACTGAGCTTCCAGACAGAAGATTATGTCTTGTTTGCTGCTCACAAAGAACACTGACCTAGAGTGAACTCAGTTAATGTAAGACACTTATTTTAAGTGCTACATATACATTTCACATATTTAAAGAGTGAACAGTTATGAAGGTGAATGTCAGAGGAATTTACCAGCTTTCAGAAAACTGTTCGCTTGGAAAGCAACCTAGTCCAATACACACAAGTGTTTTCTACCCTGGAATTCTCAACACCTTAAGATGATTTTAATAAATATGTGGACAAAATTGGGGAAGAAAAAAAAAAAAGAAAAAAAATCATTACTAAAGGCAGCATAGACTAAGGCTTCATGTTTTCTCCAGCCAGGTTCATAGAGATAAGAGGGTCTGGCTGCCAAACACAGGAACAGAGGTTACATTCTTAACTCCTTATACTGGATTTCAAAGATTTACATGTAATGTATGGGATTTAAACCATGGTCAATAAATTATAAAGTTGGGCTGTACAAACATCTCATTGTTTAATTCTAAGTTAGAATAATGGGAGCACGTGCAGCAGGAGCCCTCTTGCTTTTTTAAAAACCTGACAAATAACAAAAGCCACAAATAAGATGTGCATTAACATTACAAACTTTTTCAATAAAATAAATTCATGAAAAATACATCTGAAGTAGTATTTAAATGGTGTTAAATCTGCTAAAATGATTTTCTCCTGAGCTGATGCTAAGGCTTAACAAGGGATAAGAGAAATACTCTGATTGGCTCATGAAATACTAGTTAAGGATGTGGAGTGGTTGCTATGTGATGTTATAAATAATTAGCATACCTTATTTCAGATAGAGCCATGGCCCAGATTTACGCCTGCACAATGGCTCAGCAAACTAGAGGGTTAGACTGCAAGTGCAAGATCCTGCATTGAGGAAAGAGGTTTATTATTCTTAGGCAGTTTGAGAATAGCATCTGGGGTCTTAGGAAATTTATACACTCCACGAAACGCAGTGAAGCATCTGTTCATTAAAACACAAACAACACAGGCAGACAAGTGCTGCTACAGGGCGAGATACAGAGAGGTTATGTGACCATGACAGATACATCTACACTGGTAATGCTCTCCTCTCTCTCATAGCATCAGCACCTAATTAGGAAAAATATCAGAATATGGGAGGAAATCAGGTATTTGCAAATATCCACAGTGAACACAAGTGCTCAAAAAGCCATGGCTGATTTATGAAAGATTTTGGGCAGGCAAGGGATAAACAGCACTCAGCACAAGAAGAGGTTCTATTTATTGGAAAGGACAAAAATTTTGGATAATCCTCATACACTGAGAGAACATGTATGTTTGCTATGTTAAACATGTCATGGCTGGGAGAGAAAGGGGAAAAAAATTGGGCAACAAAGGGTGGATTATTTTTTTCCAATTAATTTTCTTCACGTTTTGGGAAGTGAGATAAGAAAAACAAGGCTCTCCTTTTTTTAAATCTTAGACTTAAGAAATGCACATGTTCATGGCTAGTGGAAAAAAAGAGGCAGCAAGAGACTCCGTGCTTACTTGCCTCAGGCTTCTTTCTGAGCAGAGTCTACAAAATAATCCAGCCTGTTGAATTATTTTTGATGTATGGTTCTGTCTAGCAAGAACAGCACAATACACCGAGTCAACTGATAATCATGCTCCCAGGAAACCCAAGGGATGCCACCAATAAATTATCATTTCCACCATGCAATAATGTTTATATAAAAATATTGATAGAATCATTGCAAAAATACTTGCAATCTATGGAACTCTTCTAGTACATAGCTATATAGAAAACATGGCTTGGAAAAAAATCATCAAAATGAATTAAACTGGAATTTTAATTGTGAACTTTGCCTTCTTTGCATTTCATCCCTTACAACTTTTATCACTATTTTCAAAATCAGCCAAGCATACTGAAAAAAACCCTCTGATGAACAACACCACAAACTGGGACAGAAAGCCAGTATTTACAAAACACACTTGCAGTAATATTTTCCAAGGTGCAATTATTAAATGTCAGACTGAGTTGTTTATTTCAAACATAACTCTCGATCCAGAATTATATTTTAAAATCTCAGAACTTAGTACCAGTTATAGCAAAAGCCAAGTAACCTTCATGGCTTTAAGTAACTCTTGCTCTGAAAGGTAAGCAAAAGAATTCAAGACATCAAAACATGGCTATGGTTAGGCTGCCTAGATGAGGCAGATGCATCAGTAGTTTTCTTACTGAAGCATTTTTAATTAGCTGATTTTTACAGCTGTAAAAGAGGTACAATAGAGAAGTTTTTCAATCAGTTTAGAAAACTGTAAACTGAGACACAGAATGGTTAAACATCTTGCCCAGGATCATACAAAGCACAAGTTAAAAAGTTATGCTCTCTTGAGCAGTAAACCTCTGCCCAATACTTTTACACCACACTTTTAGATGTCTCTACAAGATGCATTTTTCATGATTCACCAACTCCAGATACAGACCGACAGTAGGGAAGCAGCTTATTCATGACTACATTCTTAATACAGGTTTCCTTTTTTCACATTACAGTATCTTTAATCCAAGACATTTTCATTTCACCATTTGATAAGTATCTTTCGATAACAGCATTTATGAACACAGCAAGTGGCTCCTGTTGAGAAACCTGCTCCTTGAGACAGAATGCTCTATGCTAGGGAGACTGGACAATGACACTTGAACTGGTTGAATGATGTCAACAGAGCTCTTATGAGTTAGCTTACAACTGGCTTGAAAGCCACAGGGTGGAATAAGTCTGCTCTGGCTATGACATGTGCTTTGTTCTCCATAACTACTAAAGAAGTTGAAAGCTTTTTTGTCTATGATGATAAAGAAGGTCATTTTGTGAGCAAAGTCACAAACAAGCTTATTCTGATACCAGTCTGAAAAAACATGCAATACAGTTTGCTGTTTAGTACCTCAAGCAATTTTTAATATTTACCTAAAGTCAAGAATTAACCCTGAAAAATGCATCCCACATGAAAGCCCTGACAAACAGAACTCAGTTCTCTGTATGTTTAAGAATAAAGAAAAGGTTATAAAACTAGAACCTTTAAAGCCTCCTTTTACTTTTGGGTAGCATCTCAGCATTAATCAATAATCCCATCCAGAGGAGTACAGAAAAACAGACCACCAAACACTGAAACTCTGTCTTTTAAGGAGGCCAAAAATACAAGCACCCTTTTGTGCAGGGATTAGAGATTCTTTAACTTCCCTTTTACAGAAATGTGCCCATCTGACAAATGATTTATTAATGTCCAGTTACCTGGGAAGCAGGTTGTTAGGTGCTCCATTAGTGCTTCTTGTGTGACTTGTTTTCGGGCAGAGTTCATTGCTGAGATGGCCAGGCAAAGGATTTCCCCAAGTGGAATAAACTGTGACTGACTGATGGGAGACATGCTGATCGGTGATACATCACCTGTAAAAAGACAACAGATGTGCAATGAAGCGTTTTGTTTAAAAATCTGTTCGTAGAACAAGGATGTAGAGATACAATCGGAGAAGATGCGCACAGCTCTGTAGTCTTTGTACTGACCTGGGGATAAACTCTTACAATGGAGAAACATCCAACGGCTTATTTCAAAACTTAGACACAGTGAACTTTGGAAAATGGGAGATAGACACTATGCAGAGAGAGTTTCTCAAAGGATGCAGTAGAGAGATTCAGAAAAAAGCCTACAAACTAACACTTATGGTTGCAAAACCTCATGCTTGAATATCCTACTAGGTAACCGCACAAACAAAATAGTTGCATTTATTTCTCTGCACATAAAAGGGGAGATTTCACTCCCCCTTCAAAGGCTAGCAGTATGGATCACCCACCATTTCCACTTGATAGAATATTTTTTCTTAATAGGAACAAAGATCAGAAAAAAAACGTTGCTAAGTTAATAAATAACATTTTCACTCTGCTGATAAAGCGTAGCATACTCTTTTGAGGCCTTAAGATTGACACCCTGAATAAATTTCTCCTGGATCTACATGTCAAATGTCTTTGTACAGACTACGTATTTTTAGGAGAGAAGATTTAATAGTTCCAGGATGGCCTGAAAATTAACTTTGTTGTAACTTTTCTCATGTTGTCTATAAAAATAATTCATTAACCCATACTTAAAAAAACACTGAAAGATCTTCAAAATGAAAGCTGTAGGAGAAATTACAATTTGATAATACTAAAATGACTACACAACTACAGATATACATGTGCATTTTATCATACTTTATATAAATAAGGAAATGCTTTTAGATTCTGCTCTGTACCTCCTCTTGAAGTGGTAACAGTTCCCCAACCATCTCAAACAGAGGGAAGCAGCAGGCTAGAAGATTTCCTTTGCCAGTGGAAAAGGAATAATAAAGAGTAACAGACAGAACAAGGGGTGCTCGACTACAAATCCTTTCCTGGCCACAGGTCAGTCAATAGCCAGGGATTAAGTTTTACCTAAATGGTTTTGAAATCTCAGGAAAATCACCCTATATCTGCTGTCACAGAGCAATACCTTGTGACCAAATCAGGAATCAAATTACTGGAAATTAATTCAAATTCAAACTTTCCTCCACAACGTAGATGATCTCCTATTTGCTCTATTAATTCTATATTCCTATTACGTCTACTAAAAAAGAACAGCAGTTTCTAAACTGATTATCAAAATGCATTTAATCTTGCATTATACTCAGCACTTTGAAAAAAAAAGAAAAAGGAATTGGTGGGAGTAGCAAATTGCGTAACTGCTTTAGTGAGACTTCTGAGCAATATTTTTCAATACACCAGCTGTACAATCTGTTGTACAACAGTGATACACATCACCCAAGACACAACACACATTTGTGCTATGCTTTCTCTTGATTGCTTCTGCTTAATCAGGCCTGATCAGATCAATGCCGCAACCCCAATACAGCAGCATTCCTTCAGCTTCACCACAGTGCACCCCAAGATTCTCCTCATACTTATCGGACCACAGAATGATGACTTTAAAATATAACCTTTTCTGGACATTTTTTATTCATATACACCTGAAAAGTTCCTGCCACATGTGCTTTACAGACAACGGCAATCAAGAAGATCGTAGGCAGCTTAGAGGGAAATGTGAGAGATACACTTTGTCCCATACCATACATCTCTACCATACGTGGTAGAGATACACCATTTGTCCCCTCCTCATCATTTGAGAACGGTTAAAGAACATCGCATTTATTATATTACTATTTACTAATAATTATACCTGTTGTCAGCTTAAACTTGTTCATACAGGAATCTTTGTAATCAGCCAGACATAAGTTTACCAACTTGATCAACAGTCACTGTGCAGTTTGTGTAGGGGATCAGTTTCTTTAATGATTAGTTTCATGTCTAAAAAGCATCAGAATTAAGCAATTTAAGAAATTACTGTCCTTCACACAGAGATTATCTGTGTCATGGGTGTCCTTGTGAGCACCACTAAGCTCAGTTCAGTGTAATGTCAAACAGACTGGCATATACTGCCCTAAGTTGAAGTTTATCATGTTCACTGGGCACTGACATGGGCTCCCTGGGTAGCTTTAAGGGCATCCAGGTGAAGGGCAGTAACTTCCTGAACTGTTTTATCTGGATCGTCAAAGACCTGGCAATTTCTTAAACCAAAGCACCGTGGCAAGAGTATCCCCGTGCCTGCTCCCAGCCACGCACTCACACTGCCGCCTACGCAGGCACCAGGATGAGAGCGCAGGAGGAAGACCTCTTTCTTCCCCTCGCATCCAGAATGATCCACTCACAGCTAACCAGAACGATATTTAGGATGTAAGGAATGAGACTTAATACCATAACCAGCTCCCTTGAAGTGGGAAAGAGACAAGAGCAGAGTTATACACGAAGCCCAGCAAGCGCTGCTAATTTATGTAGGTTTGTTCTGCAGCCTCCCAGCTGCTCCCAGAGGGATGCTCGGACAAGAACTGAAACCAGTTACTCTGCTCAGCCCTGGGAGCAGCCCATCCCACTCCCCTGACTGCCAACAGCCTGCAGGGATCCACCTCTGGGATCACTCCCAGTTGGGATTGTTCACTTAAAACTGGCTAAGTTAAGGAATAATAAAGTTTACCTGGATTTTAGTAATCTTGCACTTTGCTCAATCTTTCCTTTCAAAGCAGGCCTCCAAGCATGGAACTGCTTTTCTAGGTTAGTGTGCAGAAAACATTCAGCCTGCACATTTGTCCGCTGCCAGTTGGGCTCTTGTCAACAGCAACAAGCCAAGAGTTTCCACTGAAATACTAACTCTACTTCACATAACTCATCGATATAAAACATACATTCAGTATGTTCCTTAATGGTAACACAATCTCTAGCAAAGCACGCTGTAGTTAGTATGCCAAGGTAACATACATCCTGCTTGCAAGTATTTGGGAGCTTAACAACCATTTAGTTAACTATAAAGAAGACTACAACCGTCCATAAAACCCATAATTTAAATAGCTTTAAATGCAATAGAAATGGCCAACAAATATTGGGTTATGGGAAAGTCTTTTGTTCTGTTTTGTATGGGACTATCGCCAGTTAAGCCTTATTCTTTTCCACTGGGTGCTTCTCAACCTTCTTCATTATGACAAGAACTCGTTTCACCTCTGTTGTGCCAGAATTACCTCCATAGCTTGTTGTCCATAACTGTCTACTGGCTCTTGGTTTGCAAAGGCTGGCACATATCTGTAAAACTTTCAGGAGACCTAGTGACAGAAAGCCAAAACCCCCTCTACTCAGGGAGGCTGTAATCTCCCAAGCTTTATCTTAACTATCCTGTGGCTCTGGGAAATTACAAGCACTCTGTGGTTATAGTTAAGTGAAAAAACTTCTTTGATGTGCAACAACAGAAAATATCTTGCGTTTATGATTTAATATATTAACATCAACTACGTGCATAAATACTGTTTAGCCTGTTGAACAGAAGGTTTACTACAACTTCTTTAGGAAAGATCTGTTTAAAAAAAAATATCAAATATGCTTTTCCTAATTTTTTTTTTTAAGACCACATCACTTACATAAACCATCTAGCATATGGCTCCTGTTAGCTCTGACTGATGCTTGTCTCATGCAGCTTTCTTTTGAAATCAAATTACTATCCTTGACTTTCATATGTTTATGTTTTCAATTAAATGAAAACTGGAGATCAGAAAGCAGTTTTCACCAGCTGACTGCATGTTTATATAGTTTTAGCTCTGTTTCTGCAGTGTCTTTCCAAACTTTTCTTGAAAGAATTAAAAAAAAAGTTTTCTAGATTTTTTGTTTTAAGTGGCACTTAATTTTCAAAAATGTGTAAGCACATAATAAACAATGAATGGGATTTGTCCTCATTTATGCCTTGGGGATTTATAGTGCTACCCTGTGGGGAAAAAAATAATTATTGTTACTTAGAACAAAAGATTATGCAGCACATAAAATAAACACTTAGCTCTTACATAGCACATTTCTTCAGTGGATTTCAAAACATTCAAAAAAACTGGGCAACTGTAACTATCCTTAACACACAGATGAGAAAGTGATGGTCTGTAATGGAGCTGGGAATGAAAATTCACACATCCTGAACCCATAACCAGCCAGACCCCGGCCTGTGCCAGTTTAGCTAGTGCCTCTGTTCTCTGAAAGTCTGGGGACCACCACCTTGGGACAAAATGAGGTAGACTATATTCTGCACCGTGTATCAGCAATTAAACTAACTACTTACTCATGACAGAATTTTTATTAGTGATTCTGCTGCTGGAAAGAAGTGACCTGGAAGTCAAACTCCCTGTCTCATGAAGTTTGCATGAAGATTGTTTGAAAAATCACCTCTTGACTTATAAATGGAACCAATTCAGTACAGCCATTGTGACAGAAAATTAAGGAAATTACAGTGCAAAGCCACACTTTATTAGCATTTATACACACTATTTCCCTGAAATGGGGAAGAGACCCATTTATTGCACCCTGCATCCTGTGAAATACAGGAAGCCAAAGCCCAGTTTCTCTTCTCCATCCAGCCTCTCAACACCTTTTTAATTTTTTGTTTCTTATGGATCAAGACAAACTTTAAAAATAAGTTTTAGCCTATTTCCACAGCAAATGAGGCTTGCATGATCACAGTCTCTGTGCATGCATGTGTCAGAGAGGTCGAGCCTCACTAGCCAACAGAGATTCTACAACGAGTGTTTGCTATGCATGCTCCATCTGCACAGAGCTTCAGGCACAGCCACCTCCCACTACACAGGAGAGAATCTAGTCAAAACACGTTTGTCAAGGGAAATCTGACCATTACCTTTTGCAGCTTACAGAACTACGTTATTGATCAGAAAACATCAAGCTGGAGTACAGTAACTTCATGGCACCTCATGATTATAGTGGTGGTTGCAACAGCAAATTTCTTGCCAACTGCCTGTTCTGGTCAACACTCACATACGATTTCACTCTGGGAAGAACTACAGAAAGGTCCTTTTCAAACAAAAGGTAGCTAATAAAACCAAAACTAGTGTTAATGGGCAAAAAGAGGGCTCTACAGCCTAGAATATTACCACTTTTTGTCAAGAACACAGTAATTGAAAAGCTGCTAGAAAAAGCACATTTTCAGATTTATTTTAAGAAGGGACAGATGCTGAGGAAGTTGCATGTCTGGCCTGGGTTGCACATTACCCCCTTTTTCCCCAATCCGCAATGCAACTGAGTCACTCTAATTTTAAAATACTTACATACATGTAGCAAACAAAACCTTTCTTATGTGAACTTCCAATGATGATGTATAATTGCCATTTTAAGCCAGACAACATTTCCATCTGACTAAACAACAGGAGGGAACAGGAAGAATATGCAGATTTCTGTGGTATTACCCAGATTCCTCTGAAATACCTTGGATCTGCACTAGCCCACTAACACAGAAAAGAACACGTTTTACTGGCAAAATCTGAAATAAAGAAAATTAGAAGGTGTGTTGCTTGCACTGTTCTCAGCCATAAATCCTCCTTTTAAACCACATTTCCTGGAGTATTTTACAAACAAAGCTGCAGATTGTGTTTACTAGACAGTTACATGTATCAGAGGACTGATAACAATAAGAAAAAAATACGTTAAAGATTCGTTCATTTATTGCTGTTTAAGAGCAGCTTAAACAAAGGCTCGACAAATGCAGTAACGTACATTTGCTAACCAGGAAGCTCCCTCTGCACCTCTGAAATGCATGCACATCAAAACATACCTTCCCTTGCAGACACAGGTCATGAACGCTTCAAGAACGTGACCTGGCAAATGTGACCACCCCAATTCTAACCAGCCTGAAGGAAACACAGCAACCTTAATAATGACCAACCATATCACAAACATTTGCCTCTGAACATAGTTCTAGCCCCCTGCCAGTTATTAACTTAACAACATGTAAACTGACCTTTTTAATCAGTCGGACCCAGCTAAAAGCACGATCTCCAGGCTCACCAAGTGCCACTAACTTTCAGAAACAGGTGCTAAATTGCCCACAGCCAGCAAACTTGTCTTACATCCATTAATCCTGTGCATTTCCTGTGATTTAGATTTCCTTTTCTTGCTCATGTCCTGTGGCCAGCTGCCTCCTGATCCAAAGTGATATCCCAGCACATGTTGCAACTATGATCATAAGAAGTTTCTGCTGGAGCACGGAACTTTCCCAGAGGATTCAGTCAAGGAGATTTTGATGGCATTGCTTATCCTGGGAAGGAGGAGGGTGGGACTATGTTTTTTTAATATATTGTGTGCTTTAGAATGTGTTTCCTCAAACGAGTTTTTAGATGCATCTATTAATAAATGTCTGTGTCTCTTTTCCTAGCACACAATATGTTAAAAAAGGGGGACTTACCTGAACCCTTATGGTCTGGTTCCATGCTCCAGTACAGTACCCAGAGTAGCTGTGATGTAACAACAATGTGCATATTGGGGCTTTATATCACTGTGGAAGCTGGCTGGCTGCAGCATAGGTCAGTGCCACAGGACCTGAAAGAAGAAAAACAAAGCATGCTTTTAGGCAGTAATAAGCTGAACACCCACCTCTTAAAGCAGGAAATAGGGGCTTCCCAAAAATAAAAAATAATGCAGTATCTATGCAGGTCCACTGAAAGGAAAGCTATTTCACACAATTCTCACGTAAGTACAAGAAATAAATGGTTAAGAAATGACAGGGGAAGTGGAGGCAGAGAATCTAAAGGGGACTACAAATATAACTCCCACACAGTGTTTTGAAAACATCTCTTTCCTTTTGCCCTATTCCCATGGAACGGCTGGAATCACGTTCTGACACCACCCCCTGTTCCGAAGGCACTCACAGTCTTCGCAAAGCACCTCTCCACTGCAGTGCCTCAGGATTCTGCAGTGTCACTCCTCTTCTCCCTGGCTCTCTGCAAAGTGAAGTCATAGGAATGGATCAGCCAACCTGACTTCTCACTACCCTGCCCAGAATCCTTTGTGAACTGAAATGAGTCATCGCTCTGAAAAAATCCACGGCGCAACATTCCAGGTTTCTCCCTACGTCTGAGCTGGCTTCTTTGTCTTTGAAACGAAGTGCCTCTGCTTCTGGAACTGCGCCCAGCTGCACTGTACAGGATAACAAGCCAGCCTCCTCATTAAGTGGACAAGAAAGCTATTTACATGCATTACCAAAGACAAGTTAAAGCTTTAACCCTCTAGTCAAGACAAAAAAAATTTACCCCTAATGTATCTGCCTGAAGTAATACACAACCCCGTAAAAAACAAACGCACAAATGCACAGACATATGTGTGCACACACACTCTTACACAGAGCAGTATTTTCTTGAATTATTCACTATTTAGCATGACACTTACCAGTTTTTACTCTATTGATTAGAAAGAAAGATCCTGAAGAATGCTGCAGACCTGCACGTAACAAACAGCTCTGCTGTACGCTGGATCAAAGTTGTGCTGCTGCAAACTGTTTATCAAAAAATTAGAAGCAGCGGACAAGTTCCTGCAAGCTCATTTTTCATCATCCCATTCACCATTTGGGCTCAAAACAAAGTGAGCCCTGAAACCATGCCAGACAGAAAATGTCAAACTGCTCCAAGTGCCGAGAGCCAGCAGAGCTGCTTCAGCTTCTGCTGCTGCTGACAAAGAAGGTAATGCTCCGAACGAGGTCACTGTGTCAGGATCTCACTCCCAGTGCTAGGTTTTCCTTTGCTTGGTGAGGATACGCTATGCTAAAGCATCAGGAAAACACAGAAGAGGAGGTAGGAATAGCGTGTGATGAGAGACAGATGCTGCTGTTTTGGAGAAACATTTTTAGTTGTTTTGGGATTCTCTTTTAAGAGAAGGAAACATTTAAAATTGCCTTTGCTGCAAAAGAATTATTTCTAGTCATGATCTAGTCATCAAAATGAGAAGATCGATATACAGAAACGGAGGGGCAAACAAAAAAAGGAGTGCTGCCATGAGGCACTTCTTTTCCGTATCTTTAGCACTCTGAAACAGTTTGAAGCATAGTAGGCACATAATCCATAAAATCCCGAAACACAGCACTTCAGGACTCACCCGTGCTGTGCTGGAACAGGCAGTTCTCTTCGGTTCTCCCCCAAATGAACACACCAGGTGTAAAGGACTGAATTAAATACAAAGGTCACCACCTCCTATGCTGCAAGCCTTACAACTACCCTGGCAGTGACAGAGTCAAACCCAGCCTAAAATAGCTCTATCTAAGTCTTTCAAAAGGACAAGTAAATAGCTGGGTTACACAACTAACAAACATCACTTTTGTTTACAGGTCTATGGCGACTGTTACGCAGCAAAGCCACATAATAAACCGGCTAACTTTAAAGCGTAAAGTAAGCTGGGTGTTTTGCTACACCTGCAGTTACACAGTAGCCAAGATCTCAACATTAAAAGCTAGGCTTTTGTTATACACACAGTCATCAATTTCTGTGTTCCCTGAAAGGCCTCATTCCAGGAAATCTTCCTTCAACTTTACAGGAGTTTTGCCTTCCCTGGGGCTGCAGGATCAGCCGCAAAGCCTCTAATGAATCCAACTTGGCATTCACAATGTTTGGGTCCCCCAGGATCATCCTGCGGAAATTCTGGTTGTTTGTCTGCTAAGCCCACACCCACTCTACAGCAACGAAACTCATTCCAAGAAGAAAGATTTCTGTGGGCTTAAAAGTGAATTACAACAGGCACCTACCGAAAGAAAAAACAAGAGCTGCAATCTGCTTTTCCTTTGCACCAGACAACATTCATGCAAAGCTAAATAGCTGGGCTTGGACATGCAGTACTGTTTTCACACACATGCACAAGTTTTTGCAGTGGTTGTCACACTATTACCAATGTTAAAATACTGGCAGAAGAAAGAGAAAAGTAATAGCACGACCCGAATATCCTTTCTCCCTAACAAATTTCTCTAGCACTTAAACCTGAGTTACATACTGGGGACCAGCTTGACTCCTCTGAGCAGACTCATACACCTGCAAGCTCTTTGAGTGAGACAATGCCTCTTGCACGTGTGACGCCCTAGAGACACCTAGACACACACTGAGTGTGCACGCATACCTACGGTGCACACACATCTCGTGTGCACAGGCACCCAGGCATGCCTTTACTCAAATTCATCAGCTCACAGCACCATTACACAGCCCTTTAATCACTATTAAGAACGGCAAGCAGTGCCTGATGCCTCAAGCATGGCAGACAGCAAAAGCAAAAGGAGAGACCAGCAGTGGGGAAAATGTAAATGAGAATGTTTAGAAGAGCTGAAGTTGATGGATAAACCAGCGCTGCCATCATCAGTGATGTTACTGCAGCGTGACCTCACAGGGGGAAGGCCTAGCCAAAATACCACATCCACTTCCCCATCAAAGCAGCTACTCTGTTCCTCTGTCCCACATCTCCCTGCCCCAGCACATGACAAAAGTTGGTACTGAAACAAAAGCTTCCTTATTGACATGAATACACCATACGTTTCTCTGTATAACTCCACGCATGCACATGCATCCAAATAGACCAGTCCAGAATACAGCATGGCCTGAGATGGATCTCCATCATACACTGAGAAAGCAGATGATGTAAAGATCCCATTTTCTTCCTTCGCACATGCATTGTGTTGGAGTTGAACAGACTCCTTTGTGAAACTCATTAGCTTGCACACATCCTTGAGCCCTCCCAAGCCAGGGCCTGGGATTCCCTTCCTTTGCCACAGCCCTTTCACCATCACCAGAGGGGAACTCGAGAGGAGAAAAGGAATGTGCTCAAATAGGGGGGCAGAGAACAAAAAAGGTTAAAAAAGAACACCGCCAAAAGATGCCAAGAAGGTTATCAAGAGCATGAGAAAATTCAGACTAGCCTGTACCAGTTTCAGTGGATCCTGAATTTTGAAGGCTAAAATCAGCCATCAGCATGCAGCATTCGGAGCCTGTAGCTGCAGAGACTACGGTCACCTACCATTATGATCACTTCTACAAGAACCAACTTCACAAAGCAGGGAAGTCCCCAAACACCCCAGGGGGAACACAGCCCATAATCTACCCTGTGGTCCCAGAAGAAACCAGAGTAAGGAACATTAGAAATATATAAACTTACACTTATATTTCTTCAGAAAACCTCTTCATGCTAAAAATTTTGACGTATTAGTGCTCCACTAATAATAACTTACTTGCAGTATGCTAATAAGTTCCACTTGGCTTACCTGAACAAATCTTGTGGTTCTTTAAGAAATCACTTAAGAAAACACAAGAGGGAACATGATCAGGGTATTAAATTCAGCAATATCCCAACAAGTAATGCCCATCTGTTTTTGTGCTAATGTTGTCTAGGAGCTTACATACTGCTTTTCTTTTCTGCTCCTGCTGCTTACACCCCAGAGTATTTGCAGACAACACACCACCCCTCCTTCACATCTCATTCCACTGGCTTTAAAAAAAAGCACACTCTTTTAGCATTCTTTCATACGTCTGTCCCTCCCGTCCCTTTAATCTTTCTAGAGGATTCTTCTACATTTACTCTAACTTACATAACTTATCTTTAAAAAGCAACAACCAGAATTCTGCACCATATAGTAGTGCTCCAGCTAATCTCACCCACATCAGGTACGAGGAAATTGAGATTTCCGTACTTTTAGTGGAATTACCCTGCCCTATATATAACAAGAATGAAACTTACTTTCTTCACAGCTGTGCTACATTGGTGGTTCACTGTCACCCCACAAGTGAACAACCAGTTCCAGGTATGTTTTTTTATGCTGCCTGCAACTAATGAGTTTGAAGCAAATACTCCTGGATTTGACTCCTAAGACCGTGATCTTGCCCATTATACTTGAACAGTTCACTCTGTGAATATGATTAAGGATCTTTGACCATCTAATTCTTCCTATTTGTTATGCATTTTTTAAGCACCTCCACTTTATCACATGCTAAAAAGAGTCACATAAATTAAAACAGAAAACAAGCAATACTTTAAACATTATCTAATGCAGGACAGAACCATAAACCCGTGCCACACCTGCTAATCACAGAATCACAGAATGGTCGGGGTTGGAAGGGACCTTCGGA
>RSEF01000004.1:47149369-47169406 GCA_003993805.1 Himantopus leucocephalus | reverse complement strand
CTCTGCCATTCAGCCAGTTCTCCATCCACCTCACTGTCCACTCGTCTAACCCACGCTTCCTAAGCTAACCTGCGAGGATGTTATGGGATAATACAAAAACCCAGTGAACAGCATTTGAATGAATCCATCAGTCTTAACAGGAAAAACAAAGCAACCCACAAAACTCCCTCGCCCAAAAGCCCAGTAGGTAAAACAACTGGTTTTTTAGAACTCAACTACCAAAAGAGGCTTCTTTAAATTACAGCTCACTTGAAAGTATGTGGTATTTTAAACCACACAGAAGAATTCTCTAACAGATTTTGTAGCTAGGACCATGGGATGGGAGGGGAGGAGGGTTTGGGTGGATTTTTTGCATGGAAATCTGTTACTATTAAATTAATTCAATTAATGCTAAAGCTACATTGACATTGACCACACCACCCTCTCAAAAACAAAGCCTGCCCATTTTCTGGCAGCAAACAGTAAATGCAAGGAAAGATAGAAGCATTAAAAAAATCTGACACTAGAAGAGATTTGGCAAGAGAGTGAGCACATGCAAAACAAAAGAAAAAAAAACACATGATAAACCTAGACGTTTTCTTTTAGGGTGGAAATTTTATAAAGGCAGAGAAAAATATTCCTTTGCAAACACTCCTGAAAGCACAGAACATGGCTGTTGAAACACAACAATCACCCTGTCTTAGCCACATGTTCTTCACTACCGTCTTCAGTTTAGCCAGAACGCATTTTCAGTGTGGCTGGGGACGCTGGAGCATACATTCAGCAAAAGTCTAGTCAGCAGTTAAAATTCTTGAAAGGTGAAGGGATGATTAGCAATACAACCCAATAACATAATGCACCCTCTCTCAATTATATTGACTGCTGTAACCATGGAAGGATTTTCTCCCCAAAGATGATACTGTGGTTGTTACAGCTTTTCAAACAAATAGTGACGACTGGCAGATAACTTCAGGTTAAAATAAGAACCTGCAACAGTGAACACAAGTCCCATGGTACTGCAGCAGCCCTTAACAGCCCAGTTTTTCCTGGCTAGGAAAGAACTGATGAAAAGGCCAGGCATGGAATCAATTAAAATAGCACCCAAGCGGTTTTTAAAAGAAAAGGTTAGACACTCCAAAGACTTTGCAGTTGAGAGTTTAATGGGTCATTTTTTCCCCTATGCTCGAAAGCAGAGTTTTCACAATGGCTGGAGTACATTTAAGAAGATTTACTTTAATGCTCATGAAATCAAAATATCTTACACCCTAACACATGAAGTAGCTACACTGGGATATTCTGCCCCTATGCTCTACCTGCATGGAGTAGATGCAGTGGCCCTTATTTCCCACAACGGCTCAAAATACTTTCAAATTCTGTCCTTCTGTCTCCCCTGTGTGGGGATCAGCTGTGAGGATGGGATCACGGGAAATGCCGTGGCACAACAGTTCAGCAGCTCAGCAAATGTGCTGCCTCTCTCATGCTGGTCAAGCATCTCAAAGGAAGCATTAGAAAACCAACTGCACACACTGCCACTAGTGTACTGCATCTTAAAGGGAAATGCCCTTGTTCCAGACAAAAACAGTTCTTTTGAGATCCTCAAGGACTGGCAGATGTTCATTTTTTCTACCAATTAGTACGACTATCAGCAAATGCAGCAATCAAAAATTACCTCCCCAAATAAAGGGCAGTACCTGAAACCAGGGGTTCCCACAGCTAAACAACTCACTAGATTAAATCTGTTTCCTCCTGTCCATTTCACACAGTTTTTGCTTCTTAATTTTATTGAGCACTCATTTTACTACAGGAAGCAATAAACCAAAACCTACAACAGGCATTTTACTACTATTACAACTGTAACACCTCCCTACCTCCTGCTCTTTTCTTTTTTAACTGAAATTTCAGGAATTGAAAACCTCCCTGTACATGAGCCATAAAACCAAACACGGTATCCAAAATAAGGATGAAATTATCAATTTCACAGACAGACCGCTCTTGCGTGACTTCTTACATATCTCCTAATTTACACAGTCTTATGTTTAGGCTTTTAACTACCAACCCCCACTCAGCTAACATGTTCACCACTGACTCCAGCAATATGCAGACCACACTCCTAAAAAAGTATGAAACCTAACATATTTGAGCACTATTTTGTCAGTGCTCACTGCATTGCCTTACACTATGTGGCTGATATCCCTGTTTTGCAGAATTGCTCAGCTGTCTCTCTCAGCTGTCACTAGTGCCTTCTGAAGTCCTCCTCAGCAGTCTTGATGAACCTGAACAACTGTGATCTGACAGACAGGGTTACCACTCCGTTATCCATTCCATCCTTCAGATTTCTGATATAGCTATTAAACCCCAAACATTTGGTATTGATCTCTGCTGCACAGAATACTGTTAACCCTTTCCAGCGACCAGAACTGGCCATTCTGTTTTTCCCCCTCTCTATTCTAAACTCAGCTTGACAAGACTTTTCTCTTGGACTTTCACCAAGCGTTTATAAAGCACTAGAGCGTGGAAGAGTCCTTGTGCTCCCCAAGTGTTGCTATGACCCAGTTTTCTGAAAGATGAGAGCACATAAAAATAGTTGTGTCTTTGCCCTCTTATTCAGTATGGAGAGACCTAAATTAGGATATAAAGACTAAGTTCTTGAGACTATCTCAGAAGCTGCTGATGATCTCAACTTACACTGAACTAAACCAAACGGGTAGCAAAAGGAGAGATTTGGGATAATTTCTTGAACAGATTTGGCAAGTAACCACTGGACACAGAGAGAAAATCACATGTAACAAAATTTTGAGATCAAAGCATAGGGGATGTATAAATCCAAGCTCTGAATGACTACATTTTATGCCACAGCCAAATAATATTTTCTCAACACACATTAAAACAACCAAAAAAAAAAAAAGTAATTCCTTATCTTGTCATTATGTTGTCATTCCTTATTCTGGACCGTAAGAAAAAAGGGCTTACAGTTACTGCCATATTCTTTTAACGAGCTACCCCCACAGGCAGTACTTTAACTCACCCAGACCTTACCGGCCCAAGGGCACATGACTCCTATTTAGAAGGGCAAAAAGTGTCTCTGTCAGAACTGGAGCTTGACAAGGCCCTCTGCTTCAAAAGCATTTTTGACCATCAGTAAACACTGCCTTGCACACGGTGAAGGGGATGGTGCATGGCCCTCTCCTTACCTGGCCACCCCCTTTGGGAGGCTGGGACTGCTGTGCAGATCAGCCCTTGGAAACACCTGCAGGGGATGTCAGTAGCCCTAAAAGCATTTTTTGAAACCTCTGCTGTTCCTCCTGCCTGTTTGCTAGCTACAAGTTTTAGTCTTACAGAACTGATGTAGAGGATACTTAAAGAAAAACCTAGGCTATAAAGATTGAATTAGCAGCAGCAGAAGATTGGAGATAAAAACAAGAAACAATATAAGTAAGAAAAGCACAGGAAAGGTTAAAAGGAAATGTGAGGAAAGAGATGAATTTTGATTCCTAAAGCAGGCAATGCAGCATATGCGATGTTAATGATGAAAGAAGACTTGCTAAAAGAATCCAAATGCTTAGCGGGGCTAAACGGAAGCAGGAATAATAACCAAATGGTAAGAAACAAAATTAGTACCTCCAGCTGTAGGAAGGCTGGGGAAATAAAAAGGTCTACAGGACTGCTGGAATAAGCAAAGTGGGAACGGCTGCATGTATCAGTGAGGAAAGAAGTGAACAAAAGGACAGTTGTTTTGTGAAGGTCGATCTGCATGTGCTCTGCATCCACTTGGTGCTTGCCTTTGTTTTGTTTTCTAGGCTGACCTTCACCCCATGCCACACAAAGGATTCAATGAAAGCCTCCGTTCAAAGTCTCAATTAAAAGCCTGAAAGAACAAACCTATCCTGGGCTGCAGCCCAAAGCCTAAGCCCCAAGTGCCAGCTGACCCAGCAGAGGGAGCATTCCCAGGCAAGAGCCAGAGCGCCTGGCTCTGGCAGAGGGAACCTGCCTCCTCCAGTGGCTTTGCATGAGCCCTCCCAGTGTTTGGGACAGGCAGAATAGCCCAAAAGTAACATTTACCTTGTTCTCCAAAGGGTTGCTGCTGAGCTTTTATGGTGAAAGATCAAAGCTAGGGGAAGGATGGGAGCTTACAGGACAGTGAAGAAAGCTGAGAGGAAATTAGTCGTGTGCATGCTACTAAGGCAACATCATGCAACATGCAACATCACTCCACTGAGGGAGCACCCTAATGGTTTGGGCAGTTCAAACCAAAACATGTGAAAGCAGTTAAGCATGTCACCACCAATACTGTCTTTAGAAGTGTTCTGCTGCTTTATGAGAAGCTCTTCAAAACACATATGCACATGTAGTTTCATGGAAAGAAGGTGTAATCCACAAGAACTTGAAAATACGGGGCTGCCCAAAGTGCATCCTGCATGCCACGTGTGGCCTGCAAAGCCTCTCCATGAGGCTTGTCATTTTTTTCTTTAAATTGTGGTATTTTACTTTAGTTCTTGTGCTACATTTAACTGAGGTATTGCAATGTAGATTTGTTATGCAGCATCCAGTTCAGTATACTCTCTGAACACAATTTGGGGAACATCTGTGTAACAGGGATAGGATGGAAACTGACCGCAGAGTTTTGGTCTAAACAACTAATTTACTACCAAAGTTATCTTTGTGTAATTACACTATGTAAATCCCCATTTATTCTGGAATAAGAGTGGGTTTTTTAACCTGATTTAGCTTATACAACTTCCAAAAGTTCTATCAATGGGGGCAGTTGTACATGCATAATCCTGCTAAATTCCTCTGTATGACCTTTCATATCATGCATAAAAAACTGAAAATTCAAAATGGAATAATCAATAGTAAAATAAAATACTAATTTTATTAGAGGCAAGAATGTGTCTTCCTGTTGTTCAATCAAATGCTCCCTAACGTATTCAAAAATTAAATGTCAAAACAAAGGAATTACCCTTTTCTTTTAGCAATATTTTTTCCTAGGTTCCAATAGCTTCACTCTTGAAAAGTAGATAACCACTGACATTTAGAGTTGCAAGTACTATTTCTCTAAAAACTTCCTGTTATGGTCAAAGGCAGAGATATTAAAGGAGCCAAATTTGGTTCCTATTGCCATATGTTGTTTCTAATAGTCACAGCTTGAGTTTCAAAACTGATGTAGATTTGCACTTCCGTTCATCTCCACTGAGTGCTGCTGTACTCTCCGTACTTCTGAAAATCGGGAGTTACTTAGGAGCCTAATTTTAGGTACTCATTTCTGGAACCTGGCGTAAAAGCTCAGATTTGAACGTGAAAAGAATCCATGCACAGAAGCTATCTGGGAATATCTCAAAGTCTTGGACACAATGCCTAAAGTTATGCATCTCTTTCATGCTTCCTTTTATAAATAAGAGCCTGAAAGTCTACTTTAGGTCATAAAGGTTTGAATGTGATTTGCATGTCTTTTGCCTTGCTCCTGACAAACTTTTTTTGATGGAAGTTTTGATATAATTAGTGCTTCCAAGAAAAGTTTTGCGTTTGCAAAATGATATCCTTAAGATGAAGAAAAAGAAAAGAGGGATACAGAGTAAGGATTTCTTGGTTTCAGAGAAAGTAATTCCAGCATTCAGAGCCATTTCCTCATGATACCTTTGGAGACTGAGGATGTGAAAGCCTCATGTAACTTCCCAGTCACATTTTCCTCCTGATAACATAACTTCTTTCAATGGCAGGAGTAACGTTGCCAAAGATAATCACCACAAGTTTTCCCCTCGTACGCAGCCTCTGACTGTATAATTCCTCACCTACGCAGACAGACATTATGCAAGCCTGTTTGCCAGATACTGCTCCTTAAGAAGTGCTTGCAGAACACCAGAAGTACATGAATTCTCCTCCTCCAGAGCACAGGCCATCTCCTTCAGCTATGGCTTCCATCAACAGTGAAGTCACAGTGCTGGCTTTGTGATATCACGGCATTCTCCGTAGCAACAGCCTATGAGGTCACAAATAAAGGATTATCGCTCTGCTGCAGGATTAAGGGAACTAAGAAGATGGCCTGTCAGGAAGATGGGTTTTACTTCAAATAATTGGAATTAGGAGAATGCTGAAAATAAATGGGTTGTAAATTGTCTTTGTCTGGCATGCCCCCTTTTTTCAATAATACTGTAAAATAAGATATTGCTTTGACAGCTCCCAAGTAGCTGAGTGAACTGCAGGCTGCCTCTTCAGCTATTACATGGGAGCCGAATCCTAAACCAGCTCCCATATCTTTTGACTCCTCAGTCATTTGATTTTGCAAGTGCAGCCAGCAGTCAGACCACTCTCCGCAAATTGTCTGCTGGTTAGTTTATTCACCGATGTTCAAAGCTGGCAATAAGTGCCATAGTGACCAAAATAAAAAAATTGAAAAGGACATCTGGAAACATCTTGCCTTAGCCCGCCTCACTGTTTAGGCAAGGATTTGTGAAGATAATTCCAAACCGGGAGGAAAGATCGAAAATACGCATTGTAAGTTACAGTGCTTTAAATACTTGTTTAAAATGCAAGAAACAGTGATTATTTAGGAGAACCTTCCCTGCAAAATATACGTGCAGCCACCGGAATCTTTACTACAAACATTACTGTTAGAATAAAGCACTTGTATGAATAATTTCATTACACTCTTAGCAATTCATTTTTTTCAACAATATCTGGTTTATTCCCCAATGAATATCCTGTTTAAAATTTTTGTAAAACACAGTACTCTAGAACCTGTTTGAAACTATTCCAAAACTTTTATCTCCCCACTTCCCCACCATGGAGCAAATCAGGAATAACACAAATACAATCACCCGAAAAATGCTTCCTGGCCCCTCAAGGAACCACTGAGACTTCCATGCAACTATCCAGAGCACAAATTAGAAGTTAATTTGGTTTCAGCTTTTAAAGGGAGTTACAGTCCCTCAAGGGATGGGGGAAATGAAAGGAAGGATGATACCAGGTGAGAGCAGACTTGCTATGCTATTCACAGAAATCCTGTGCCTCATGCATGCTTGCACATGAAAACACTTTTCCCCTATTTCTGAAGTAATTGCCCACTTTTCCAGATGCCTGGCAACTCAGGCTGCCTGATGTCTGGAAACTACCTACTGCATGCATATAGACTCACCTCACATGTGCAGCAGGTCCAACACATTAGGTGTACCATGCATGCATAATTTATCTATCAGGGACTGTCCCAGATTTTAAGATTAAGATCTAAAAATCCTAAAACAGCCTGGTTTGTAATTTGTAACCTGAGCTGTGATGCAACCATAAAGCACTTGTACAGCACGGAAGCATCTTGCAGCTTCAGGAAAATTTTGAGTAAAGGCCTAGTTGCGGCTTACCGGAGCTGGTAGGACAGACTTCCAGCATTGTGAGTGCAGGCACTGATACCAATTTCCATTCTAGGACTGGAAGAAAAACATTAGAGTGCCCAGAGAAGCTGTGGCTGCCCCATCCCTGGACATGTTCAAGGCCAGGCTGGATGGGGCTTGGAGCTACCTGGGCTGGTGGGAGGTGTCCCTGCCCATGGCAGGGGGGGGTGGACTAGATGATCATTAAGGTCCCTTCCAACCCAAACCATTCTATATGATTCTATGATTGGACACCTTTGCAGTAGCTGATCAAGACTTCACCTGGAGTTTCACCCACCAGTCTGGAAGATTTAGATCTCTATTTTGCAGCTGGATGACTGTTAAACTTGTATAGAAGAAATAACTTAGACAGACTGACAAGACATTTCACAGTGTTTTAAGTATTTTGTGACCTGTTTAAAAACATATTTGTTTCTTTGCCCTCCAGCACCAGCAATAAAGAACCTCCAAGGAAGTGCTTAGATATACCAGATTCACTCGCTTTGCCACTAACCTCTACAGCTTTCTAGGCCTGTAAATAACGGCCGAATCCAGCCGTGCTGTAAGACAGTACTGCCTTCAGAGGGACCGTGGCCGGGCCCGACCCGGACCGGCCCTGTAAACCTGCAGGGAAGAGAAAACACACGGCCTTTGCTAAAACGCCGATTTTCCAGCCGCCTGCTAGAGCCCAGCGCACGTTCAACCGCGGGCACACCCCGAGCCAACCCCGAATACAAAGGCAAGGCACCGTCCACGCTTCCCGAGGCGGGGGGAAGACCAGCCCCGCCGGTACAACCGGCCCGCCCGGGCCCGCCCGCCGCACCAACCGACACGGCGCCGCCCCGCACAGCCACCCGCCACCCCGCGCTGCCGACGGAGCTTTTATTGTACGGCAAGGCGGGTAATGGGAGTCAAACGGGGGAAGAAACGCTGCCCCGGCCCGGCCCGGCCCGGCGGTACCTCACCGGCAGCACCTCCCGGCGGCGCTGAGGCGCGGCCCCGCCCCGCCCCGCCGCCGTCCCGGCATGCACCGCGCGGGGGGGGGGGGGGGNCATGGCAACGCGTGGCGGGAACGCGCGGGGCCCTGTCCGCAGCATCTCCCCCCCTTCCACACACCTTCAGGGAAAGCTGGCATCGCTTCAGGGCCCCCAAAACAAGGATGAAAGGCAGCAATTCACCCAGTTGGCAGATGCGAGGTTCCCCCCAGCTTTGCGCCACGCATATTCACGTTTGCAACCAAAACCGGGGGCGGCGTTTTCCTTCAGCGAAGGCCGCCCCCGCCATTTTGGATGCGGGAGCAGTTCCCACAGGACACGCACAGAACCGCCTGGGTCCCAGCCAGGTGAAGCTCAGGAACAACAATCAAAACATAGTTTTTTGTTGATTGGTTTCTTTGGGGTTGGAGTTGTGGGGTTTCTTTGTGTTTTCACTCGAGGTTGGGGATTTTACACGGTGGTAAAGCAGATTTCCATCCAATTCCTCTACCAGCACTCAGTCCTCACAAGAAACCTTCCCACCTGAAGTGAGGGCGCAGCGGGGGCCTGGTGCTCCAAAAAGCAGTAAAGGCAGGAAAAACCCCTTTGCCTCCCCGAGGGCAGCAGCGTGATGGGACGTGTGCTGCTGACGCCGTCGGTTGATCTGAACAGTCACTGCAACCAAATCCACCCCCTTCTTCAAAAGGCTAAACCCTTCCAGTACTGTACGCGACTTTTTAACTCGGCACAGCTTCATAATTGATCCAAGGTTTTTGTTTTGTTTTCTTTTTTAAAGTTTAAGAAGGCAAAACAAAGGACCACAGCAGAATACTCCCCTCTGGCTGCTACTGAGGTAGAATCTGCACTTGTAGATTTTCCACTTTTTTAAAAAAGAAGTTATCGTCTAAAAAGACAACCATAAAGGAAATGTTTTTGCACAAGAAGGGTAAAAAGGCCTACTACCTCTATCTTGAATAGATGCAGGAGTTGCTATGACCCAAACATGCCTTGTGAAAACCATTACCAGCACACAAGCTGAAAACCAAAGCTGCAGAGCAAATCAGAAAGCTAAACCAAACCACATTCTCTGTTTCTCTTGGTTCTGCTTATAAAATGGTGTCTAACTACGTAGTCTTTAAAAAAAGCATCAAAAGCAAGCAGAATTAGTTTATAAAGGCAAATCACAGGGTAACAAAGGTGCCTTGCTATGGATCCTGAGGATGAATTTGAACTTTGCTTTGAACTTCAGCCGAAGGCTTTCTTCACAAGAGTAAACGGGCATCCTGGTTTTTAGGGCTGGCGTCTCTCATGGTCCACGGGCATCAGCAACACGCACAGCCTAACCACACCAAGCTGATGGACGTTTAGGAGAAAGCTAAACCAGTATTTGTGTCACAGTAACTCAGTCTTTGGGACGCAGCTGATGCAAGCACTAGTAAGACACGGGAGGTCTGCAGCACGCTGCGGTCAAGAATCAGCACCATGACCTCATCCTCCTCCAGCACTCAGGCACGAGGGAAGCTGAGAACAGACTAGCAGCCAATTAACCACTGATTCAGCCTGAATTTCAATGTTCTTCCCATTATGAGCTCACTCATCGTTTGAATTACTTAAGGAAGCTGCACAAATGCTTTTATTCAAGACTTTGACATGCAACCCATTACTGGAGCTGGCTAACTTGAAAGAAATTGAAACTTTCTGCTTGAGCAATGGAAAAAAAGATCAAGAAGGTAATGCGGCAGAGTAATGCCAATTTTGAAAGGCAACTGCCACCACTCTAAGCAAGACTGAGAACTGTTGCACGGCAGCACAAGTGCAAGGATCTCCACTGCCCTGCAACTACGCACTGGAAACACATGCACAATCCACAAGATCACTGGCACAGCCCTTTCACACTAAACAAATAGCTGAAGAAGTGGGAAAAAATCTCCAAACCTCTCTAAAAATCCAATTTCCCCATGTCAGGTGGTATAAAAAAAAGCAACAGCAGGCTATTCCTAGAATCATGCAACCTCTGGCGTACAGGAAATCCCAGGCCAAGGCTCAGCATAGAAGCGACAAGCTGAGACAGTGCAAAGGTTTTTTAAAAGGCACACCACTATGTTGTGTCCCAAGCATTTTCTTGCCTATACATTGATTTCCCATAGTATTGCTGTGGCTTCTCTGTTCGCCATTAATCTTTGAGACCTGTAAATGCTGGCAATTGTCTTTCCTTCACTAATGCCGCTGAAACCCATCACTTCCTCTACAAGTCAGGTATGAGGAAATGGTTCTTTACCAGGTGCCATCAGCAATGTCTGGCATTTTACAAGATCTAGAAGAAGACTGGCCCTGCCCCAAGGAGTTCACAGCCTAGTTCAGACAGAGCCAACATGCTTCAGATAAAATCTGTGAGGCCATGGAAGCATGAGATCACTTCCTCCTTGTGATCTTCAGCTTTACATTCTTATCAATTACTTCTATTTAAAAGGTTCCTTTGAAAAAAAAAAAAAAAGAGAGAGAAAAAAAGGCTCATAATGATTTTATCAGTTTTGGTATTTGGCTTTGGGACCAACCATGTACTTTCAGTTATTAAACATTCGCAATTCCCTTTTTCCTCAAGTACAGGAGGAGGAACCTGGCAAACAACCAGGGAGGACAAGATGACTGACAATAGCTTACAGCTAAACTAGCAACTGCTCAACCAAATTGCACAATCCATAGAAGATGTGCCACGACTATTAGCTTAAGGATGATAAGCCTACAATCAAAAGCCGTCATTTCTATTGGCAACTCTTGTTTGTATTTAAAGAAGATAAGAAAAAGTCTGGTGCTCACACATTTCTGCAGAATCTGAAAGCAAAGGATTCCTTAGCTTTCCCCACATAGTTTCTGTTAACTGGAAGCTTGGAATGATCTAACTACCTCCACATACAGGGTTTGCCCAGATACTAAAATTCTGGATTTTTGATGGAAGCTTACAGGATATTTTTGCTCTTTTCTCCTTCACTGCTAAAAAGGAAAGATTACGGCAAAGATTAAAACTAGGCTAGGCACTCAATTTGTTCCAACTTCCCACCTTTCAGATGCAGGTTCAGAAATGTCAACCTGAACTGAACTAACAGATGATCATCAAGCAAATTAGTTACAGCAAGAACCAAATTTGAGGCCCTGCACTGACCAGTAATAACTTCAGGAGAAGATCCTCAAACAGAACACCTGGATTCTTCCAGCCACCAGGAAAAGCTCCAGGACAGGTCCAGCACACCTGCCTGCAGGCTGATCACCAGGATTCCCCTAAACAGCACCAGGAAAGCAGCTTTCATTCAAAAGCGAGGGGTTGTCAAAATGACATAAAGCTACCTGACACATTTGTGGTGCATTCAGCACTGTGACTGTAACTGATGGAAATGGGCCTGGGCCAGCTTTAGGCCACCCATGTGGGGTAACTCCCTGACCATTCAAATAGGTTTTGCAGTCTGTGTTGAACACTGTGGTGCAGCAGTTACACCGCTTATCTTAAACAGAGCTGACTAGGTTAGAGTTAGCTCTGGCCTGCCTATATAAAACGAAGCCATGTTTACAGCCCCAAGTATTCAACTTATCCTAGACATATGTTTGGCCCTTTTAGACTTTTTTTTTATTATTTGGAAATCTAAGCATCTGGAAAAGCTTACTAAACAGCATATGCAAAATGGTTTCTCCCATGCCAGAAGTCTTCCATTTGTAACAGAGAGATAGGGTTAAACAGCAATTAAAAAAACCCCATACATACCCGTATTGCCCTTGAAACACTCACGTCAGACACATACATTAGAAATTACATAGTCTTGTCTGTGCTTAAAACCTTACAAGGAAATCAGGTGCTATTAACAGACAAAAGATGTAAGCTGGCAGTGGAACCAGAATGAAACTCCCTTCCACAGCTCTGGAGAAACCAAAGCTGAGCTGTGTGCTCAAAATCAGCTCACTGCACTCAGCCCTCATTAAGCCATACTGCCAACGGGTAGGCTTGGGTAAGCCTCAAAAAGACCAAACCATCCCAGCCTGACGTAGAGCGGAAAACGAAGCCATCGCTAACAACCACTTTCATCTAGATCCTCTGGACTAACACTGAAAATGCTGTTGACTGGACGTCATCACTACTACTTCAGATGGCATGAGGAGTCCATCAACACAACGGCGATATTTTGTGGTACTTCCCCTTTATCCAGTGGAAACTGAAAGCCCTTACGCAGGCATCGTTTGCCAAAGCATTAGAGATGCCTGACTGCACAACAGAGCTAACCAATCTGAAGGCTAACCATTGCTCTCCTCACCCATCCCAGGACAGACAGCATTTATGGTTTATCCTCCCGCCATGTTTAGGGAGCTAACCCAGCAGAAGGCTAGTCCTGCCAAAAAAACCCTGACTGGGTGCCCTATTAGGACAGCGGAGGCCCCGTCTCAGAGCAAAGTAGGAGGCAGTAGCCTGCACGCGTGCAGGTATGGAGGAGCAGGACCTCCTGCTCTGGGAGCCACTGTTTATATATAAGAACTGTTCGGTTATCATAAAACTGCATTGCAATATGGTCACGCACCACAAAAATGACTGACAGCAAGTCCGCGTGATAGCTGGAGTTTTCAAAGGGCTTTAAAAAGGCTTACTAAATTCCGTCTGTTTTAATGGCATCTGGGTTCAGGTCTATCAGCACTAGTTTTATCTACAAAGGGCAAGTTTTGCAAAAGCAAGCATAGTTTTCATATCCGATAGACCACTGGACTTGAACAAAGTAAGGACACGTAGCTGGAATAAACAAGGATATAAGAGCAAGCGCACATTCCAAGAATCCAGTTAAAAATAGTGCTGTTCTGACAGAGACAGCATGTACCCATTTTCATCAGTAGTATAAAGGATCTGTTAAAAACCATCACCAGCAATAACTGAGTTTCCCAAAGAATATGGTCTACTAGACATCAGCTACTGACCATTCTAGTGGAAAATAACACGCAGAAGACAGGCAGAATCCTGCATTTCTCCACCCACCGCTGGAGTATCTCCCCAAACACAGATGACACACAGTCAGAAAGAATGGCTTCACACGAACGATGACTTACAGTGTAGAATACAATTCCACTGATATTAAAATGTATCAGAAAACCATACTGATATTGTGAAATATTAATTTTGGAGAGGGAAAAATACTTTGACAAACATCAGAACTTCCTGTTACTGCATTCCTACATGAAGTGTTTCTTTCTCTCCCTTCAAATTAGTTTGTTCTGAAAGGCTGCATTAGGTAGAGCAATATTTAAAACATTTAAACAGTCAAATTTGAAACAAAACAGTCTGGTCCTGCTGGAATTAAGTATTTCATCTGATCTAAAAATACTGGGTTTAAGATTTTCTTCCACATGAAATTTGACTACTTTGGAGGTCTGTTTCAAATCAGAAAACAATTTCCTTAGATTCTGGAAACCTCCACAAAATAGAGCTTCTGTCTACTAGTCAACCGTACGTAAGCCTCAGGTTTTACAACGAGTTTCAACATATGTCCTTACAAGAATATCCAGTATCATGTATTTCCTCATGTGAAACTTGAGAATCTTAACACATTAGTTTCAAATGAAATCTTTCATTCAGTCTGAGCAGGATTTGAACTTGAAGCATTTTTGCCTTGTTCTGCATCTCAGTCCCTGCTTTGTTAATTTATCTTGCGAACGCAATGCTTGATTGATTTGCATGTGTTTATAAATATGTATGTACAACTCAGAGTAGGAAAGCAGCAACACCATTACATCAGCCTCAACACCTGCACCATGTTGACTGAAGCAGAGAAGACCATCTATTGTTTCTCTTTCTTATTAACATCTATCTTCCCAGCCTAACAAACTCTTTACTTCTCTGCCAGTAACAGAAATCATGCTGACTCAATTTGACTTGTAATTTCCACTGCGACTGGAGAGGCAGGTCTTAAAGACAAAAAACCCACCAAAAAATAGTGACAATATCTATCAAGTATTCTTATAATTTCTATAATGACATTTGCCCCAAGTGCCCATTTGTGTGGAAAATGTTTAAATTGTTCAATTTAAAAAAAGTCTACAGTCCTAAGGGAGCTTTTAGAGTTATATACAAAACATTTTTATGCAGATTGAGGGCATTAAGCACTTCATGCATGAAAAAAAAGATCTTGAAGAAATGTTTCAAAAAGAAAGCAGGAATATTTTAAGTCTGAGACAGAGATCTTGTCCATCACAATCAGAGAAAACAAACTGAAAAGAAACCAAAAGGAAACAGCTGATAAACTACAAACCAGATTATTTCCAAAGACTTAGTCAGCATCTAATGTAAATGACTGTCACAATAATCCTTCTTCTAATCTAAAATGTAAACCTTACAAAACACCTCATTTTGCACCACAGAAGTTTATCACTCTTTATGGTAAACTACGTGTTTAGGCAGAACAGACAGCAAGGATGCTGGGGGAGAAAACAGCGTTGTTTCAGCAAACAGAAAATTCAGACAGGAACTGAGACCAAGATTGCTAGCCATGACAGCAGTGGGGTAACGGCATAGCCTTCTAACAGTAGGGACAAAACCTGATTTTAAAATGGATCTAGAGCCATTTGTGAAAAAGTTTAACAGTCACCTGCAGCAGTAGCAAGAGATGGGACTCAAAGACCCCAAACACGTATGTCTTCATATTCAGGCCCCTACCAGAAGGCAGCTGTGGGAACAGCATTAGCTGGAGAAGCATGTGAATACCTAGAAAACAGGCTACAAAGGAGCAAGCGTTAAGACAAACCCCTGCGGGGCAGCAGGACTGCTTTGGAAATGTTTGTTTTTAATTTCAAATCTTGACTCTGAAGTGATAAAGAGATGCCCCAAGCACAGGAACCAGAACAGCGAAGTTGTCTAGAGCATGATTTCATCCTCCCCACCTTGCCAGTTTCTTATCAGCTCAGAAGGACACTGTCAAGGTTAGCAGCCCAGGCTTGCTGCTGGAAGAGCACGATCCCACTGGAAGAATGTAGAGCTAGCAGGGTTTTTCAGGTCAGGCTGGAGCCTGGTACAAGGCTGCAGATTAAGCAACTTGAGTGAGTGAGGCGGGAGTCTCAGGCGCAGACAATTTGCTCCTGGGAATAAGATTTGGAGTGCCTAACCAAGCATTTCTGCAGGAAGGGACTCCCAGCCCTTGGTTTGCTCCTACTTTGATATTCAAGGGATCAGAAAGGGTAACCTTTCTGTAAGTGGACAAACCATACTAAGAAAACATTCTGTTTCACCAATTTTTAATGCATATAAAAATACTCTGGAAAAATGAGTTTTGGTTGCTGCATGGCAAAAACTCCAAGACTGTTTTAAACATCTGCTGTGGTGTTGCCTTAAAGCTCATCAATACTCAAAGCCCATGAAAAGCTGGCATTTTCTCACTGCTAGTGAACATATCAAATAGCAATAATAAACAAGCATTGTGAAAAGAGGACCTAACTGGTGGACAGGTTCTTGAAACCATTCAGGTATTTGTCTGTCATCTCTGATCTTATGCCTGAGCTCTGTGGGCAAGGATATAGATTATTTGTTATTTGCGAGTCTTTATACTATCTCTTATTGGAGCCCAGGTCCTTAATGGCATTATTTGATATTAATTATCTATTACCAAGAGGTAAATGAGAAAGTTCTATGACATCCTTATTGCCTCTGACAAAGATGAGCCCCTAACACCAGCTGTTTTAAATGGAAATTTAATGATGGATAGTGTCTCACAAAACAAGGCAGACATACCACTGGGAATGTCCCCATGCCTCTGTTGTATTGGATTCATCATTCTTGTAACAGTCAGGGCTATTCATTAACCAGCTATTGGCTGAAAAAAAATAAAACATCCATTAAAAAGTAGCACCAACATTTTGAAACTGCAGTAAACTAAGACACAGCTAAACTTTAAGAGGTAGAAAAGGATTTTAGCTAGAAACTTCATCCTGAACTTCTACTTTATCTAACTGGATCTCATACCTTGTAGAAAGCTGCACAGAAATGCAGGTAGATTTTGAGCATGTGGAAAGGAAAAATAAATACTTTAAAAAATTATGATCTTTCAGGAATACCATGGATGAAGCCATGTGGCCTCTTCAGTGGAGAATCTCTCATATTGGGAGTTAATTTTGTGCCACCTTCTATTACAAACCCAAAGGATGCACACAAAACTGTATGGGTGAAAGTGATTTAAAATGTGTTTCTAATTATGCTTGAATGAGGAGCTGCTTGTGGAGTTATTCACACAAACTATTTCCGTTTGTTAAAGCCATTATCCTGATTCTCTGACTATTCCCCCTGCACCCCCTTAAAAAGAAAAAAAAACCCCACCAACCAAAAAAACCCAACCCTAAAGACAGAGAACAATTTAAATGTTTTGATGTGACAAATGCCAGACTCCAAAACATGAAAATGTGCTCGAACAATGCACTTAAGACTCTCATCCTAGTACCTTAGCTCTTCAAATAAACCTCCTGAGCTCATGCAAAATGCAAGCACTTTAAACGTACAAACACGGAAAGAACTTTCTAGCTCTCCTAAGAAGATAATGAATCACAAAGTTAACTTCTTGCTTTCAAGACGACTCTCAACCGTTGCTTCAGTGATTTTGCTTTCAGCCTCACCCTGTCCCAATCCTGGCGTGTTCTGCTCCAGAACACACACAAAGATCAGACGGGCTTTGCTTAAGATTCAGAAAGAAGATAAAAAGTACGGGTGATTAGAAGTGTACTCTATCCTCCCTGAAAGGACTGGGGGGGGGCTGATAGCGATGGGGGGGAGCAAAAGAGCACACATGATATAATGAAAAAGGGTAAATACTTCCAGAATGAGGAAAGATGGGGCAGGGGGGAGATCTAAAGAGTTATGAAGAAAAAAAAGGAGAAAAACTAGCAGTTTTTCAATTCCTGAGGAAAGAAACAACTACAGCATTAGGGAAATGGATGTGATTTTTTACAATTTAAGCTAGAAGACAAAAAAAAAAGATTTAAAGGAGAAGGTGTGAGAGAGGTACCTATACTGAGGGGGTTCCCAGTAGGTGCTGATGCCATCCGTTATGAAGCCCTGGCACTTGAGGGGAAGGTGTCTGGAAAATGCTTTTTCTCCAAAGAAAAACTGGAGAAGCCTATGATCGGGGAGACCTATAACCAAGCAAACAACATCAGCACAACAGTCCCGTTGACTATCCAAACCAGAGATAGAGTTAACAAGCTCTTTACTTGACCACTGGAAATGAAGGGTGGGCCCTTTGGGGACGACGCGTGAAAGCCACGGCAGAAGCCCTAGGCTGGCCCGCACCGCTAAACAGTCTGTGCATCCTGAACAAATTTTCCAAGCATCTATTTGAATACAGGCCTGGGCTGCCAGCCTGGGACACGGCAGGACTGGAAGCGGGGTGGAATCCACAGCCTCCAAATGTCGCTTGGCACTTCCAGCCGCGGGACAGCCTGGTACAGAGAGAAAGGATTTCTACCCAGATTACTGCAGAAGTCAGAATACCTTCCAGGCAACAGCTCCCTCGCTTCATCCCCATGACCTGCTATCCAAAAAATCAATTCCCAAGAACTCTTTTTTGGGTTGTGTTTTTTTTGTTGTTGTTGTTTTGGGGTTGGGTTTTCTTTTTCTTTCTTGGTTCACTCTCCATTTTCAGGATGTAATTAAGGTTCAAAGCGAAGAAAGAAGGGGAATCAGCTCTGTGTCAGTGATTAGCTCAACATCCTGTTAATATCCACCCATAATCTCTCCCAGTCTAGGCATGTATCACCTGAGAACTGTTCATTAAGAAGAAGCTCAAGACAGTTTATGAGACCCCAGGTAGATTAATTTTCCAGTGGTTGCCTCCATGGGTTACCCATCTCCTTCACTTCTTGTTATACATTCAGTTACACCAGCAACAAATAACGTCTCCTGTGAATACATAACCAGGTTTTATACTTTACCTCCACAAACCCTATCCTCCTCATACCAGGGCCTGTACCCTCCACATGAGGAACATATGCCTAGTTAGAAATGAGAAGCCCAGTTTTCCTATGCATTACGACATCCTTTATTTTATATATTTAAAGCGCAATACAACTGAGTACAAGCAGCTAGAATGACCTCAAAAGTTTTATTACATGGGGTTTTTTTCCTTCCTGTTCTTTTGCTTGTTAACAAATTGGGTTAGTTTCACAGTCTATGGGTGTCAGTGCTCAGAAAAGAAAGAAAAGATCAGCAAGTTACAGTCACAGCTTTTAACAAGTTCTCAAAGTCCCTTAAAACCCCATAAAACAAGTATCACTTACGTCCCCATCACCTAGCACAGTGATCCATATTGAACGTGTGCCACAACAGCATATGCACACCATTTCCCTTACAGTGCTGCTCAGTCAAGTCAAGCTGACATGTGAGAATATGGTACCCCACATTTCCATTTTTTCCCTTTTCCCAGCCTCAGCGATGACAGGTAGCAGGTCTGTAACCCAGCCTTGTCTTGAGCATCCCCCAGGCAAGCATAACCAAGTCTAGCCTTGCGGGCATCACAGAGGACTCCACCAGCCACTGTGCTAAGACAGCTCGGGCTATGCTGGTAGCCACAGTGATTTGGAGGCCGGGAGGCAATTCCCAATTTTGCCTTCTGCTTTCCCAATGTCTTGGGAAAACAGATTAACAGCAAACCACTAGAGAGAGGTGACCTAAATGCTAAAAGAATATACTACGTCTTTACTGCTGACAGGACTATTCACGTCAGAATGGAGGGCTCTGTTTATGTTACCAGTCTTCTCCACTTATATACATACTCTCTAACAGAAACAGGTTCTCATCATCAGACAATGGTTGNTCCCAATGTCTTGGGAAAACAGATTAACAGCAAACCACTAGAGAGAGGTGACCTAAATGCTAAAAGAATATACTACGTCTTTACTGCTGACAGGACTATTCACGTCAGAATGGAGGGCTCTGTTTATGTTACCAGTCTTCTCCACTTATATACATACTCTCTAACAGAAACAGGTTCTCATCATCAGACAATGGTTGAATGACAGAAGGTTAAGAATCACTCCTATCTCTTTTTTTTCCTCTTGATATTTTTTGAACAAAAATCAATTAAGTTTATGCACCATTTATGGAGGTTGTTTTTAACTCAGCTGATCTGCACATAACTACAAGGATAGGGAAGGTAATGGCTCTGCTGAAAAAAAAAAGGGAATAAAAGCTCCCAAAGGATGATTTATTACACACTCCCCAAATTCCAAAGTAAGGACTCTCTTGCAAACTATAGTTAATAATCTGGATTCTTCTTTGCTGCATTAGTATTTCACAGACAGAATTTACTGGCAGTATAAAACATAGGAGAATATTTAACTCTGCATATATTTTGCATCTCCATCTCTTTTTGTATCTTACTTCTCTTTGAGTGCACTGTTTAGAGCCTAAGGCTTCACAGCATTTACAATCCTTTATTTTCTGTGCCCAGCACAACGGGTAACCAATTGCAAAACAAATAAATAATTACAATATGAATAAATCAGCATTTTCTCTTCAGCTGCACACCAGACATATGAATTTTGGTGAAGTCTCTGTGCTTGCAGAGCCAAGACTTGAATTTCTGGTCATGGTCCGGTCATTGTCAATAGAAAGGGAGAGCTGTGTTGGGTTGGGATAGAGAGGAAGGGTCAAGTCCAAGACTTACCCAGCAGAGGTCAGGCTAAACCAGAATTTCACCATCATTATAGGTCCTAAGAAATTG
>RSEF01000004.1:47131873-47149269 GCA_003993805.1 Himantopus leucocephalus | reverse complement strand
AAACCAAAACAAAAGCAGCATCACATAAGTGATTTAACTCACAGCACAAAAAGCAAAAGACAGACAGAAAACACTTAAAGCAAGACTCATGGAGATAGAATACCTTAAGCCTGCATAATGTGCTCATATGCATGACAAAGAATCTATATAGGCCCCCACAGCCTTCACTTAAAAATGTAAAAACACTACAAAAATATAACAAAGAAGATGCAGACAGTGTTCAGCACCACAGTAGGCTGCCTTGAAATAAACTAAATGGTACAGAACAAAAACAGCACAGAAAAGTTAAAAAAAAAAAAAGTGCAGAATCAAATATGCCTGTGCATTTGTGATATATATACATACAAGCAAACGTGCACTACATGTTGAACAAACTTTTCTTCTATAGACTACATAAGTGTTGGCGGGAAGGTTCAGAGCAGGTGAGAAAGACTTTAGCACAAGTAAGATGTTCAGTACCATTTCTTATGGCAGCCAATACTACAATATTGCAGACAAAGCTAATTACGCCCTGAACGTTGTTTAAATCAAGGAGTTTGACACATCATCCAACACCAAGTACGGCAAGCTGCAATACTGCATTTCACAGGGGAAGACATCAGAGCTGTTACGCAGCCACTACCTTAGGTACCTAAGGAAGCGAAGCGCCAGAAGTTTGACTTGGGCAGAGTTGGTGGGCAAGGTGGTTGTTTGAGTTGTTTAAAATGTATAAATTTATAATCCAGGGCACTGCTCTTGTTGCAGCACAGCTCAGAGCACACTAGGTTATGCTCTGAGCTCCTCTCCTTGCTGCCTGCTGGAGAACACCAAGCCTGGCAAAGGCAACTCTGAATCCCCCTTTGGGCTTCCCCTCCTTGCCCTGTGGTCTCAGTAGGCTTTGATTACAACTGTCTCCCTGAAACTCCACAGCATGCAGAAGTCTTATGCAGGAATACACCTTCTTTCCCCACCTCCCTCCCCCCCCAACAGTCATCCTACTTAGGGCTTGTGCACTGTCCCCTAGAGGCATCCCTAAGATTGCTTTCCAGTCTCTGCACCGAGGACAGTTTTCCTCCAGGCAGATTGGTGCTTAAAGAGCTGCCCCTCTATTCCTTTTGCTCCACATAAGAGTACGCATGCAGTCTAAAAGTTCTCCATGACTATATTTAAAGCACAACTAGAACTGGCTTGCAACCTACCTGTATTGGTATTTACACTTTGATGGAGGGTTGCTTTCAAGTCTTGGCTGTGCAGAAAGTTGAAAAGAGAACTACCCACTTCAAGGGAAATGTACAACGCAATATAAAGTTCCAAAATCACTGCTGCATTATTATAGGGCACACAAATAGTTTTATCCATGTAACACATGCACAAACCTTTCAGCTCTGAGTAAGAAAGAAAAACATGGTCATGTAAAAGATACTGCAGGGATGCCAGAAATGGTTCTTTTCTGAACAGAACTCACACCACACGCAGCTTCTTTAGCACGCAACTCCTGCAATGATGGAAATTTACTACGTATGAAATCCTAGAGAAGTAACCTTCAAACTGTTATATTTATTAGTCCAGCAATAGTTTCAACTGAGCATGAAATCAAATACAAAACACACTGTTGAATGACCAGTAAAATACTACTTTAAATATCTCTTCTGCAAAGCAAGAATCAATTACAGTGATTGCAAAAGCTGGAGCAGTCTCCCTCGGGACCTGAAAACCATCTACTAGAATTTGGGATGAAGTCAAAAGGGAGACACAATTCATGACACGAGAACAAGACACACACCACCACTGCTCCTCCAGACCCAGCCCATTCATCTGGGCATCCAGCAGACAATTTTGCTTCTGTCTGCTATGCCAGTCCCCCTTGTTCCGTCACCCGGCCAGTGATTAATCACTCTTCAGTGCAGCAATTAATCCAAGGCAAACCTTGGAAACAGAAAGACACTGTGGGGAATCTTACGCCTCGCTTTTCAAGTGCTTTCCTCTACCGGTGAAACTGAAAGTAGTAAAGCCACGTGATATCGCAAGATAGTATTTCTGACTGCTGAAAGATATCCAAGGCCTTGTGGTAGAGAGGAAAAAAAAAAAAACCAACCCATTATGCATCTTCATCTTAACTACTTAGCTGCCACTGAATACTTATCACATCATATATACAGTTCAATGAAAGTTTCTTTGATGGAAGAGAAACGCTTTTCAAAACCAAACCTACAACAAACACGGCATACAAGCAATGCTCTGTTCTGCGACAATATGCACTGATAGCCCAGCTTAGCCCTGGCTGCACTTTGCTTATATTCTTATATTCTGCTTTTCCAGTCCGGAATTCATTGCACTGCTGCTATCACCACTTGGTCCTCTTCCTCCACACTCTTTTTGACAGCTCTTGTTAAAAACTAGCCAAAATGTAAGCTTGGTTTAGACAGGCAAATTACCTCACTTGTATGAAGGCAATCACCAAGCCTGCCTCAGTAAATTAAATTTACAATAATAACCAAATAATAAGAACCATTCTGATGGGCACATCTGAAATCTGGCACTAGCTATGAGACGCAGCCCTGGCTAACTCTAGCACAGGTCCACCTCAGGAGGCAAAACGCACAGGGATTTGAGAACAGGGTTTTTTATTTCCTTCTGGTTTGTTTATTCTTGATAATGTCAGCACATACTTTCTTGGGTTATTCCATTAACTGGACACAAAACTGCACAAAAAAAGGAGAACAATGATACAGAAGTATTACATAATCAACAAAATCTGTATTTTTTGCAATTAAAGCAAGAAATGGCATAAACCAGGCCTAGATTAACAAAATACACTTCTAGGTAAGATCATTAATGACAAAAATGGTTAGTCCTTCAATTAGGGGTGCAGTTGATTTTAGCATGGGCTTCAAGTTTTTGCTTAAGGCCAGTGTGATTTGCATGTACTATTCCCCAACTAAATTAACAGAATTTACTTTATTTTAAAAAGCATTGTTTGTCCACTAATCTTCAACTCCAATTGAGAGGAACGGCTTGTATTCATGAGGAAGAAGGTGGAATATAATCACCTGAGATCCCTTCCAATCCGAATTTTCCTATGATCACCCTCCGGGTGTTTAGCTGGATGCCAATTTGTACAGGCTACTGGAGGCAGTGTCTGAAATCCAAGACCTGCACACTCTTACTGAAAATATGTATCAGTCCTCCTGCTAAACTTCTGATGCATGTCATGCAACAGTCAACAGCGATCAATATCAGGTCCCAAATTTGCAAACTCTGGCATACCTGTACCCTGTGACTCATACCATCACCTGGGATGTGTTACCAACAGCAGTTCAATTAACCAAAGTGCAGAATCTGGGCCTTAATACTATCATCTTATGCATATTTTGAACAGAATACTTATAACGAAAACTCAACAGTCAAATCTAAGTAGAGTTCTTGTTATCTTTCTTAATGCATCTTTAGATTTTGCAGATGATGCTATGGGTTTTGTGCATGCTTGGGATTTTCTCCTTTGTTTTCCTGGCAGGACCAGGGCTGAGACTGGTGGAGAGGCAGTGTTCCCAAGGACTGTACAATAGAGCAGTGTTTCCCAAAGTAGGTTATGTGAAGGACAAGCAGAAATGCACAAGTGGGAGGACTGACAGTGGAAAATATGGATGATGTCATCCTAAGGATGAGCAGATCCTTGAAAATACATGGCAGCGAGTTATCTCCCTAGTGAGAGCTATGCTTCCAAAAGTTGGGGAAAATGCAGACCTATCCCAGTGTTTCCTTGTTTAACTGAATACTTGTAACCAACTAGTTCTGGAAATGTGGACAACCTGGTTACAAGTGGCCACGTGCTTAGCCTTTGTCTTAAGCCTATGCCCAGATGACCCATTTTGCACATTTCAACCAAGAATAAAGTGACCTCATTTTCTAAAGTGCTGAGCACCAGCTGTTCCTATTGTGTTCACAAGCCGCACTATAGGTTCCTGTTTTCAAATTCTTGACCTCAAAAGAATTTTGAGGCAGCAGAGTGATTATATGTTCTTCCACTTGCCATATGCCTATTTATTTTAGTTCAAATATAAAAGTCTGACTAAACTACTTTAAAATCCTGAATGCTCTGAATTAGAACAAGTACTCTTGCCACTAGAACAGAAGTGCAACATAAGTGAGCCACGTGATTTTTAAAAAAAAATTTTTTTGCACAGAAGAATGACTAGATTGAAAGTCGGAGTATTTCAACCTTAACTCTTAGTTTCTTTTTTCTTTTCCTTCTTTTTAATTAATGGCTTAAGAACGGGGGAAAGGTAGCATCCCAGATCATTTAATTTTAATCATTTAAGTTTCTTTGCTACCTGCTATATAAAGTTAAGTCAACAAATTCAAGATCATTTTACTACAGTTATCAGCTAATGACTTTAACACAACAAGCATGCATTTGCCTCTAAAGAGTTTTAAACTGTTACTTCAACATACCACTGCCATCTTGGAAGCCAAAATATCACATCGCTCATGCAAAAACCAAACACGATAACCTTATCTCTCCCCCAAACCCTAAAGCTTCAGATCAGGAAAAACAAAACAACTTACCCACAAATAACAAAACGAGCTGTGCCAATGATCAGTGGACAACACTTGGTTTTGATCTTTAAATTAAGCCATTTTTTGACGAAAAGGTAGCAAGAGAAACTCAAAATATATCCAATTTGCTATGACTTCTTGTTGCATCTTTACCGATAAGATGCTCTGATGTGCATTAAGCTTGGCCTGAATGCACGGTCCAGATCCCTGTAAAACTTCCTGACTAGCTGTGGGGGAAGTACCACTGCTTTTGGGTGCAAGTAAAGGTATCCATATAGAGACAACACATATATACACACCACTTAGTAATAAAAGTCATAAATAGTCTCTCTCCCATTACAGTGTTTTAATATTCACAGTAAGTAACTTGAAAAGCAACTGCTTGTACCCCAAAATCCAACAGGTCTTGGTACGTTGCTTATGTGGATTAGTCAGAGCTCTGTTTTGATTCCCGTGTACAAACCCGGCCTCGCTTCCAGAAACCTTCAAAGCCACGTACTTCAAGCTCTGCCTATATGCTACAGCAGAAAGCAAAGCCATGGGAAGGGACCTTGCCAGAAAGCAGGGTCACCAGCTGGGGGCAGAGAGCCCAGAAGAGGTGAGGGTGAAATAAAGACAGGAGGGTCTCAGGGTAAAAGCAAGGAGCAAAAATGTCTCGCTGCTGCACAGTTGGGATCTCATCTGAGAACGCCAGAGGTAAAGCAGATGTGCTGGTCGCTCAGAATCAGTGGCTTGATCTGGTTTTCGGAAATACTTGCTGACATTTTACAGGTCAAACTTCCTACAAACGTCACAGGAAACTATGTGAAAGTTGCTGGCAAAGTGCACAGGAAGAGGTAAAAGCTTTATTTTGGAAATAACTCAGAACTCACTGTCAGGACATCAACGGTCCTTAGATGTTTGAAGGTGTTTTAGAGGACACCTTAAGATATCAATAAAGGAAATAAATAAAAACGCAGGCTCTTTCTCTTGCTGACACAACCTTTGAAATACGACTTGATTCCTTGGTTTGAGGAAGGTTTGCCAGTGACATTTTGAGGAAAATAATGGCTATAAGTCCTGCGGAAACACAGCTTATAAATCTCTTGACACGTCAGTGCTTTCAGGTTCAGGGTTGCTGAGCTATTTCTCCACTCCGACTTGTCTGGCTGCCGCTCTAAGTACCACAGCTCAGCTCCTTCCAGGAAGACTCAACTCCCCTTTGTAAAACTTGTGCTAAGCTGCATCTCTCAAGAGCCAGGGGCATGATCAACGTTTCTAAAATGTCATATTGGACCTGAGGTCCAGTTGACCAATGCCTGGAGAGGCAAGGCTGGAAGGGTAGTAAAAACAAAAAAAATCACAGCACGGAAGCTGGCAAAGTACTGGTAAACATGGAAAGCAGCATTAAGAAGCTACGAACCAGCACTTAAAACACCACCAAGTTGCTGGGTTGCCTGTCTCTTTGGCTACAAAGTAGTACATGCTTCTTTGGCTTCACTGGTCCCAATATGGAGTAAAATTTAGGAATTCTGACATTGAACTTTCTACTTATTCCCAACTGCAATGTGGAAAGTGAAAGGGAAGACTGATGACAGTGAGAAGTAAGGGAAGGGGAAAAAAAAGTTAACCTTTGATTAGTCAAGATGAGAAGCACAGGAACTTCAGGAGTGCTAGATTTGAAATCAAAAAGAAACCACTTAAAAGCATGTCCGCTTACCGTTAAGACCATAAAAAACACACCTCCACTTGTTCCGTACTCCTGATGCTTTGAGAACCACCAGAAAGCACATCCCACCTTTGACCTCCAAAGCCAGACCGCAGTATTTCCAAGGTTTGCTCTACTGGTGAGCCACAGAGTGCTTGCTAATGTCACATGAAGAGCTGGCTGGTCGNGCTTTGAGAACCACCAGAAAGCACATCCCACCTTTGACCTCCAAGGCCAGACCGCAGTATTTCCAAGGTTCGCTCTACTGGTGAGCCACAGAGCGCTTGCTAATGTCACATGAAGAGCTGGCTGGTCTTGTCTGACAAACTATCCTAAGAAAAGCTATAAATCCAATATAAATTTGTTCTCTAATGTTATTCCTCCCATGAGAATGATTGCTGCAATCACAATGGAGACATCATTGCAAACAAGAGATGATATTGTCTTCTATAACCACGAGTGAGGACAAGCAACATAATATCCCAAATTTTGTGGTTCACACTAGAAGAAGAAAAAAATCTCTGCCATTTTTAACTACGCAGCAAACATGAACTTCTTATCTGAACACAAGCTACAAAAGCAGGTTATGCCTTTTGCTCTTCACAGAACAAAACCAATACAACAACCCACAGGTACCAAGAAAGATCTGAGCATAACTATGACTTCTAGATCTCTAAAAACAAGCCATGCCTTGATATATTCTCACTGCTGCTCCGAGCGGGTTTCAGGCAGCTTTTACAAGTATACAACACAGCAGGGGCCACCAGCCATCCAACAAATCAGCTTACACCATTCAGAAACGCTTGGTCAGACAGGCTTGGTGGCAGACCACCGGCTCCTTGTGCAAGAGATCTCAGAGTCCCACCACCCTGCCCCTGACCATGGGCACAGCAACCCCACTGTCATCAAAGCCCTTTGTGGCTGTGAGGTGACAAGAGGGGGGCGTAGGATTTACCCTCATATAATATAAATATTTCTATACAAAAGACTTCCAGAAATGGTGAAGTTGAGATGCAAATGCTAAAGAGAAGGTTTAAATGCAACTACAAACATCAGCTCTTTGCAATTAAACTCATTAGACTTTGGCCTTTTCATTCTGACTACATTATTTCTGTGCCTTCAAAGATAAAAGTAGTCAGGCCAAAAAAAATACCCAAAATGCTCACAAGTAAACCCCAGCTGTTTAGCATATTTCATTACCACACTGACTTCAAAAATACTGAGCAATTTAAACCTGCAAGCCACTTGGCTTTAGCTAGAGATAAGTGCCTGAGATAAGAGAGGTATAATTGTTCAATGTAATACCGTAGCATGTTTTATATAAACATTTGCTAACGCTGCACTTCATATATTTTGTTTCAGAGTTGTGAAATACTGCTGAATGTTCCAACTTTTATTTGTGGCCCATTGCTTTCATATTTACACATCCAAGGTTCCCCTCGATGCTGAATTAAATAAATTGCCTTACCCTAAAGTACCAGTGGGGCAGTTACGCTTTGCAATAGAGAACAGAGCCTACAGGTTTCCAGCACTCACCCAGCTCATTCCTTCTCACTGCTGAAAAGCCAGGGGGCAAATGTTAAAAGAATTTGTTTGTGAAGAGCTCTGAAATTTGGATTAACAAGACAACCCTTTTGCTTTTAATAAAACGCTTTGGGTTTACCTAACAGCAGTTTTTTCCCAGGGCCTATCAGTTTAAGTGAATGAAATACTCTGAAGTTAGGGCCCACGTATATTTCTTGGAGAACTGTTTATAGACTCTTTTTTTGGTGTGGTTTCATGATGGAACGTGTGCTGTGGCACTACAGTCTCTCCAAGCCCTGCACTGTCGGTTCTTCCACATCCTAACTCTTGGACAGTCTCAGGCAAATCTGACAGAGGGGGAGCAGTCTCAAAGGTCTGATGTCCCCACAAGTTTTGGTGACCCATCACAAGGTCTACTGAGGCAAGACTGAAGCCAAAGCTCAGCCACACAAGAAGACGTCAGAGCACCCACAAGGGAAAGAAGCTCTCTGAAAGGAAGCAATGGGAAAACACAGCTCCCAAAAATTTCCTGGCTTTCTTCACTTTAACAGCTATGTGTGAATAACTACAGGGGGGAGCCCTGCAGCCTCCACTTGGAGAAATCTCCCTTTGAACACGTGAGTTTACCTCCTGCTTCACTTAAATATCCGCTTCTGGGCCAACTCCCTGCCCTCCAAACTACCAGTAAAATCAAGGGGAGGGACTGTCATACTGCAATGACAGCAAAGTGCAGCTGAGGATCGCAGGAGGGAAAGGTAAACTCTGTGGTGTCACACCATAACACGTTTCAGCAAGGCATGACATCTTACCACAAAATGTGGCACCTTGCCCTGATTTTAGGATTACCTGCAAGTAATATTCAACAATAACTGTTTTAGGGTCCAGTTCTTCCCCTTCCCTCACCTATATGCTTTTGACATAAGTGCCCCAGGGTCTTCTCCTTCGCCTCCACCTGAGCACCAGGAGCTCTAGGTCCACTTTCATCCCTTGTGCACACAGGGGATCACCAGCCTACATACACACGTCAGACTAGACTGACCTCACTGCTGTCACAGCACTAATGATGTTCATTTCCATGACACTACTGCAAAGATATGGTATTACTTAATGTGAGTGTGAATATCCCGCTTCAAATCAGACAATTGGGAATAAACCCGCAACACTAACAAACGGAGGACTGAAGAGTACTGATTTTCATACTGCAAGTGATCCTTGGTCTTCCCCGACCATCATCAAGTGAAATCCAGTTTTGTTGCCTGGTTCTCCGTCTGGAGAAATTATTTACTTTTGCTAGCAATGGCGTTGCTTTTGGTCTCACACTACAATAAACTAGTAACAACTCAGTTAAAAATCAGTAGAATTGCACTGGCATACACAGAAGAATCTGACTCCGTGGTCTATCAGGTCGTTTTCAGTAATCCTACAATTAGAGAAGCCAAACTAAACATTTAACATTTGACCTTTGCTATTGCTTCTAGATTAGCTAATACAGATTAGAAGGACACACATTCTTCATAAGTTCACAAAATAAAGGCTTTAGAACCTGTAAAGAACATTTGATATGTTTTATTGTGCACTAGAATTTAAAATGCTGAATTTTTTAGTATGCAATAGTAACTTCAGACTCTCAAATCACCTACTTCAGAGTTACTCTAAGCACCCACTAGATGGTTAGATCAGACCACGGACTGGAGTGTCCCCCCCACAAAAAATAACAATAACACATATACACACACACACACACACACAAAAAAAAAAAATCAATCTCCTGTGAGAACCTCAGGGCTACAACAGTGGTTACCACCACTGCGGCAGATGAAACCAGAAGTGACAAATTCAAAGACTGCCGAGAGTAAATTCTTAAAATTTTTTTAAGCGACTTCTACTACTAGAATTTCATCACTTCTCTATCATTTTTACTGTTTTGCATCCTACATATTCTACCTTTTGCATTGTTTTTCCAAAGTTTATATTTTAGTCTTGCTAGGAAACACATCTGCAACATCAATTACAATTACTAACAGCACGCACCTCTGAATTAAACACCTGCAGAGGTACAGAAAGCATGAACAAAATACACTTATGCTGGTATACGATATAGTCTCTCCAAATATAATACATGAAATGGATGTGCTCTGATGCTATATTAACAAGTAGAATATAAAAACTTCAGTAGAAGGGTGGAGATTAAAGACAGCAGTCTTAAAAAGAACATAAGTATAAGGTAAAATTATATATAACCTACATAAATATATTACGCCACTTGGCACGTGAAGTTATTTTGCACATACACAGAAAAAAAGGTGATTCCCATGAGTGTCACTGAAGGTGCACACAGTGTCCCTTGGCGCACACAGAGCAGCGCTGGCATTGCTGGGCAGCACTGGGGCACCCCACGCCTGTGACAGCTCCCACCGTGACAGAGGAAGAGCCGCCACACGCAGGCGTCTCCATCCACACTTCCAAAACACACCTGAAATCTGTTTCAGAAAACACATTTCTGGGGTGCTGGCGTATGAATTAATGGGGACATAAGTCTGACGGATGCTTCAGCAGCTCTGCAGAGAGACGACGGGGACCAGACAGGTATTCAGCTCTATGCTCTGCCACCGTTTTCAAAGGCAGCCTATTTGGATGGACGGATGGGGTCAGTTCAGGCGCAGATGCAAAGCCAGATACATAGATTTTAAAACCTGCACAGCGCAATTTACCAGTCTTCAGAAACGCTGACCGTTCGGGCGAAACCCAGCGCTTTCACTGAGACACCCAACATGTCACAAGCTCAGGAAGCCACGCAGGAAAGTTATGGCCTTTAGCTATCAGCCGAACAATTACCTCTCAGCCAAGGTTATTCTTGTGAGCCAGGCAACACCTTCGAAACAAGGAAAGGGGATACCTGGGAGACATGAAACATTAGGATACAATTCTGCAGCACCTTCTCAGGACTACTCTGTCTTGAAACAGCAGTTCTGCCTGATTAATAAGTGGAAGATTTGGAAACGAGTAACGCCTTGGCACCAGATCCTGCTTGCAACATGAATCAGGAGCTGACATTTTTGGAATGTCAAGAGTTGATATAACAAGAAACTCCTGCTTAATGCAAGCCTTTCATCTAGGCATGTGTCACCTTCGAGATGAGACAGCTCACGATGCCCAGGATTCAGAGGGGAAGGAAAGGGAGGAACTAAGGGAATAAAATGAACTGAAAGAAAGGGTAAGTGGAATCACAGAAATAATTAACAAATGCCTCTTTCCTGACCTCACAACCAAGGACAGCTGCACCGCCAGACAATTTTGCCACACCTAGCATTGACAGAGCTTGGTTTGACACCAACCCATGAGTAAAATCCAACAGTCAACATCATTTTGTATGCTTTAGCATTGCCCGAAACACATCGTCCTATTCAACCGCCCCATTAACTACTGAATTAATTATGACGACACAAGCGGGTAAAGCTTTTTTCCTCAACTTTTTTAGCTTACCTTTTTATTATTTAACTCTAAATGCAAGCTACAGTGAAACACTTCATTTCACATTAGTACATTTCTTGAAGACGTGAAAAAGACAGCCATGAAAAGCTGAGTGCACGCTATTGCTACATGCCTATCGCTCTATTTGGAACAATCAGCACTGGGATGAAAACCGAATGAGATGATCATCTGGCAGGCAGAGAAAAGTTGTATCAATTACTAGCCTTTGAAGCGAGCTCAGAGACATGCAAGTGAAGGAGCGATGGTCCTGATTTAAATCCAGCGAGTCAAATGACTTAAATTGAAAGCTAAGGCTGAGCTGGGGAAGCGTACTTCTCGTGGCCAGGATGCAAGAACACAAGCCTGCTCTGGCAGAACGGCAACTCTGCCCACGACTCCTCTTTTCCTTCGCTGCCATCACACCCACCCTTGTTTTCAGTAAGCCTGCCCCAGTTTCTCCAGCTGTCCCATCTACGGTCCTTATTCAAAGGCAGACTTCAATTAAAAGGGAGCATTACTCAGCAGTTAGAGCTGTGCGCTCCTCAGCCTTTCCAATTCCCTGATGTAGGCAAAGAATACGTGCAAGAGAGATGTTTTTCAGGGAAGCAACACCGCTGGGAGTTAAGGTTTCCTCCCTGAAGAGTCAACCAAAAATTTGTGCACTTTTCCCACATAAGGACAGAATCAGACCCCGGGGGACAGCATGCATTCTCTTGTAGAACCATTAGCACACATGCACAGAGCGCAGGTTTGCAACATATAAAATTTCATAAACTTACATAAACTATGCTTTACTGTGCTGCAGAGGGCAATATGGCAGACCACGTATCTGACGAAAAGTTATTGCACGTGGCTATAAAAGAAACAATACCTTACATAGCTACTTCACTCTCTTGTGAAGAGGCAGTTAAGAACGCGGTTTTTAAAATGAAGTTTCCAAAAGATGCTTTAATTTTACACTCACGGTTATTGAAGAATATTTCTGCAATTAAAATAATTATACAGACTGAACCTAAGATTGACTCAAAGGAAAACACCTCATGATTTTAGCAACAACAACAACAAAAAAATATCTGCAAAATGTTTCCTTTAGAGATGGCTGTAACTCTTCCCAGGGAAATTCTAAAAAGTTGTTCAGAAACTGACACTTCATTAGAGCTGGCTGGAAAAAAATGCAGAAAACCATTTATTGGTTCTGTGTTCTGTGAAAAGATTCCAACCAGATCCATTCTTATGCAGACATCCCATGCAAATATGATTTCAAGACTGCACTCCTGAAATTCGATGCCTATGGAAGGACATCTGTCCCATACAGAAGCCCAAATGATTTTCAGTTCTATGCAATGATCCTATTGACTAAGCGTATACATATATACCACTCCCCATAATTTCCCTAAAATTTTTCATGATTTCCATCACAAACCAATATAACATACACAACTGTAAAACATTTTTATCTAAAGATAAACTACATCCATCCACAATGAAAGCAGAGACTAATGACCTAGGAACGTACTACAAACCCCTAAACATTCCCCAAAGATGGATTTCCATTGTTCATAATTTTGGACTGGATTAGTGCAAAGGGAGGGAGTCAGCACATGCACAAACTCGTGATCCCGTCTCTGCATCAGTAAACCTGCCCTGAAGTTGACACCAGAGGCTGAGGGACCACTTGGACCTTGAGTGAACTTTCCACAGCCAGTGGTACCTGCCCTCCATCTCTCCAAAGAGATGTGCTGCAGACATGACCAATTCACATGTGGGAGTTGCAGCTGTGTCAAACTTAATGTTAAAGCAAATAAACCTCTTCCTTTGAAGTTTTTGTTTACTCACCCAGCCAGCCATGCAGCATTTACACCTAAAAGCACACAAATCTTAAGAAAACCTTGTAAAAAAATATTTCCGTTTCACCCCGTTTAAAAAAATATTTAGTTTAAGGCTTACTCGTAGAAAAACAAGGTCACTGTATGATCCAAGAATGTAAATTCTCGGGAGAGCAGAATTGAGAACATCCTATGAAAACGAAGATTGGTACTTTGCTCTAAGACGCTGTGAAAATTTAAGAGGCAAAGTTAAGTACCACAATGAAATTTAGTACATCATCTTTACTGGCTTAGAAGATAAACGGTCCAATTTATGGCATTTAAAATGTTATCACATATGGTCAGAAGTTCATCTTCCGAAACCAGGTCACAGGTCATCAACAGGAAATTCATAGGAAATTATGGAGGAAATTAAAAGAACACAAATGGGCAAGAAAACTAGTTTATATAATCTAGGTTCTCCCAGCACAGCTTCCTGTGTTATGATGAACTCAGCTTTCTTACTGAACTTTGCCTTTTCCAGGCCACATTAGGTAAGAATTTCTGAATTGTCTATTATACTCTTCGGGCCTCAAAATGTTGAGGTCAAATTCACGACAAAGGACCATTCATTTTTTTTTTCTTTAAACAATACAGCTGGGAAAGAAAATAGTAGCTGGAAAAGGTGTTTTGAGATCACTGAATGCAGATTTCTACTCGCTATCAGCACCCCAAGAACCGGTGTGCGAGATGTTTCATGGACACGCATACCACACTCAGCACCCAAACTCAAGAAGAGATTCTCCTATTGCTTCAGTTCCAGCATCCCAGCCAAACTGCAGCTGCATTCTCCATTACGTTTGGGAAGATGACGATTATTGTCCAGGAGTCTGTTCTACTCTAATGTTAGACATACTTTTCAAAATAAACCCCCTGGTCAATAGGGCAGAAGGAAGAGAGAGGGCTACAGTTCATCTAGGGCATCTGGACGACTTTTGTCACGAAAAACAGCTAAACAGAAGCAGTTACTGCTGAATCTTTTCAGCTGAAAGCTAAAGCGTGCAACGTACTGCCTAGCCACCAATACCTCTCACGGGTCAGAGAAACAGGAGTAACTTTACAAGACAGAGACAAAATGAAAGACTTGCAAGATGCCTCTGCTTGCCTCTCTTCTTCCTGGTTTCATTAAATAAAAAGACCTAGTATAAATATGACCAACTTCTCATTCATTCTTTTCTACAATACCCAAAATCCACATGCAATACACAGGTCATCCCTACCCTCAAGAATCGTACGTCCACATAAAAGTCCACAAATTAAAAGCAGCCCCTCAAATAGATTGTTCATTCCTCTTTTGTCTTCTGCTTTCACACCCTATCAGATCCAATAAATGCATCGAGATCTGTTTTTTCAACACCACAACTTAAAATTTCTAACAACTTGTGCATTTGTAGCCATCTCCTGCAGATAGCGCTTCCCACTGAAGTAACAAGAACCACTCCTATACTTTCAAAATTATAGGAATCATCATCTACAATTTGATGAAAAACAGAACTACCTTTGGGTTGTGAGGAGTTGGTTGACAAGGTAGAAGTGATAACAGTACTGAATAACAATCATTCCACATCATTTACTGCTGGTATTATACACAGGCTTTCCTTTTCAGCTTGCAGGAAGGCGAGATGGAAAATTGTTATGAACACTGTGGCATCCAAATGTTGATCTGAACGCAGGATTTCACTTGCAGAATGAGAACTGCTCTGTTCACACTGAATACACCTATTTTTGGATGTTCGTTCTTACCCACCATTACCAGTTCAAGGCCTGGGTTGAGATATGACCTTTTTTGTGATTGGCAGTATTACAGTACAAAAAAATAAAGGAGACACTTCTCCTATTGAACAATCTACACGTAAGAAGCTGCAGAAACAGCAGAAGTGCCCAGGAAAATAAAGATGACCAATGACACAACTGGGAACACCTCCCTCACCTCCCAACTTTCAAACCCAGTGGTTTTAATCTCTTTGGAGGAAGGACAAGGGAAACTTGCTATCCTTTTCATAATGAATTCAAGCCTGTTGAAAATCAAGTTTTCTTGTTTCAGTTACCTTTTGCAGACTGCTTAAAAGCTGCCAATAGAGCCCAGGGCTCCGTCTAAACTAGACTGCTCTACCCACTCCAACATGCTGCACGCCCAAATAGGCTGCCTGGAAAGCCAGGTCTTCCTTTTTCTTTGCCCCTCTGCTCCACAGTTGTCATGGTTTAAGCCAACAGTCAATTTGAGCAAGATAATTCCAGTACCTATATGTCATCCAAGAGTGAGACACAAAACAGCATCAGTAGAGCAACTAACTCAATAAAGGCGCTGAAAAAAAGCAAGCCCATAGCCATAACCCCCCTCATCGCTACAGGCAGTCACTTGGGAGCAACAAATGCCGGTCTGGGAGAGTTCTGCAGCTTCAATATTCAAGCATTTTCCCTAGGACTACTCTGGTCGCTATTGGCCTTGATAGCAAAAATTATTGCAAGGATAAGTACAGAAGCACACAGTTTCCAGAGACTTTGAGAGAGGCTTTTAACCCTCATTTCTGCTTCCTGTACTCATATTTAATCTACCTAGAAAAAAAAAGACCTATAACTGAAAGTGTTCTGGTTAAGTTCAGGCATTCAGGTCTCAGTTTCAATGGTTACTACTCCTTTTCCTTTTTCTGGTGAAACTTAAACCCAATGGTGAGGCAGAATTGCATTAGATACTTCTTACAAAGAGCAACCTGTATTTCTAGGCTCAGATTTACATCTACTCCACCAAAACCACCTAATATNTGGTTACTACTCCTTTTCCTTTTTCTGGTGAAACTTAAACCCAACGGTTAGGCAGAATTGCATTAAATACTTCTTACAAAGGGCAACCCGTATTTCTAGGCTCAGATTTACATCTGCTCCACCAAAAACACCTAATACCCAGTTTTGACAATTTAATGGTAGCTTTATCATTTAAAATAATGTAATGTATCATGCTTTTCAAGGAAAAAAAACCCCACAATTAATACTGTATTATTTAGCTATTCTTACACAGCTTCTAAATTAGCTGACAGTTTTTGATCATGGCTTTAATACTGTCTGGCCTTTTCCAACCAGGTAAAAGCATGCTTAGGAGGAGCCAAGAGTAATTGTAGCTGAAAATTTTTTTCAGCACTGCTTTACTTGAATCATTGCCCAGAGTTGAGGTGATAGGATGTCGATTCGGTTTCAATGACGTTCACAGCAATATTCTCCAACCTGCTACGGGTTATGAAGCAGAGTCACGCTAAAGAACACTGACAAGAAACTCCCAATTTTTGGAGGACTTCTACAACGCACCTTGCAAAATACCATCTTTTTCGTTTTCGTACCTGATTGTACTTATACCTCTTTCAACTGTGCAAAGAACGTTACAAAGATGGTAGTTTACTCTGGGGTGAACTCTCCCGCATACAAATGAAGGCCTATTGTTGCTCACAACTGAGCAGGTCACTGGGCTAAACCAAGGTGATCCGCAAAATCCTCACATTTCAGCCTCCTCCAACAAGTTAACGCATTTTCCACAGACGTGGCTGCTATTGAATTCCAAAATGGCAAGATATTCAACACCCTTCAAGTTTATCAAATCTTGCCAATAAAGGCAAACTTCTACACCTGTGAAAGACTGGAAGCTATTTGTGATGAATCAGTGCTGTGTTTGTTCTGAAACCTTCTCTGTTCTTGAAAGAGGAGCTTCCTGTATCTTACAGTAGGCTATCACGTTGTCTAGTGGGCATATAACACATCACTTCAACCACAGGACTACTGGAAAACACACCTAGAAACATCTTCAGATTCAGACTGACACCTCTGCGCAAACGCCAGTGAAACACCCTTTGGTTTCCTGATGCTGGAGCACCTCTGTGCACCCCGACCTGACCAGAGGTCCAAGCAAACCAGCAGAGAGAACACGAGGACTTTGAATGCAAGCAACGATGGAGGCTGGGGAGGGAAAATAACCTGAAACTTAGCCCTGCTTTGAACTGAGATAGAAACATGAACAGGCCTAGGTAAGATAGGTACACACAGAAACTTCTGTTTCTTTCTTATATTCATTCCTCTTTGATTTTACTTCTATTGCCACGAGCAAAAAAGCCACTCTGGTTCCCCTTGCTCTTAGGTCACAGCAGCCAGGAAGAACAACAGGTACTCAAATACAGTTTGGTCAGCTGCGTGCAGGACACTGTCCACAGCTTGGGCTAAAAGTGAACTCAGGGATATGTAGAAAATATCTTGGTATGAAGGGAGGTGATTCTTCCCCTCTACTGTACTCTGGTGAGACCCCACATGGAGTACTGCGTCCAGCTCTGGAG
>RSEF01000004.1:47108976-47131773 GCA_003993805.1 Himantopus leucocephalus | reverse complement strand
TTGTTTTTTCCCGATTCCCCTTCCTGGGTGGGGAGGGGTCATCCGGTGATAGAATAATTGCCTAAACGACAATAAATTGTTGGGGGTTCTTCAAACTGTAACAACCAGGAAAAGGATGACTGTCGGTGAATGAATTAAACATCAGAGCCAAGGGACCTCGAGACATGATCCCTCTGTGCAGCTTTGTGTTGATCACCTCAGCACCCACCTCGGCTCGCCCGGCTCTGCTGCTGCGGGCACAACACGCACCGAAGAATCATCCAGGGCTTCGTATGCAGCCACCCTTTTCACACAAGTAGAAATCATGTGAGTGAAACTCAGCAAGAACATTGGAAATTAAATGCTATGGGGGTCCTTTCTCTTCAGCCTTACCCCCTTCCAACTGTCTTAAAAGCCATCAGGAACAGCTTGTTTCCATTGATACTTTGGATACTGGTAGCAAAGGAAAAAAGTAAGATGAGCGAAAGAAATGGCCTAGAGCTCCACTAATAAAAATATATTTTCCATCATGCAACTTACTCATCCAGCAATTTACTCATCAACCTACGCAAAGCTTATAATAGAGCATGTTTTCACCCTCAGACCAGAAAAACCGTAAGGAGAACTTCTAGAATCGTTCAACTTCTCTCTTCGAAGGCTGAGGTTGGGATAGATTGGCTAGCACTACCTAGCTAAGTCAAACCTAAAAAACCTACCCGTTTTACCGGATGTAAAAGCAAATTAAATTCTAGCCAGGAACACAAACTCTCATTCCCCTATCTGGAAGTTGAACGAACGACGGCTGTGCATTTCCAGCTGTCAAGAAGTGGTTGAATATAGCTGGCCAGCTAACTTCAACCTACGGCTGAACTAAACTCAACCTTTCTTCTAGTCTAGACACAGCCCTAGATATCAATCTGTTCCATTAAAAAAGCCATGAGAACAAGAGGCATAATCTGAGACAAGAGACAAATAGGAATAAGCAATGAGGAGGAAAAATGAGGTCAAGAAGTAGAAAGACAGAACAAAGCGGGGAGGGGGGGAACAAACAAGACCACAGTGATCCTTACGCTGGCTTTCTGCATAATGGTTCCCGACTAAAAATATTTGAGTCTAGTTTCAGAGGTAGTCTAACAAGCATCAAATCAAAAAACGGGATAGCTCTGCAGCTGTCGGATACAGCACACATATCCCAATTCAAGCAATTTGCTGTGCACTAATGAACTGGTGACAGCGCACGGAAATCTTTTGAGTAGTTTTAATTGATTTAATTTGTACACTCGCAGGAATTGTCATGAGAGTAATCCAGTACATACAATTAACACATGGTATCTTCTACTGATCAATTGTAGGAATCAGACTGGCATAGAGTTTTGGGCACAGATAACAGGATGCATTTTCATTGTGTGGTAATTCTGAGCGAGTAATAATTCGCTCCTACAACTATGAGAAGTTTTTTTCATATTAAAATAGGGAGGCGGAGGGGGGGAAAGAGAAATAAGCAATCCATCTAGCAAAGTCAACTGTCCCTTCCCAAACATGGGAAGATTTGTTTAAAAAACATTTTGGAGGCCTTCTCTCAGTACTGAGATGTTATTCCTGTGGTCAGATAAAACTCCTTGTACTCAGTCTTCTCACAGTTATCTTTTTTGGTTTCAGCTGAAAGTTTTCTGACATGGTATCTGAAAGAGTTCTTCCCTTTGAAGAGAGAGGAATTCAGAGCAAGTTTCCTCCTGCTCTTGCATTGTTTGAAGTCAAGCGTTGTTACTGGGATGAATCAAATATATAATTAAAGACCAAGTTTAAGTTTTGGCTGTTTTCTTTGGAAATAGAGCTAGAACTGTGAGTGTAATTGATTTTTTGCTTCGGTGGCCAAACTGAAATAAACTAATTTTCTTCCTATGATCTGAAAGCAAAAATTTGAGGGCTTTGGGGAAAAAAAAAAAAACACCAACAAAAAAACCCAAAACGTCACAACTTTTTATTCTTAGACATTTTAAATTACTTTTTTCTTTTTTTAATAGAAGAAAATAAATGTTTGGATTCATATGGATATGTTAGAGCAGGGTAGGGAAAGAAGAGATCCCAGCTACAAATGGCTGTCCTGCTTCCTGAGCAATAGTACAGTACTCTTACAGGCATGGTTTGAAATCAATAAAATTATGCTGTTTAATCCAACTTTTCCAGCAGGGGCGAGGAGGATCATAATTTTCTTTGGCTGAAACTGTTGGGAAATTCTGCTTTAATTTACAAATATTTTTGCCTACCTGTGACACATGGCTAAAGTTTTGCCTAGTTGTAAAAGGAAATACGGAAATAGTCTGATGGAGCTTGCTGGGAATAAGGGAAAATACTTCTTCAAGCAGGAATTGGAACTGATGGGAATCTGATCTCTTGCTATCAGTGATGAAGAGGAAAAGGAGGTGGTTTCAAAGCTTTTTGGTGGGGTTTTTTTGGTATTCACCTGCAGCTTTTTTCTTTTTTTTTTTTTTAACTGAGGGATAGCACTGATTCAGAAGCTTTTTGCTGAAAATCGGATAAAACATTTATTTTTATCATTTGGTATTTAAAGTCCAACAGGTACCATCTCTTTCTTGAATTACTAGAGGGAGAGGTGAGCCTTGGATGAATAGACTGTAGAGATCCTGGCAGAAAAGTCTGAACTACACCAAAAATAGGCGTCCTGCCTCCCTCTTAACCTAACAATTCCTCATCAGGATTTGGCAACATAATAGTAGCCATTTCAAAGGCACTGGTTTAACATGATGAATTGCAAAAAAGAGGCTTAGGTACATATAAGACATTGCAAAGGATTCTTAGGTGTTCAAGCTTTCAATCACGACCCCACCTCAGTCCAAATTCATAAGGAGCCTGAAGGCTTTTGGAGAAGCAATTCAAAATCTTAGCTTCTGAAAACCTCCTGTGTTATCTTTTAAAAAGTAAAACAAATATTACTAGGGATATCTATTGCATTTGATCTTCATAAACACTCACTTGTTAGGCAGGTCTGTTCCCATTTGATAGATGGAAAATGGCAAACAGAAAAGGACGTAACGGGCCCAGAGTGTAGGAAATCAGTGGCAAATACACTTAAAACTCAAGGGTCCCAGCTTCCATTTCATAGGCTTGTTTTTCCTCAACTGAAAAATAATAATTATGTAGCAGAGTACAAAACGCTGAGCTGCATATATGTATCTCTCTATATTTCTCTGCATGTGTGTGTGCATGCGTGCTTGTGCACGTGTGCATATATGGTAATTGCTCTCATGTAATGTGGTATTTCAAGTTTCAGTCGGGGCTCCTTCTTTTTTCCTCCCCATGACAAACAAGTTTCCCCAGGGGAGAGCGGCAGGCTTCAGCTGCAGGGTGGGCTGGTGTCACCGCCTCAGCTTGACCGGCTCGGGGACTGACTGCATGAGGTTTTCAAATGAAATAAGCGTTTATTACTGTCGGCTGAGCTGGGGTCTGACAAGCACCCGACACCACCAGAAGAACCAACGCTGTCAAGATGCCGAGTGGCTTCACTCTCTGCAGGTCTACGGTAGAGGTCCTGTCCCGGTCCCCAGCTTCAGAAAGAAGGACTACGAATAGCCCCTACTGGGACACAGAGGAGACTTTGCCCTAACAAAGGCCACAGTCACCGGCAGCCAGGTAAAACAGGGAGCAGAGGGTCATTTTGTGGCCTATGAAAACCAAACCGTCACATTTTGTAACTTTTTAAAAGGTGGAGATAGGATGCTGCAAGATGCTGGGAAGGAAATGCAAGTGGGAGAGGGAGAGCAGAAAGGAATAAATAGAAAATAAAGAGGGGAAAACCCCCTGTAGTATACGCAGTTGAAAAGCAGTAAAGCAGAGGAGGGGGAAGGAAAGTTGAGCACGAGAAGAGGTGGAAAAATTGTAATGAAGAACTGGGGAAAAACACCAAACTTAGGTATAACATCACAGGCCTTGGCGATGTGTGGTTTTATTAGGTCTACAGCTCTGCATAATAGCCTTCCTGAGAAAATACATTACCTGCATTTCTCATACTAATAAATCCACGAAGAGGGAAAATTGTCCACTGCATAAACTCACCGTTTTCATGCCTGTCTGTGTATTAACACATGTGCAGAAACCAGACTCTAAAAAAGATCTTTTTGTGCAATCCCTTACTGGTTAAGGAGGTCCAGCAACAGGCTGCAACCGTCCTTGGCTATAGGAAGTACTAGTTTTCCCTTCCAGGTCTTCGTAATCAGATATACGGGCAAGAACAAACCAGAACACTCGGGATGCGGTACATCCTCTTTTACAGCAGCCCCTCGACTTCTGACACTAACGCTGTTAATTTGTCACCTCTCGCTAGTGCTCAAATATGCAAGAGAAGCCGAGTCCTTGTAATCTCCGCTTGTGGTCCAGGTCACAAAATAAGGCAGTCTCTCTTAATGGATTTATTGGCGAGGAAGAAGTTGGGCTTGCTCTGACAACCCTCCCTCCTCGGAGAAAGCATTCGAGAAACTCCACCGAAAAGAGAAAGAAAAAATCCCAAGGTCAAAGGTGCAAGTGAAAAAAACTTCCAAATATAAAAAAAGGAAAATGTTTCAGAGCTTATCACAAGGAAGTCTGCAGTCTAACTCCAGAACGCTATCAGGTTGTGTTATACCATGGTAGTAATCCTGGCTTAATCACAGCACCTCTTAAACCAGTTTCGGATCATATTTCTCTCACTGTTATGCTTGGGGAACGTGTGATGACAGGAATGCAGTACTGCTGCTGCACACATGCTGTAGCTCACCGATTCATTTTTCTGTGTGCTGGCTTATGCGCCGTGGTATTTATTTTAACTTGCGTGACTTTTAAGAAAAACCTGCCTCCGTTAGGAGAAGAAAGGCTCCCCTGTTTTGTTTTGGTTTGGTTTTTTTTTTTTCCTGCCAGACCCTCTGATTGAATTTGTGCTTCCTCTGCACAGAAGACAATCGATGCAGAAGGGTTTTAAATCTGGGTACCCAAGACTACCTAAAAACGTACCAGCGGACCGAAAAGAACACAGGCTGTAGGATACAGCCTTGCCTTTGCCGCATGCTTTTCCTCTCCTGTTATCACCGACTCTAAAATGGATGGAAGCTGGGCTTGTAACTCCTGGGTGTACAAAACTAACTGGAGAGGGCGGCGAGCCCTGAATCCTGCACAGCTTTGCACGCAGTCAAGCATTTTTTAAACCTCTCGCATAGAATAGAATGCAAAAACTTGGAAAAGCGGAGCTCCAGCCACTCGATTCATTCACTGGCCGCTCTTCCAAAGCATATCGTAGTAAAAGATGATGTGCCAAAAATGTTGGCCTCAACTTTCTTGTTTTCCACTGGTGTCACATATCATTAGTACCCTGGTATTTAAGTAACACTCTGATATATGGGGGCCAGCTGTACCGTAAGGCAGAAAGACAGCCTATCCTGCTGCTTCGGGAGCTGAAAAAATAGAGAGCAAGATGTAAATATCCAACATAAAGCCTACCAGCGGTAAAAGCCATTACGGATTACGTTTTTAAAGACTGATTCACACGTGTCTGCCTCTTCCCGTTCCTCCACAGAGCCTGTGCTTCTGCTTTTTGCTCATGGAACACCTCATGAGATTGCGAGCAGATTCTGCATGTCAGGTAGGTACCTTTAAAGGAAAAAAATCAATTAAGAAAGAAAAGGAAGCCATTGGCTATAGCAAGCGGGCACTGTTTTGCACGTTGCATGGCTATTATTTACCAGTATATTAGTTTCAAACTCTAAATTCTAGTCTAGAGGAATTACTCGCCATACTCAAAACTGAACAAAGCACTGCAGGCATGTTTGCAAACGGGACAATGAACATATTTGATGGGCAGTCCTAAAAACCGAAGCAGCATACCGAGGGAACTAAATCCCAGCAGCTGCTGTAACTCCACAGAGCATTTGCTGAACAACCCAGTACTAAGCTCCCTCTCAAAATTCTTGCTTATACAGCTGTGCAATATAGTGACTATATTTTATAGATACATATATATAGCACGTGTAACAGGCAGAGAGATCTTAAAAAGCTTAGAAAAGTTGGGAGGCCTGAAAATAGGCTACTCCACCCTTTGTAAACAACCTCTTGTCGTGAATTTACTTCCATATGTGCGTGAAGCTCTGCCTATATTAAATAGGCTTTCAAAATAGTGGTTCAGCACTGAAAATGTATGGTTCCCAGCCATCAGTTTGAAAAGAATGCAAGCAAGAGACAAACCCAAGAGTGAAAAAGCACTGATTCATCACCTCACAGAAAAGTAATTCAATTACTTCTTGGATATTTTATTATACTCTTAGATTCAGAGGCTGTCTAGAGGGGAGTCATAAACACACACAGAAATTAGGTGACTCAACGCACGCCTGACCCAAAGGATTCTGGAAAATCAATGCAAAATTATCAGCCTGCACGTTCTCTGGACCAGACCGCGGTGTTGCAGAGTCAGTTTGTTCCCATGTACTCTTTAGTCGTTGCTTTTCAGTGGGACCCTGGAACTTCTCTGTTCTCTTCTGATGCCCCAGTAGCGCCCGTCAGAAGGAAGCCTCCGCTCCTGGGACAGCCACCCTGCCTACTCCTGGTTACCACAGCTTGTTGCCACCCTCCGTTTGGCTTTTGAAGCTCTGACGTTCCCCACCTGTGTGCACCCAGAGACATTTTCCCACTGCCCTCTTCACGTGAAGGTTTATGCAGGCACCGCTGCAACTTGCCCCTCTGTGGAAGCTGTTCTGAGCATTTCTCCTGAGTGCGGAGATTTTTGTATTCTAGTACATTTTATAGCACTGGCTCTCAAACTTTTTCCATCGCCTTGTAAGAAAGTTAAACTCTTCAGCTGAGGACTAGTCCAACAAAATAATTTTTGTTTTACTAAGTGACACCCTGCATAACAGTGCAGTCTGTTAAAGCAAATGTACCAACCACAAAGAGCTCTACTACTTTTTTCTATATATCCCTCTATATTACCGGGTGACTGTCGGTTGCTTTGTTATTTATTAATTTGTTTTTAAATACGAAAAGGGACTTAACTCCAGCAGAGCACTGTTCTCTCCCAGATTTTCTGCAGATCAGTGCCAGGTCTTTAACTCCTCTGTGGAGCTCAGCAGAAGGGAGCAGCACCCAAAGACTCACCTTAGCGAAATGCTTCTAACATCACACTTGAGTGTCACGCTGGATATCGGAGCAGGCTCTGGTGTGAATTTTTCAGCCTACAACTTTCCTACCAGAGTCAAGGCTGAGAACAAGTGAAACATGTAGGTGGTATGAAGAAAAACGTCCCTTATTACAAAGGAATGTCATTGCAATAGCCAGATTGAAATAGTGAAATTAAGAAAAGTAAACTAAAATCAAATTAGAAAAATAACGAAAAAACCTCTCTAGTTCTGAAAAGCGTAGTCCTCGCTCCCACCACAAACGCATACTTAGATCCTTTAAAGCAGGTGAATGGCACTGGCATAGGATAAGGTTTCTTTCAAAATGCTTTTCCTATTATAATGAATTTTTGTGAGGTGTAGAGGACCACTTATACTTAGTACTTTCGGAAATCTAAAAAGATCTTTTTCAAAAGACGCAAACACCTTAAGTGAGATAATTTACACGAAAGTGCAATTTCCTAGCATTAGAATTGTATTTGAAAGAATCATGTACAAAAAGAAGAGCTAGAAAATCTTTAGTCTTCATTAAAAGCGATCACTATTGAGCTGAACTCAATACCTTCACAAGCCAACTATGGTAAATCTTACTAGTTATGGTGCTCATCTCAGAAACTCTTGCCAGGAGTCACCATGCCTAAAAATTTCAAGCGCTCTTTACCCCCAGTTATTCCAGGAATCGGCAAATACTCAGGACAAATATTTCTTAGGTTCTACCAGAAAGTAAAAGAAACTCCAGATGCAAGTGCTCAGTGACTTGCCTTTGATCTTTCTCTTGATGGGGGAGATGTCTCCCAGCCAGGGTAAGGTAGATCAGGCAATCTGCCTTCACAACTGGCAGATTTCAGATTTGTCAGAGCACGATGCCAGTGTCAAATTGTTTTTTTTCTTCCTTCATCTCCAAAGATGGATCTTAATANAAAAAAAAAAAAACCCACAGACATCTAGGACTGAAACAAAGATAGACTATCCAAGAAGGCATTCAAGCGCCGTCAGCCGTCCAAGGAGTAAAAAGTTATAAAAACAAGTAGTTCTTCTTATTGCCCACATCCTCGTGTCACTGCTGTGGTACTTAAAAAAACCACAAACCCTACGGATTTCTACCCACCACATAGTAATTACTGAAATAACAAAGAATTGGAAAAAAGTATTGCCTGATGCTATTACTGAGCTGCCAATGAAAAAACTCTCACTAACGCCCCTTAAGTCTATCCTCCTGCACGCCTAATCTGAACACAAAAGGTTGGGTTTAAAAACACCCCCCCACACCCCCCGAGATTAAAACCGCCTGCAGTTTTCAGCTTCAGGCCAGCGGTGACAATACTTTAAATCCTTGGCTACTGGCTTCATGAAGACACAGCCTCCAGACGGTCCCCCAAAGTTCTTTGAAATGTTAAATACAAAGCAGGAGGAGGCCATAAAGGAAATATTCCTTATAAAAGGAGTGGATATCATATGCAGGCTTTTCAAATACATTTCTCAGCTGCTTTGCTTTCAGCCGCCATATTCTCAACCCTGCCTTGTCTGAAGCTTTTGAAATAAAATTCAGGAATGAAATCAAACACACAAATTAGCGCTGTAAACAGCTGCCAATATACGTACGCGTTACCTTTTAGCTCTCATAAATCTCTCCAATGTATATCGTATCCTACTTCTTATCTGGAAAGACTAATTATCTACCTAATAAATGGTTGTACAGCAATTATCAAAACCCCAGCCGCTTAAAAGTAACATATAGGTTTTATTGCATAATCTTCCGTAGCACCTGCCCAGTTATTTCCATAGAAGCCAGTGTGGTTCCCTGCTGTACTGGGAAGCCAGCTATCTTTCTACCAAGAGCCTTCCAGTTCACACAAAAGGGAGGAGGATTGTGAGACCTGGTTTATCCCCTCTTATCCCATAAACTAACGAGCCTTTTCTCCGCTGCGGTTTTTCTCAACAAATAACAGGTAATTACGTAGAAGAATGGGATTTTCAAGGTAGGTTAAAAAAACAAAAAAAAAGTTTAGCATATCAGCTTTGCCAAGAAGTACTGTCAGCTTAAACTGTGAGGGAGTTGCTTGCAGGGTGGGGGAGCAGGCAAACGCAGCGGTGCCCCAGCTGGAAGTGATGAGCTTTGTGGTTCGAACTGTTGGTAGGTGGTCAAGTTTTCCCCTCCACTTGCATTCCCCTGGAGGTAAACAGGGTGGCAGGAGTGTTATTTCTGGCCCTTGCCCCACCCTCAACACTCAATGCCTCTCCTTCCTCATTTGGGTATCTTAAACTCAACAAAAAATGAGGTTTACATACATTTTGAAGAACTTGGGTTTGGTTGGCTCGTCTCGTAAGGTCTCGCGAGCCCAGCCCATAATGCCTCCCGGATAGATGCTGCACCAGACATGCATGGAAACATCCCTGTCCGGATTTACACATTGTGTAGTTGAGGAAGAACATAACCGGTTGCCACAGTGCTGTCCGCAGCCTTTGGACTTCAGTCTCATGAAACGTACCAAGAGTTAAAAACCCCTTTAATTAGATGAAGTGGTTAATGGAAGCAAGCGCTCCAGCCAGCAGCAAACGCGTGGTTAAATCACTGGTCATCCTGAAGAACCAGGCTACTGCAGTTTGAAGTTATTCAAGCTGTTTAATGTTGGGTTATTTGCAAATTAGCGTAGCGCAGCCCACAGCAACTGCCACTGCTGTGACTACATGAGTGTTGGACAAGCTGCTGTCCTCTGCTTCCAGACATAAGTGTATTATTTGGGTACCGTCACAGGAGGGAAAGTCTGTTGACAGAGATGTTCCAGCTACAGAAAAGGACTGAACGGTTATAGCAAGCTCAGGAACATCACATGCTTTTGGCGAGGTGGGATGGAGGAGGATGAAAGGCAAAGGAGGGTAAGCAGAAGAATTATTGTTCCTCGGTGATTAAACAAGCACAGAAAGTATGATTACAGATCACAGACATCTTTTATAACATGCCAAACCAGCACACAGAAGAACACGCCTCGATAATTCAGTCGCACAGGCGGTATTGGCTCTCCACAGTTTGAAAGAAGACGGGGGTCTTCTGAAACAGAGACCTGCCCTGACCCCCCGCTTTAGGCCAGTGAAGGGGTACAAAGATTTGGCAGTGCGCTGGAGAACAGGCAGGGCTGGACATAGTCCTGGCAGGCAAAAACGCTCCTCGTATTCAATCCTTGTTCTTAATGGCAGGAATCAACGCAAGATACATAGTGATCTCTGCCTGTCTGTTGGACTCCTTACCTCTATAAAACGAGCGCGAACAAACCCCAGGTAGTTGTAACCTGCACCTAGGCTTGCGTGCAGCTAAAAAAAGCGTCCCTAGAGGAACCCTGGAAGGTAGGGATTTTATTGTTAGAGGAGGTCAGGTCCACAGAATGTCCTTGGAGTCAGAAGCAATGATTCACAGACACAGTTCAGGCTTGCCTTGACTCACACTGCTTACAGTATCAACTACAGTCTGTCAGCCTGGTTTGTCCAAGAGGGAAAAAAAAGAATTCAGTATGAAACAAAACTATTAGTACTCTCTGTCCTCAGCTAAAGTAACCAACCACCCATTAGTTGCAAAAGAATGTTGATGATTCAATATTAATCTGGTTTTTTTAAAATCACATATTTCTGTTGAGTAAGACTTCTTGTCAATTTTAATGACATATACCACTAATGTTATAGAAGTATGATTATTTTTTTTTCCGTAACTGTATGCTGTCAACAACTCATTTAAATATTTAGTTCTACTTCTTGTTTCGGTGTAACCAGTTAGAGAAGTTTNAAAAAACCCAAACCAAACAAGAACACTGATCTCTGAGCACACGATGACAATGACGCAGGTTCTTCTTTTTTAGCGAGTTGAGGTGTTGAGCAGGCCACTTCGAAAGTGGCGAGATCTTGATTTGGAAGGTGTCTGAACAGATTCCTATTTAACTGTACCACTTCAGAGAACTGCATTCTCCCTCGTTGCTACGCCTTGAAAATCAGTGCAAAGCCTGGCGATTTCATAACAAACAGACCAAGAGAAGACATGGCTAAAAACACAAATCCATCCTCTAATAACAATGTTCCACCACCCGTGGAAAAATTAGGTAAGAAATTCAAACCTTCTACCTCGGGTACTGAATGCTCCTAAAGAAACTTAATTATGTTTACCCATGTTTGAACCTATTCCTGCACAAGCTAAGTTCCACGTTTGCTGAAAAGGGTAATTACTGGTTTTAGATTAAAAATAAATAACTCCAGTAACAGAATAGTTATTCTGACAAACTGCATAAATCGTGTTCATAATTCATGTATGAATTCATGGTTTCCTTGACTTTTTGGGAAGTCAACTTTTTCTTGGATGTCGTGTTTCTCATGGTCAGAAACAAAACATAACCACCCATCATTCCCAAGGATGACTGCGCCAACTGAGTTATCTGAAGATGGCAAGCTGAAGCTCTCTGTCATACATTTTCGTATCCGAAAAGCAGGCAAGGAAAACAATGTCGCAGAGAGAAGCAGATGGCCAGTGAGTTATCGCTCTCGGTCTGATGACTTATGTGGGCTGAACTTGTTTATTTACTCACATATTTGCAAAAAAGAAACTTTCCTTATGTTAGCGGCAGCTATATTATATATTATAGACACAGTACCTACCGCTACCTACACACAACATCAAGGGATCAAGTATATACCCTCAAATTACCATGTGTTCTCCTGCAGTGACAAAAGTCACAGTTGACCCTTCCCAGGACCAGGGAGTTGAGTGACTCATGTGTCCAACACCGCAGCTCAAGAAAGGGTTAAAAGGGGATCGCAGAGTTACAGCTGCCCTGCTCACTGGCCCTGGTCCTCCAGGGCAAGGAATTGAGCCTGTAATTACTGGCTGTACCCTTTCCACCATCCAGAAACCTCTGCCTGGTCCCTGCCCCCTGTTGATGCTAACCCTGCCTGACGCATGCTGAAACCACCCTCATCTGGTTGGGAAGCAAAAAGCACTGTTTGTGTGTCAGCGAGCCCTGTCACACGAACCATCCTTGACAAAACAGATTCTTCTCAGATCATCTCACCCCCTCTTTAGGATTGTTCTCATTATGTTCTCTTTAATTGTTCTCATTATCTTCTGGGCATAGAAAAATAAATGCAGCCGTTCTAAGCACATAAAATCCAATTATGTATAAATACAGCGTTGGGAAAAGAATTAAAATATTTCAGCTGACAAATTAGCTGCTGAAAATCAGGAAAGGAAGGTCACTGTGGGACCATCTAACCCCCTGAAAACCACCAGAATGTATTTTTCCGTCTGCAGTTACGGTAATGCTGCTGCCCTCGGCCACGGTTAACACCCAGCCTTACGATTGTAAAGGCTATGGGCAACCACCTCCGAGCCCGTGTTTTCGGGACAAAGAGCTTTTACATTATTTTCCCACTAGCAAAAGTTTTGCCGTGTTCTTGTACTCACTCAAGTGAGTAAAGCATTAAAAGTAGTCGGTGTAATTTTACGTAGCGGCAAGAGCGCAAGGCGTTTTTCGGTAGATTCTTTGAATTACCAGGATGTAACTGTGATGCAGGACGTGCTTATCGGTGCCCTCACAGCCCGGTATGTGCTGAAAAGATCCCTGCAGGATGGCTGCACGGACCAGCCGGTTCCAGATCAGATCCTCGTCACATCCATAGGTATATTACCACGGGGATGGACAGGGGAGTCTCTCTGAATAAACCACTGAGCTCCCAACAACTCCTCTTCCAACAACAACCCCTGGAGTCCCAGGGACTTCAGCGGGACCGTGGGTCCAGCAGATCCCACAGCTGCAGTCCGGAGACTGAAGCCCCAAAGAAGGAAGGATTTGGGAATGCTCACATCTGGCCCATCCACATCTGGTGCCAGGCAGCCCGGCGCTGCACCTGGCGCAGCATCAGAGCCTTTGTGCCAGCGTGGAGAAGTCTTCTCCCATCCCTCCGCCCACTCCGTGGTGTGGGAAGTGTTACACAGACAGACTCATGAACACCATCTGCTTAACTGTAGCGTTTGACTCCCTCCCTCCGGCGTGTAATAGTCTGAGATGGTCTGAGTGCACTAATACAATCCTACCTTTTCCATTTCTATATGTAGTGAAGAAAAAACAAAGTCAAAACGTGCTTGTCATCTCCCACAGCATCCCTCTTAGTTTTCTAACTGAATTTGCTTGCACTGTTTCTTTTCAAAAAAAAAAAGAAAAAGAAATGCTGTGGGACCATGAGTTTTAATTGGAAGAAACTCTTATTTCAATAAATAATTAACAGGCATAAATATGCACAATACTGATATCTGTACAGGAACATAAAGTCTACAGAGGAAACGACTACTTTTTTTGTGGCATCTTTATTCATTCTACTATGAAGAAAGAACACTAAATTTCACTAGCCACCTTTTTCCTATTCACATCCACATTTTAAAATGAAAAGGAAAAAAAAAGAAAAAAAATTCCAAGTACTTGGGTTGTCAAGTCAGAGGGGTTTATTAATCCCACACGACAGTGTGGTCTATTAATTAGAGAATATATTACTTACAGCATTTCTGTTGCTTGGAATACAAGTAACTGAAATAGCCTCCCGGTGCTCTGGGATATAGGACAGCTAGTTAGAGGCACACAATCTAGTAGTCTCCATTTTTAAAAGCCATCCAGTGATTTCACTTGCCTCATCTTTCATAGTGAAGAGGCTGATGTTTTTAAATTTATTTTTCACAGAAGTCCAAAGTCCCACACTGGAAATGTGACCACTTGGCTCTCACTGGGCTTCAGCGTCCCAGAAAAAAAAACCAAGGAGAAAATCGGTTCCCAGCAGGCTCCAGCTGAGAGTTGGAAAGGGGAACACCCCAGTGCAGGGAGCAGAGTTAGGGACAGCACTCACATCTCCTAGTGCCAACCCTGCATCCTAACAAGAGATCAAAAAGATAGGGAAAAGCTTTTTTAGCAGGGCCTGTTGTGATAGGACAAGGGGTAACAGTTTTAAACTAAAATAGGGAAGATTTAGACTTGATATAAGGAAGAAACGTTTTACGCTGAGGCTGGTGAGCCCAGGTTGCCCAGAGAGGTGGTGGATGCCCCATCCCTGGAAACACCCAAGGTCAGGTTGGACGGGGCTCTGAGCGACCTGATCTAGTTGGAGATGTCCCTGCTCATGGCAGGGGGGTTGGACTGGACGGCCTTTAAAGGTCCCTGCAGACCCAAACCATTCTATGAGTCTATGAAAAGACGTTCCTCATGCACATATTATGTGTGGGCTATCTGTCAGCTTTCCCGAAACTGACAGGCACAGACGGAAGGACAGGGTAGCCTTTGAGAGACACAGATACAAACGATCCCAACTGTTCATTTCTCTTTAATGCTAAACTATCTGTACAATGGCCCCTGAAAAAATAATAACAAGGAATTCTTTTTTTTTTGCTCAGCCTTATGATAAAAGAGTTTGGTTTGACGTGGGGAAGAACGGCATAGGAAAAAAGGAATGTACTTTTAATGCAGGAGTGATTTAAGGCAGGAAGAAGAACATGGACTGCTCACAGGGCTCATTACCACACCAAAACCTCTCACCTGTAAGAGGAAGCCCCGCCAGCCCCAGGCTCACGCTGCGATCAGCTTATGTCTGAAAACTCCTCCTGCCCCGCCTCAGCCCAGTTCCCAGCGGGCATCCCTGTGTGCTCGACACCATCCCACCAGCCCCACCACCGGCACATGCTGCTCAGAGCCAGAAAGAAGGGGAAAGCGGGATTTGAAATAGCGATGCTGATCTGAAACAGCGTACGGGAATAAGCAGAAGGGCCAGCCCCAAGCACGGGGGGTGTTTCTGGTTCGCGTAAGACACAACAGTTGCCGAACTAAGAAAAATTTGTTAAACGAAAGGCAAAAGGATGCCACAGTTTGACACCTACTGGGTATTTGCATGTGGACAGGACTGGCTTGACTGGGGTGATGAATGCAACGTAGCTCTAACCTCGGAGTGTGCACTTCTGAGCGCTCTCCCAAGCCCGGGCAGGCCGGCCGGCCGCAGCAAAACCCAGCCGAGGGAAAAGCTGTTCCTCCGGAGGCTGGCAAAGCTACGGCACGCACCCCTCGCCGGGAGCCACTGCCCGCACGCTCCGGGCATCCACAGCATCTCGGTACCCAGGAAGATTACACTGCCGCTAAATAAAAGACTCCCTTCGAAGAGGTGGTGCCGTGCCTTTGATGCCGGTGATGCTCTGCTGCATGGAGATGCGGGGAGTGCGGGACGTGCAGCCGTAATTCCCTGCCAGGACTGGCTGCCTTTCTGCTAGAAGACACAACTGGACTTACAACTGAGGCCACAGGACTCCTGCAGTGAACGCACGTTAATTTAGTCCAGAATTTTTTGTCATTTGAATAGCAGACAGCATTTGTAACCTGCTCAAATACCTTGACTCTCGGGATAAGACATTAAAGAAAGCAACCGTTCACCTTACTGCTCTAACATCCTGCAAACTGGAGATCTATTAGTGGGATCGACAGAATATGGGAGGTCAGGGGGAGGAAATATTAATACCACAATTATTCAGTTCGTACCGTTTTAGTAAACTATTCAACAAAAAAAAAAAATATGAGAAGGTAGCATTTGAAAACATTTAGAGAAACACATTCTTAAGTGAGGCTTGAGAGCTATCTGAATAAATACAGCAGAAATCTTCCACGGCTGTGGGTTTGGAACTATGATTTATATCCTGATAGCCAAGCAATGAATGGAGTTTGTCAGGCACCTGAAACTGCTTTACATTTATGATTCATTTGCACAAGAACTGCTTCCAACGGCTTCATTTTTTTTTTTAATTTGCATTATAAGAACACTAAAAAAGAAGAAAGGCCCCAGCAGTCCCCAAAACACATCTAGCCCAATATTCAGCCTCCTAAAGAGGCCAGCAGTGCACAGCCAGGGAAGAATAAAGCGGCATTCTCTCCCCCTAATACTCTCTGTGTCTCCCCCCATTTTCAGCTCCAGGGATTTGCTGCGCCTGCTGTGATTCCTCTATGGAGTAGTCCCCGGGAGACCTCTCTGCCAAAGGCTTGCCCAGGCTCCCCGTCAGCCTACGTAAACTCCTTGCACCCACAGCATCATCCAGCCAAAAGTCCTGCAGGTTACTCCCTCTGGCGTGAAGAATCACCTCCTCTTTCTTTTCAACCCAGCTCCCTTCACTTTTATTTCCCCCCTAAATTATTTTGGCCATGCCAAGCAGTACCCGGACGAGCGACAACTGTAAAGTGTATCACATCATGGCTAGAAGATGAAGCGTCAAGTCATTGCACCTTACAATTGTGTCGTCTTTATCTACTAGCACAGATTTATACAACGTTCTTGACCTTGCCTGATTTGATGGGATAGTGGCTACTGGGCGCTTCCAAGAGTTTTACTTTTTGAGGATAGCATCGCTCTCAATGTAGAAAGAATTCAGCAGTGGCATTGTTGACCACTGGGATTTATAACTAAGGTTGCACGCACAAACGTGCATGACAAAGGCTGACCACAATATGCTCTTTCTTCAGAGAAGAAAGAGTTCACCTCCTCATCTCTTACCTTAAAGAATGTTTTCATCCCTGATGTGTTGCATTTAAACAGAATGAACTCTTGCCTTATTTTAATTTATTTTTGAACCAGGCAAGTTGAATGTGCTCAAGAGATGGCAGTGATATAAACTACTTTTTAGTGTAGGGTTATGAAACTTGTAATGAACAATCCCACACACTTTTTATACCAGACAGCTTCCAGAAAAGTTATTTTAGATTATTTTTCTGTTGAAAAGTGGTTATGGCGTTGTGCAAAATATCCTGCCTGTAGAAATCATCAAAATACTTCAGTCTCCAGTCTTGCAGTGGTTGCTCCAGCTTGGCAAATTCTTCAAATCCTAATCCTGTTCACCCACATCATCATTGCAGGATGAGGGATCTGTCTGGGTCTTCCCCAGTTTCATCACGCTTGTGCCTGGACACTTATGAGAAGTCACAGTGACAGGGATGACTGCAGGTTAACTAAGAAAACGAGTATAAAATTTGATTTTTTCTTTTCAAAACATGTAAAACTACTGACAGACCGCCCTTGGATGGACCACCTCTCTAGATTTCATGCAGACAGAATGGAAAGAATCTGACAAAGGCACACAAAAAAGTACCAGACGGTAACTGAGACACACAAGAAGTATTCTTAAGGCAGCTCTCTGGGTGATGAAGGAAAAAAATGCAGAATTTTGCTGTACTTTCAGAGCTCAGCACCATGTAGTGCCCTCTGCTGTGCACAGAGGTAATAGGCAAAGCCCCACTGAACAATGACATCATTTGATATTAAACAACACGGCGTGTTGTATGTATGACAAATATTTATTGCCTTAATTATGCTTGTTTTCTAAAAATACTAATAAATTATGCAAACATCTTCGGCACCAGCTTAGAGCAGATGTTTTTGTATGCTCTCTCTTCCCATCTCGTATCCTGCGTTCCGTCTGCGAGCAAGCTGTCAACTCGCCTCCCACATCTACGTGGAGCAGGGGGGGAGAAATTCATGCTGAGAGTGAGCCGAGAGGCTGGGTGCCTGGCTGGGGGGAGCGTACAGCACCCTCAGCGTGAGATTTAATCACCAGACACCCATGCCAGCTAAACAGCTCAGTGGGACACGGTCTACACGCTGCCCACCCCGCGCCTCCGAAACTCAAGCGAGCTGGAAGTGCCCATCACTCCCTGCTCTACGCTAAAAGAAACAAAGCAAAGACAAACAAACATAAGGGAAGGTCAAACCTCTGACGTAATTTTCAATTTCCAAATAAATGTGCATTAACAGTCTATAAAAGGTCCTCCGCGCGCAGCACGAAAGAGGTAGACGCAGACTGGAGGAACCGCGAGCCTGAAGAGGATTGATTGATTGTCAGACAGAACCGAGGAGGTCTCCTAATGTGGAATACAAATATTTAATCTGATTCTGAAATCTTATCTGCCGCCTTTAAGAAGATTAACAGAAATTCTCTTGCAGCAGACTAGGAATTCTGATCCATTTCATGAACTAGGAATATTTTCCAGAAGCAAATCTTGTGCATTTTAACTAGTTTATTAGCATTCTACTCAAAAATCAAAATCGACAGAGTTGATCAAGATTAAAACCTGTTCAAGGAAGTTAGGTCATTAAAAGAAATGTTATTTGCATGTGTGCATGTTGCGTGAAACAGGCGTGTCACACGCGTGCACAGACATGAAAACGTAAGTTAACCTATTTTACACGAGACTTGAAACATTCAAGGTCTCCACATGGTTCTTGAACAGAAAACTGGCATGAAGATGTTATGGGAGACAAGTTCTGCCTAAAAAAAGTTTTCCCAAACTCAAAATCTCTGCTCTAGCCTGGAATGGAAAAAGATATTCTGGAAAAGAGGGAAGATTTCATACGTACGTCCTTTTTTCTGTCCTACACAGGCTGCGTACAAGGCAGACAGCTAATATCATCGCTGTGCTTGGCTCTGCCCCGTGAATCTCTGTAACTGGCCAAGTTTCAGGCTTCTCCTTCATTTTTCCTTTAAATTAAGTGGCAAGGAGAGGGAAGTACAGCCAGCCGGCTTGCTGCGGCCGGCTTCCCTCCCCAGGAGGAAAGCAAGGGAGCCCTCCATCCTNGCGGCCGGCTTCCCTCCCCAGGAGGAAAGCGAGGGAGCCCTCCGTCCTGCCCATTTCTTCCATTTCTGCCCGTAAGCTAAGCTGGCAATGTGCCAGATAGCCCAGCTCTAAGTTTTCCGTATGTTTTTTTCCTAGAAAACCATGGGCTGCAGCAGGGTCTATCTGCAGTAAGACGGGCATGGTGGAGGAGGAGGAAGACCTCTGCCATCTCTCCCTCCTCCTACGAGTCCCCGCTGACGATCCAAAGGGAGATGAGCTGCTTGGGGCTCTGCTCCGTGGTCACGAGCCACCCCAGCCGGCTTGTCCCGCAGCCCCGCTGAACGCACGGCATCTCTGCTGGGCTACGGGAATAACGCAACGGTGATGCCAAATACCCATTTAAAGCGGGGCTGAGAAGCATCACGCGTCAGGCAACCCTCAAGCATTTGGCAGGTCTGCTTTCGATCTGCGTTGGCTGGTTGAATTCAGCCTGTTCCTGTTCAAAATGAGCCAACCTGCATGTCATCACTAAGTAGGGCTTCAGCTGGGAGCGGTCAGCGCGATGAAACCAACACAGCAGCACATATACCGACGCTCCTGCTTTTTTCTCAATAGTCAACTCATAATGAAGCTACCAGGCATCAGCTGAACATTATCTCTGCGCTATTAGCCCCAGGGCTTTTACCTGAGATGTAAAAAGAAGGCAAATAACCTTGCATTTGGCATGAGCAAAGAGTACGGGCGCAGTCGCAGCACCTCACATAACTTCAGTCTGAGCCTTTAATCTAGACAAGACCTTGATCCAAGGGCAACCCAAATCAGTCCTCAAGTACGGCACTGCGTGGGCTTCTGCTTGCTACCCGAGAAGGTACCGTAATGCACCACTCGTACGTGCGAACACCTGCGTCCTTCCTGGAGTCAACGAAAAATTTTAATTTTATTTTCATAATGAAAAAGTCCAAAGGACATTGCTCTTTTAAAGCTCTATGTTAATTCTTTATATTATCTTGAGCAGAAATACCTCTGTCACACACAGAACGGTACAGGGTCCCATTGCCTCCCAAGCCCACGGGAACCCCTCGCACCAGAACCATCCTCTTCAGCAGGGCACGACGAGTACTTCACAACCATTATTTTTGCACGTAATAACCGCAGTCATAAACCGAGCCTCCCCTACAGCAAAAAGGAAGTGTTTAACAAGGATCTTTGCATAATTTTGGGTAAAGCATGTTAGTTTCCAGCTCCCCCCGTATCTTCTTACAAAGATATCCACTTGGTGAGAAGACGTATCAACACTGGAGGCGAGGCAATAACGCCACGAGTGCATGGCCATAGGACACCCATCCCAGCGTAACAGCCCAGATTCAAGTGGCCCTCACTGTATTTTCCCCCATACACCTACTGCGTAGCTACTATGAAGCAGAAATCCTGGGGAAAAAACCACAGTACGCAGTCACATATATTCCCTCCCACTCTCAGCTGTAAAAAGACAAGAGCAACCCATCCTTCCCTAAAAGGGCTTCCGTGATCGCGGAAACAGAAAAATGTCATATATGTTCTGGTACAGAGATAGCAAGGTCCATACGCGTACCCCGAAAGAGTCTTTGTCCATCATAACCCCGATGCAGGAGAACATCAAAGCTCAAGGTTGTACCAGAAATTATAAATCTGCCATTTCTTAAGCTGCGAGCGCTTTCCTTCAGAGCTTTTAATTTTAGATTTTAGCACATGAATTCCTAAGGTGTCCTAAGGAAAATGGAAAGGCTGCTAATCGCATGCATACGCGTGCCCTACACTATACGTGTACAGTTCTATATATCTGCTTTCTTACATTGTGGAAAGCCATTATTCCACAACACACTGCCCTGATGGGCCTCATTACTGAAGGCTAATCTCATGTTGCCTCTACCGCTGCTGCCCCCAAGATTACTTTGTGCCAAGTTTACAGACTTTGAAAGTTATTCTTTCTTCATTTTTTTTTTCATCTTAAGCTAAAACACGAATTTTCTGTGCAATATACTCAGTAATATATATGCAGAATACTTGTTGGCACCAGCAACTACTACATGACACTCATCAAAAAATTTCACTATACCAAAAAAACCCTTCAGGTTAGGTAAGTTACATTGGATGTTGCCTGTTGAACTAGATCCTGAACTTCAACACGCATCTTCTCCTCTTGAGCAACATGAGACGATAGGGAAAGGCTGTGGTTACCCCGGGAGGAAGCAGGAACAAGAGCGAGCTGCCTTCCCAGCACTAAATGCTGGCCTGGAGGGTGCTCCTGGGCAAATCCCAGCTGGAAGATGAGAGACTCTTTTATCATCACCTGGTGCCCTTGAGCAAGGTACTCGGGGTGCACGCTGGGTGCTGGGAAGCTCTTCTTCGTCTCGCAATTTCCTAGGCAATCCCAGAGCCCTTCTGGCTGCTGCTGCTGCTGCTTTGAAGGCTGTGTGGTCAGACAGACTACATATTTTCTGGCACATCTAAAGTTTTCTCAAGGGATGTAGGACATGGTAAGAAAATTTTCGCTTTCTAGCTCTCTCTCTCTCAGCAAGAGCACAACTTCCCGAGTCAAAGAAAAGATGCTGCCCTAAGCGAAAGGCAATATATATGCTGCTGCAAACAAACCCAGTTTTAGAGTTCCTCTCCCCAACCTCCTGCTTCCCCTAAAAAAGGGGGAAAAAAAAAATTGTTCATAATGCAGTGCATTTGGTGACCTAAATATGGGTGTAACCAGATTCCCCACTGACGCAAAGAGGTCAGAATTTGAGAAGGTGAGAAAATGACTTAAGCTTCCATAAGAAAAACTGACCTGGAACAATTAACCTGAGAACATCACCAGGACGATGTCCCAGAAAGCTCATTTCCAAGACAAGTTTCTCTTGGGAAAAGTTTAGCAGTTCAGGACAGCCGAGAGTAAGTTCTCACCTCTACACCTGACATAAGGAATTCGTTTGGACAGGCAATACTCTCAGAACCCATCTGAAAAAACAAATGCTTTGTGCTACCATGTTCTTAGGTCATTTCCTAACCTCTTTAGACAGATGCTAGGAGTAACGCGCCACCACATCCAGTATTATTGGCATCTGCCTCCAGTAGAGAGAAAGGAAAACTTTGTTACGCGCTTGCAAAACCATTGAGCTCCTTTGAGAAACATCCTTGTCTTCCAGGATGCCGCCTGCTTCTCACACCGATACTTAATTACCACGCACCACTCCTGATCATCTTTACAGGGTTTTGATACGCTTAAAAATGCCTTCTTCGACCATAATCAGTGTTTTTAACACTTTTTTTCTTAAATGTGAGAAGTAAAACACCACACTGTGTTCTGTCCTTCAATAAAATTGCCTACACAGCTACTTTTGACCTTCGAGTGCTTGTTCTCCCTCCCAATTTTCTCTGCAAACCCCCCCACACAACACAAACTTAGATTACTTGATCATTTTTTTTTTCATTAGCCGTCTGCTGGACCTGTATTAGTGCAGATAAACACATGAAAAAGTTACAAACCGAAGAAAGAGAGGCATATAAATGGGCTTTCACTAACCTTTTGCCAGGGTGGGGAAGCTGAAATGGCCCGTGAAGGTCAAGCCAAAGGGGACCAAACCAAGCAGCAAATTTGCTCCCGTCAGCTGGTGAGCAAGTGAGCGAGCAGGGCGAGCTGGTGGCCGGGAGGGGAGGAGGAGCGCACCAGGCAGATGAGTGGGGAGCTACGAAATTAGAGAATAAGCAGCTAGGAATTGCAAATAACTCTACGCCACCTGGGAAGTGGAGAGGAAGAGATATCTTCTGCCAAACTATCAAACATCTCCATTTTTCACTCTGCAAGGGTCTCTACTGCCCTTCCTCTGCCAGCCTTCCCTGTGTGCCAGCAGAAGGCTTCTCCGCAGCACCTGCAGACCACGGCTTTTCCCTGGGAACACCAGCTCCGGTAGCAGGGAAGCACAGGGAGACGGCATGTGTGCACACACCTGAGGAGGAGTGCTCGAGAGCCACAATCATAGACTCATAGAACGGTTTGGGTTCGAAGGGACCTTAAAGATCACCTAGTTCCAACCCCCCTG
>RSEF01000004.1:47084735-47101397 GCA_003993805.1 Himantopus leucocephalus | reverse complement strand
CTGGTGGGAGGTGTCCCTGCCCGTGGCAGTGGAGATTGGACTAGACGATCTTTAAGGTTCCTTCCAACCCAAACCACTCTATGATTCTGTGATTCCTAGCCTTACCCATAGATGATGAAGGAAAGGTGTGATGAAGGACGAAGGAAGGGTGATGAAGGGGGACATTTCATATTGTGGTCATCACAAAACGTATATTGAGAGAGGTGTGTACACGTCTCTCACATGCACACCTATCTATACATGTGTTACATGTGTGTACATACATATATTCAGGTAAGCAANAAACGTATATTGAGAGAGGTGTGTACACGTCTCTCACATGCACACCTATCTATACATGTGTTACATGTATGTACATACATATATTCAGATAAGCAAGTGGTATAGCTACATGTGCAGATACATGATGCACAGCCATCGGTGGTGGGAGGAATGCCGGGACACGAGAGGTTGTGCAGGGGGATGGTTAAGGAGCAGTCTACTATCCAGTGCGATGGCAAACAGAGAGGGAGGTGTTCCCCAGGTGCTGTGAGGACCCCCTGCGGTGGCAGCCCTGGACATGCAGAGACACTGAGCTAGCGACGGGGTGAGGAGTCCGCCCTTGTGGGTGACAAGTCCTCCTGTTTTGGAAAATGCTCTCCTTCCACTGAGGAAATCACAGGAAAATTTAGGTTGGAAGGGACCCGTGGGTGTTAGGAATCCGCTGCCTCACAAAAAACGCTGGGGCCTAGCAGGTGGCTGTGGTCCACATGTCCACCAATGAAGTGGGCAAGGCAGAGGTTTTGGAAGCAAGGCAGGACAGTAAAATCAAGCATCTCCTCCAAAACTTGTCCAGAAACACAGCAAGATGGAGAGGTCCACACTTGGGGGGGGGGGACACATGACACAGGTCCCGGGAGCAGCTGCAAAGGAGCAGCAAGGAAGGGTCATATTCACATGGCAGATACTCCCAGATACTTCCAGAAGAGAACAGACCAGAGGGACTGATTTCCATGATGCCCACAGTGGAATGAGGATGAGGACACCTGGCTTTGAATTGGCATGTTGACCGAACAGATGTGCGGGGAGAGGAGATAATCAGCAGGACACGGTAGTGACAGGACACAACTTGTATAGGAGGGTCAGACTAGGCTGCGGCTGGTGGGAAAGGGGCCGTGCACTCCGTGTCAAAAGCAGGAGTCAAATCAGCTAACTCCAGCAGCTAAAGCTGAATTTTTACAGACTTAAGGTCTGACTGGGAAAGTGGTAGTATTAAGATGGTATTAACGACTCTGACCAGGATGGAGGTAGTTACAGATGGAGGTGTGATTAGAGAGCAGTAAAGTGATTGAAAGCGAGAAATTTCTGACCAACTTGTTCCCACTCAGAAATAAGATCTTGCAGTCGCAATAACTCCATGGAAGGATCAGTTTGACGCTCGGAAACTGTCACAAAGCTGGTGGGACATGCCAGGACGGAGCACAATGGGGAGCATGGGGAGGGCTGCAGCGTACCTGCCTCCGGTGGCTCTGACCCACACGTAACAGAAATGACAAAGATCCAGAGAAGAGCAACAAAGATGACTAAAAATATGGAGTGACCTCGATGTTAGAGTGATTCAAGGATTTGCGTGACCAGGATTATTTAGGATGGAGAAGCGATAACCAACAGAAAATGGTCAGATGAGACAGAATACACAATCACGAGTAGAGAAGACTAGGGATGGATTATTTGCTTTCTTTTCTAATATAAGAACTAGAGAGCATCAAGTGAAACTAGCAGGTGGCAGATTTAAAGCAAACAGAAGGAGGTGGATCTTCACGCAGCAGGTAATTAAACAGTGTGACATCCTGCTTTGAGGTGCCAAAAGTTCACGGGGGATCCAAAAAAGTGCCCGTACGCATTCACAGAATCAAAAAAAAAACCAAACAAACCATGAGGTGCTATTAAATGTAAAGACACCAACTCTGCCTCAAGCAGCCCCCTAAGCCACAAATTTCTAGTGGCTGGAAGCTGTTCGGAGGATGCCCTTGTCCCAAGCCTTGAAAAAGGCCTGGCTGGGGATGGCTGCAAATGGCTCAGGACAGGGAATATGCCCGGCGCTGCCCCAGCGCCTCCCTCCGAGCAAAGGGAAACGCGGCTGGGGCTGGCTTTTGCGATGCTCGGTGGCTGTTGTCGTTTCCAGTACGTGCTTTTAATTTGTTTTACAGAATGAGCCAGCTGTGAAAAAGACTGCAGTTTATGTATCAGCAGATATCGTGGGGAAAAAAGTGCTTACCATCATATTAATAATTTAATATCACACTCGGAGGACTGCTTATTCACAAAGTGGCAACACCGTGAGTGACATTAATTGGTTTTGGTCAAATAAAACACAGTTGGCTTCCTTGAGATACACCAGCCAAACCATTGAGCAGAATTTGCAGCTCGCTCTCGCCATTTCTTCCCGCCGCCTTCAGCTGGTCTCAATGGGGCACATTCAAGGATCTCGTCAGGGCGCATTCGAGGCATTAACGATGGCATTTCCTTCCACATCTTCTAGTGTCACAAGTTCGCGGGATATACCAGAAGTTAAATCTTCTGTGGTGATTCTTTTATTTTTTTTTTTGATGTTGAAAGGTAATGGGAATGGGCAGGTTTTGTTTTCTAAACTTAACTTTCAGCAGTGACTCATTCCCTCCGAAGAGACTTTTACCTCTCGTGACTTTGCTGTTTCAGTAAGACCTGGCAGCTTTAAAAATCAGTAAATTTAACCCAGAAGCATTAAATATCCACAGCTTTTTCTCTGCAGAATTGCCAAAGTTTGCAGCTTACTCTTTAATCACCTTCCTTAGGGATCCAGCTACTGGCATTGATTGTTTCCATTAGCATCCCACCTTTCCTTCGCAAAAGATTGACTATTCTGGCCTGGCCTTCATTTCTGTGAGAAAAAAACTTGAAAATGGGAATTCCTTTAAGTTGCAGAAGGTAAATAAGCCATCCAGCTTATTTTTAAAGTTTAATAATATTTTTGCAAAGCTTAATAATATTTATTAATTTTTCTCTTTCTGTTGTTGTGGAGCTTCACACTGTCTTTAAGTAGAGCTGACTATTCCATCATTTGGGTTCTTAAAACCCCTGTCACGGGCATGGTGACTTTTTATCTGTAGAATTGGAGGAGTTGAATTTTCTCATGGAGTTGGGCCCCGAGCTTACATACTCACCCACAGCTGACCTGTTTATTGGTTTGGTATGTTAAAGTAGGAAAGCTCTCCAGCAGAAACCACGTTGGTGCTTTGCATTACAGCCCAGTGCTTATCAAGAAAATAAATAAGTTGCAAGAGTCCTATAATTCTTACTTTAATAATATTACCCATGTCTTCCTGAGTATCTACACCCATTTTTAATCATGATGCACAGTGAAATCTATTTTCAATTTTCATTTGTCCTGCGACAAACACCCTGGTACTGATGTAATCCGCAGCACTGCTATTTTTAGATACTACATAGTAATGGCACCTTTCTTATAAAAACAAAACAAAACATGAGATTTCTGATTATAGTTAGGAATTTAATGTGTTTGCATATTACTGTAACACAAATAATCACCCCAAGTATAATGGAAAAAATGTTGGGTTGGAAGGTACCTTAACGATCACCCAGTTCCAATCCCCCTGCCACGGGCAGGGACACCTCCCACCAGCCCAGGTTGCTCCAAGCCCCATCCAGCCTGGCCTTGAACACCTCCAGGGATGGGGCAGCCACAGCTTCTCTGGGCAACCTGGGCCAGTGTCTCACCACCCTCACAGTTAAGAATTCCTTCCTAATATTTTATTAAAATTAATGGAAACTCAAGCTTGTTACACCTCTTTTGCTTTTGCTGTGACCCTTGGCATGGGGAGGGGGACGGGCAGAGCGGTGGCCATCAGGACGCATCTGCCAACCATCGCAGCTGGAGCCCTGGAGATACAGCTGCGTCTCTTCTTCCTCACCCGACATCTAGGGGGAAAAAACTCACTCACTTAAGTCCCAATTGAGCAAATACACCCTTAAATACAAGGACATGAGCGATTCCTCTCGAGTTCAGAGAGAGTTGTCACGCACCTGAGGTTACGTGTGCATGCAGGAGCGTGGATGGGGAGAGCCTCCTCCTGGCTCACGCTCTCTGCCTTCGTTTCGCCCAGCTTCCTTAATTCAACCTTTTTGTAGTCTTTCCTCCTTTCCTTTCCCGCTTTAATGGCTGCAGGCTGACGTGGAGCTTGCTCAGGCTGCTTCCGTGGGATGTGGACCCCTGCCTGTTCCTGGTGGGGCTGGGCTGTGTCATCTCAGGGGACAGAAGCATGGCCTCAGGGGCTGCTCCCCACAAAGAGGGAATTTCCTTAACGCACTTCAGAGCAAATCCATCCGTGGGATAATTGTGTTCGGTTGGGTTATGCCAGTGGGGGAGACCTATCCTTGAGAGGCTTAACAGGGTGTCTAAATCAGCGAGTACTTCTCAGCTCTCGTATTCCGGCTGTGCCGATCTTCTGATTGCTAAGAATTTAGATGGTGGGAGCGTTGCTTTGGTTTTATTGGTAATAATTGAAGTAATAATTACAGAAAACTGTTCCAGGATGGAAAAAATCTAGTTGCTCAGACCAGCTCTCTGAACAGTAACTTCTCTAGCCAGCAAAATAGAACTTTTCCATCGCAACTCAAAGCCTCTTAAACTTCCAGTAAAGACAAGTGTCCTCATTAAGGTACTGCTTAAGCCCTTAGCGAATTCGGTCAGAAAGAGCCACATGATATAATACTAACCCATGACAGACATCTTTTCTAGAAAGGAATTTTTATACCTTCCCCATCATATTGGTCTGGCTGCACCCAGGAGGACAGGTAGGTGGGGAGAGCCTGTCCTCTGAGCCAACAACCTATATACACGACAGAGAAGAACACCGTCGAGGGCTAGAGCGCTTACTCGTTTTACTTGTCACTGCTTTTATCTGGCTGCAGTACTTCAGCCCGTCGCTCTGCCAGCTCAGCTGCTGCGCACAGTTCATTTTCTTTAGCGGGAGAGGAGAGAGGGAACAAGGAATTTGCTTAACACCAGCATTGTGGGACGGTTTTAGTTACTCACGTCTCTTGGCCCTCGCAGCAAATTTTTAGGGAGGAAAGTAGTCCTTTGAAAACCATGTACAGCATCTTGACATTTCGGGGCTGGAGTGGAGCTTGGCAGAGAAAAACTGGACAGGCGCCAGGCTGCTTCAGCAGATCCTACCTGAAAGTGATCCTGCTTAGCCCTGCTTTAATAGAGCGTTTCCCTGAAGTGGAAGCTTTCATGGCAATTTTCCCAGCGAAACTGAGGTCGAATAGAGAGATAAGTGATATATCGCCTATTGGCTTGACAAAGCAGAACAAATACTTTTTCTTCTGGATAATAATGAGATATTAAGAGCTTTGCTTCATAGCATGTGTAAACACAGGCTTTGATTTATTAATTCAAAACTTATTTATTATTAAAATCGGGTCAATTCGCTTTGTTGAGGGGGAAGAGATTTTTTTCTCTTTTCCACTTTCTCTTTGTAGTGGATTTTCACACGCAAAGAAGCCTTTCCAGGGACACTCCTCGCAGAAATGCTCACCAGGCACATTCCCCCATCAATCACCATCTGAAGCAGACGACGTTCTTCCGCGAGTCCTGCCAAGGTCCCATGCCTTTAATGGGGAGAAAGGTCCCACCCCGTGCTAGGGGTGTTTTTCTCCCCTCCGGACCTGGAGGACGGGAGGACAGAGGACGCCAACCCACCCCTGGGACCTTCCCCAGGCTGCCCTGGGCATCACCTGGGAGATGCACCCGCATGGATGAACCAGCATCCCACCTCCCATCCCTGCCTCCCCGTGGTCCAAGCCAGCATGGCCCTGTGCTGGGCAATGGGGGTTGGCAGGGACGTGGCCACCACACTCACCCCCTTGAGGACGGCGGAGGCAGAGAGGTGCCAACAAGGGGGAGGTCCTTCTCAGGAGGTCTCCTGCTGGCAGGACAGGCAGTGCTCTGTGTGTCCACCAGCTCGTCTGACCCCACAGCAGCCTCTGACACTACGTGTCTGGGGGGCTACTTAAATATAGTTCGAGCCATTCCTCTTTGGAGCACTCCCCGGCTCATACTGTGACACAGCCTGGGTGACAGCCCAGTGCCACTCCAACAAAACAAAAAAAGAAGAGGCAACTATAAGCATTTAATTTAAGGCTCTTCTACCTTAAGTTAAAATGGTCACTGCAAGTTACAAATCCATTTCCAAGTCAGCACCCTCTTTAAAGCTTTGGCTCTTTTGCCTTTCCTAATCAGTGTTTAATCATTAACAGCAGAGTAATTTTTGGATAACAAGTCCCATCTGCTGACTGCCTGCATGTATTTGGCCTGGCGACACCGAGTTCCAGAGAGCTTCTCCATAGCCTCTGCACACCCAACTGACCGTCCTCCCAAACCAAGAGCAGATGCAGCTTCTTTGGGATGCATGGAACTTGCTGAAGCTGAGCTCCTCTGTTGCACCTTTGGTGCTGGCCCATCGAGTCCAGCAAGTTCGTTTTCTAAAAGGCAGCAGCTGGCCCTGCTGAGCTGTTTCTGGAGCGCAGCTCACCCGTGACTCATCTCTCCTGCAGCCCATCTCGCTGCACTTCTCTTTTGACAAGTCATTTCTGTCGCTCTGACCGTTGCCCCGCTCTCAGGTTTGCTAAGCCCACACGACCGAGGAGGGGCTCTTTCAGAGGCAAGGGGATAATCGGTGTCAGAGGCTGAACAAGAAACCTTTCATGGCATAGTAAAAGCCAACATCAATTTTAAGTCATCTGTTCCCAGAATTTGCCATCGTTACTGGGGTGTTGATGGGGCTACCGGGGTATTGATGGGGTGTATTTATGGGGAAACTGTCTTGGGGAATGCTGCTGTAATGCAGCTGAAAAGGTGCTGAGTCGGTATTTGAGTGCAAGGGATCATAGAATGGTTAAGGTTGGAAGGGACCTTGAAGATCACCTAGTTCCAACCCCCCTGCCATGGGCAGGGACACCTCCCACCAGCCCAGGTTGCTCCAAGCCCCATCCAACCTGGCCTTGAACGCCTCCAGGGACGGGGCAGCCACAGCTTCTCTGGGCAACCTGGGCCAGTGTCTCACCACCCTCACAGTAAAGAATTTCTTCCTAATATCTAATCTGGGCAGGATTGCTTTATCACTTTAAAAGAAAGAGGTCGTGGGAGGCGAGGGAGGAGAAAAACTGTTGGCTATTAATAGAGAATACGAGTAGGAGCTTTATTTTGAATGGCTTCTTTAATTAGTGACACGCAATGCAGAAGCGAGGCTCGCGAGGCACTCTACCTGCTGACTTCCCAAGCGCAGATCAGAGCGAGGAAGACAGATAAAAAACCATTGCCATGCAGGGGAGTTTTAAATAGGCCAAGCTAAAATGCCCAAATTAAAAAAACAACCAGGAGATCAATCAACCTTGATCTTCAGAGAGACGGTCTCTGAATCTGGGCTGGTGCCAGCTCAGACTCAGGAAATTTAACTTACCTTCCCAGCCTTACCTGCCCGCTGCGAGGTTTCCCCATTACTCTTACTTCTCTCAGACTTTGTCTTTTATGTCCGTGTGGACGAAAAGCTCCTGGAGATAACAGCTGTCTCGTCTTATTCATTTTTACAGTGCCTGGTACAAACGTGTCTCGCTTTCTCAGGAACCTTGCTCTTGTAGGGTGCTACAAGAAATAATATCGCTCTGTACAGTGGTTCTCCAGTAGCACGATATATTTGTACTTGTGTTTTCAGTATCTCAAAGAAATAAACAACAACCAGAAGCAGCTATTTAGGTGACTTAAAGCCAGGAGAAGGCTTGCTTCTTTAGCTCTGTAAATCATGACGTGACACCTGGACCCAGGAACCCAACTGGACCTCGGTAGTACGTTAAATTAGTAGGACTATTTTGCAAAACACCACTCAGATGCTTGTGGTTACCATTTGCCTATTTGCACCTTGCTTTAAATAATTACATGCGGGGTGGCAAATCCTCCTTCTAATGAAAGAAGAAAGGAGCACTCCACAGGCATGCATGTTATGGCGCTGATAAGCAGCAACCAGCCCTGCAGGAAAGTTTTCGTAGGTACGCAGCTATCAAAAGCGGAGGCGAGGGCAGACGACTGCCGGGCGGAGGCAGAGCTCCTCCTTTCCCAGTAAAGGAGTTGTATGGGAATGCTGACTCACCTGCTCCCTGTATAATAGAGGTGGAGAAAAAGCAATTATGTATAATTTCACTGCATGCCTTTTCCTCCCGCACCACCATTTGACTCGCGGAGTGGATCTGGCTGAAGAGTCAAGAGTTCTCTGGGTTGGAAAGCCTTATAAAATTATACCTTGGGCTAGATATGTGAAAGCCTGATAAGCAGGTGTTAATAGTTCCCAGACAGCTTCAAAGAAAGGGTAATGTTTCATTGCTTGGCAAGCCAACGCTTAATGCACGTAAACCAGTTGTAAATAGTTTGCGGAATAGTTGCAGAGAACATTTACACAAAAGCCGTGAGCGGATCTGCCGGTGGTGTTTGCAGAGGCTTCCCCTTTTTTTTCCAACTGTGTATTTAAAGTTCTCATCACATTATCTCCCCTCTTTTCCCAGCCGGGGGAATCGGGTTCCTTGAGAAGAACAATTCAGCTCATCTGCAAGTCCTTGCTCGTCCGCAGGTGCTGCTCCATGGCCGGTTGTCCAAAGCGGTGCGATTTGTAGCACCCGCCCCTCTCTGCAGCAACATCTCTCACTTCTCCAAGCGAGAAGTCGCAGTCTGTCCAGCTGAACGGCTTCTCCCCCTTGGCCAAAGCCAAATGCTGCTGCGTTAAACGGTTTCACNGCGTTAAACAGTTTCATGTGCAAAAGGGAACAGACACGGAAGGTAGCTTGGAGAAGAGCTTCATTGCTTGGCCCATCGTCCCATCTGATTGCTCATGTCAAGTACTTTAACTTCACCGTTGCTCTTCTGTCCCTTGACCTGACAGCACAGCTAAGCGATAATATCACCAAAATAGATCCAAGGTGCACTATTGGTTTTTCTCCTGAAGTCACAGGCTCTGGGTTGTGGTAGTCCTGATGAGCCCAGGACATGAGAAAGCCAAAAGAGGACAGGTTGCTCAAAATGCCCCTTTCTCCCGCTTTATTAGTGGTTCTGGTGAAAGACGTGACCTCCCTCTACAAGCCCAGTGCTGCGAGGTTGCTCCTCATCTCCCACTTCCCACCAGAACTCACGATGCTGTTGGTTGCACGCGGAGCTGCTGGTTATTTTGCTGACTGGAAGGAAAGGCCTAAAGGACAGAAGCTCCGGAGCTGGGAGGGCTCGTTGAGTGTCCGTCCCCGCAGGGCTCCTTCTGGCCACCGGCCACCTCTGTTACTCCATGTTTATGGTAAACTGGGAACGGCACAGGCACGGCCCTCAGCCCGCCTGACCCGACACGGCTTTTTGGATTTTGGCAGGCCAAAAGCAGCTAATCTCAGCTGGAAATTAAATCCCTGGAATACAGCAAGCCCCGATGCACTGCCAGGTGCCCCGGCAGGAAGACTTCTCCTCGCTGCCCAGCACAACGCCGGCGAGGCTGGCAGGGCTGCCCGCGCCTTAAAACAACGGTGAAAATCCTGGGCTAAATTCTCCTTGATGGTTCCTCTCCCCCCTTCCCCCCCGCCCCGCTCAGGATTTCACTTTAACCTCATTAGATCTGAGTTTCAGTTTTCCCATTTCCCAACCACAATCCCCCCGGGAACCTCAGCGAGTTGAGTTGCGCGAGTTTTGCTGCGGCTGTGCGCTACCCTCTCTCCTAGATGCTTCCAAGACGCGGAGTAAAAGGCGGCTGGAAACGGGCGGCACCAGCAGCGCTGTTGACTTAACGCCTGCAATCAGTGTTTGGAGTGTTTTGCAAGATGGCAAAACAAACGGTCCTCTGTTTTAGAAAGGAGGCAAATGGTGAACTCCACTGCAGATACCTTATCTCCTGCAGTTATGGAGAGATGAGGACGCAGCCAAAACAAGAAGCCTGCGGCAGAGGAAGCTTGCCTCTGTGTTTTTACGTTTTTTCAACTCCTATCTTTGAGTTCCAGAGGTTTGTGACATTTTTCTCCGACTTTTTGCAGGGGCCTTGCGCAGAAACGCCTCGTCGCTCAGTGCCAGCGTCCGCACGTACATCCACGCTCCAATCTCGTTTCCCAGCTTGATACCAGCGTGGGTTTATTCCCGATTTATCACAGTTCAGCTGCAGGTCTGGTTTGTAAGCGATGTGGCTTTCAGCTCAAACCCGGAGTAAAGCCGGTGAGTGAATTGGCTCCCCGTGAAGCTCCCCGGCGCTTCGTACCTGTAAGCTGCACGCCAGACAGCAAAAGAAAGGGGGGTGGTTTAGGGGGGTTATAATCAGTCCTGTGAAATGTAGCTTTGCTTTGCTCTTTAAATCACTTCTGGCATTAAAACAGGTGAATCCTAGAAGGTCGCGCTCTCTTTGCACCGCTCTCACGCTGCTCCGCTGCACACGGGTTTCCGCACCGCGTCAGTCTCTGGGGCGCTGGAGACCCCCGTGACAATCAGCGCAGGAACAAATCACCCGTGGCAGCTGTCACTGTCACCCTCTCCCCAGTGAAGAAACACGTGCACAGGAGTCATTTGTTCTGATAAAGGTTTGTATTTTGCTTTTATTTTGTTTTCCTAAAGAAAAGAGGCCACATTTGTGCCCACGTTTGTCAATGCCCCTTTTCCCTGGCCCTCAGCATCCCGACCGGCTCCACCACCCGCTGCTACAGGGAGGAGCGGTGCAGAGGAGCTGCGGTGGTGGGGACCTCCTTCCAGGAGAGCCATGGGCACCGGCCGGGGCAGGCAGGACCGTGCAGAGCACCCAAAGAGCCCTGAGAGAGGAGAGCTCACCCCTTCATACGCGTGGCATGAAAGGAACATAAACAGGAAGCGTAAAGCCACAGGAAATTTGACGACTGAAGTTTCACCGTTCATAGAAGCATTATTTTTACTAGCTCTATCGCTATGTCTTCTGTCAGTAAAGAGCGTTCGTTTTCTCACTCTGCTCAGAGCTTGGGGAGGAAAAATATACTCCCTTTAGGTTATGGATCGCTTTACGTTCTGCCTCCTGTCACGTTACAACCTGGTAACGCCGAGCGCTAAAAATTCACACCGGGGGATGCTGAAGTCCAGCCCCAGGGACGCAGCTCCAGCCAGAGCTTGGGAAGACCGGCTCGATGGGAATGTTGTATTGATTTAAATGGCTTTATAGAGCTTGGCATCTGCGAAAGTTGCTGCTGTCACGTTGTGCACGCACTCAGGTGTCAGGAATAAGACATCCTGCAGTTGCTCTATGAGTTTCAGTCACCAGCACTGAAATACTACTAATATTACTAATAAATACTGTTTTGTTGTGAAGTAAGAGGGAGAAAATACTGTTCTTTGTAGAGTCTCTCAGAGCACTCCTTTTAATCCTTCGTAATGTTTTTTTCACTGCTTCTCTCAGCAAAATCCTCCCATCTATGAATTACGCAGATGAGCAGTTTTTCTCCCAGATTCTCCAGCTTCCAGCAGTGAACGAGGGGCGCCCCATACTTCCCTCCTCCTCTTGTCCTGACACACCTCTCCGTGGGGGCTTCTTCATCCACAGACACAAACCCCACTCCATCCCCTGTGCTGCTGACTGACGGATCCACTCTCTGCTCCAGCACCATTCTCTTGCCAAACTGGAAACCAGGTGGTCCTCAGAGGCAGGACAGAGACAAACCTGAAGCTTCCAGGTCGGTTCATCCTGAGTAATGGAACCAGCGTGGGGGGACCTCAGCGCCTCTCCAAATATGGGAGCTCGCCTTACCTACACACTCGCCTGGGAAGGATCCGACCTTTCCAGGGCATCCATCCAGCTACAACTCCTGCTCAAGAGCTCCCCATCTTGGCCACCACCAATACTTTGCTGGAGCCTGGTGCAGGTGGTTTTCCCCACGGACAGCTTCCTGATAAGGTTGGTCATCGCCCCGTTCCTCTTGCATCTCTCTGCTGCTTCACCGTCCTCTTCCAAATACCTTTTTCTGATGCAGCCTGCTTGTCTTTGCTTTCAAGGCCTTTTCTGGTCCCCATTGCCCACCGAAGCCATCCTTGCCCTGCTGCCCGACAAGCGCTCCTCCGCTTTCTTCCCAGCTGTCACCCCCATTTGGATGATGCTCTAGAGCAGCGTCCCACACAGCTCCTGGCATCTCTCCTTAAAACTCTTCACAGTAACTGCCGAAACCCCCACAGCAGGTGGATACCTCTGCCTTTTACGCTGCCCAGCACCGTCTCCTTGCCTCCTTTTCCTGCCCCACCGGACCTGCCTGCTGTTTCCTTCCCTGTCCTTTGCTTGGGGAGTCTTTGAGGTTGTCAAGTTTGGGGCTTTCCAGGAGGCAGGAGCTTTCCTCCACTCACCGAGGCGGCACAGGTCTGGCAACAACTGCTGCCCACACTCCTGGCCAATCCAATCGGCTGTTCCCAGGGACATTTGGGGCCCATCTTGCGGTGCTGCCGCAGCTCTCGGCTAGAGCAGGTGCCCCGACCTGCTGGGTCACCCACCTCTTGCACTTCTCCTTCCCCACCTCCTTTGCCCTCTCTTTCTCCCAAGCTCCATCACACGCTGCCGTCTGAACAAAATTGTCACCGACGGTTTACCTGCAGGTTTTCACTTCTGCTGTTTAGGGCATTCCCCTGGTTTTAGGGTTTTGCTGGTTGAGTCTTTTTCCCTGCAGGACGTTTTTTAGCTCTAAGGTAAGTGCATGCCTGGACCGTCATCCCTCGCAGCAACTGCCCTCCTTCCTCCTTAATTTTCTCTGCTCCCTGGCCCGTTCCCCCTTGTTCCCCCCTTGTTTTGTAAGCCAGGCTGCTTCCTCCTTCCCCCCCTCCCTGGGACCATTTTCTGAGCATTTTTTTTTGAGCTACTTCCCTTTTTCAGGCTTGCCGTGCAGCCGCAGATGACGGAGGGTACAGCATCCCGGGCACACACTGCAGTAACCCTCTGCTTCCAACCGCCTGCCGCAGCACATTTTAATCTCATCAACAACTGCACAAACTATTTATAATCAGCTCTCTGATTACATTCCTAAGGTCAACGTCCAAGTTAAAAGACTCGGAGTGGCTGATACGCTGCTGCAAAGCCTCCTCTCCCCCAGAGGTTTCCAGAGTTGCTGGGCTGTATTTAAAGGTGGCAATCGGAGGTGCCACCTCACTCCCAGGTCTCCCACTTCGCTGCTGTCCCTCTCGCTTCCCCTGCCCTCCCCGCTGCCTCCCACAGAGGTACCTTTGGGGAAAGCTGGTCAAAAAGTGCCTGCGTTGACATGCCCCAGCAGGTCCAGCCCGCATACCAGGTACCCCAGGAGGGTCTCCCCAGCTCACCCAGCCTGCATCTGGCCCTGCGGGGATCGTAGAATGGTTTGGGTTGGAAGGGACCTTAAAGATCACCGAGTTCCATCCCCCTGCCCTGGGCAGGGACACCTCACACCAGCCCAGGTTGCTCCAAGCCCCATCCAGCCTGGCCTTGAACACCCTCAGGGATGGGGCAGCCACAGCTTCTCTGGGCAACCTGGGCCGGTGCCTCACCACCCTCTGGGATACAGCCCTCGCAGCACCCAGCTGGGGACCAGGCGAAGAGGTGACGATGCTCGCTGGGCTCCTGTCCCTCCCTGCTGCTCGGGGTTTCAGCAGTAGGTAGCTGTTGTCCTGCCCTCATCCCAGACTCAGGTCACTTTGGACAGCTAAGCCACCTGCCATTTTTTAACTGATTTCAGCATGACCCAAAACCCCTCTTTTTCCCTGACTTGCAGAAGAAAGCCAGTGCCACCCTTTGGGCTTGCCTACAGAAACCTGGAGTCCTGTGGGCCACCGAGCCCTGTGCAGCACTGGCCCCTGGAGATGGTCTACAGCAAGACCAGGAAGCCCCACTCCAGCAGAGTGCCGGCCAGGGGGGCTTCTACATCCCACACAGCCCCCGGGAGGATTGCAGGCATGAAATATGGGCACTGGTGAAAGGGGGGGGAAGAGTCTGGTTTTCATTCCGCCCCTAGGTGCCTTCACTCCGTAGCATTTCAGCAACTACTGAGCGTCAGGCAGAGGCGGTACCAGCTCCCGGCGTGCTGCTGGAGGCTCGGTAAATCTGGTTCCTTCTTCCGATGCTTCTCCCATCTTCCACAGATCTCAGGAGACGTTTTTATCGTAATAGCGTCATGCAATCTTATATAGACCCTATCCTGGTCAAGAAAAGGTTAACCAAGAATTATGGGCTCTTGGGTGAACCTACCTCTGCTTCAAACGTCAAGCCTGAAGGGCAGAGAGACCACAGCTCACTTGGGGTTATTTATTGCCTTCCTGAGGTCTTACTAACAGGCAGGCTGAATGGAGAAGGCCACACACGTGGGGTCACCAGTCTCACCAGCAGTCTGGCCAACAGGACCAGACATTGAGTGAGGAAGCCGCGGTTCCCCAAGTGCATGGCCAGGCCCAGGACCTCCTGCAGCAGCAGTAGCAACATCCCCATCACCTGAAGGTCAGCCCTCACCCAGAAAGCTCATAGCCTCAGCCGAGGGGAGGTGGGAGAGCTGAGCACAGGGAACCAGCTGAGGATGAGAAGGCAAAGAAGGGTGAAGGGGCTCTGCAGGAGAACCGCTCCATCCAGAGAAGGTTACGTCTGCCTTTAACTGGCCTTTTTGCACTGCACGATGCAGGAGAGGTGCGGGCTGCGTGTTTGAGGAAGCTGCTTTTAGCTGAATGGGATAAAAGGGAACCCAAAATGTTCTGGTTTTAGTACCAGAAGTAGACAAGGAGAGAAAGAGGAAGCGCTTGTGTCTGTTAAGAAGGATCCTACAAATTTAAATCCCCCTGTAAGTGTTTGGTACTGATGACGGTTTTGTACAGAGAGTGTAAATTGCACAGTGCTGGTTGTTTCCACTGCTGTCATTAAAGGTCTTGTGGTTAAATAAATAGAACCTATATTTTCTGAATGGTCATGGAGTTGTATGATAGTACTCTTCATCCATAGGTGCATCGTTGCATCAGATACTCTCAAACCACTCAGATAATATTACTATAGCTTTATGCATATGCAGGAAAACCTGTTACCTGGTCCTCCTTTAGAGTTAGTGAGACAACTTGGCACGGCCCCTTTCTGTGTACAATTTGAAGCCAGGAGGACCGATTAGATCATCCAGGTTGGTCTACTACACGCCCCGTGCTACTGAATTTCACTAGGTAAGTCCCCGTGAAGCTCACCGTGTTCAGCTAGGCAGAAACATGTTGGTTTTGCGTGCGGCAGGCAGAGGCCGAGCACCACTGCTGGTCCTCCGGCGTTGGGGGCAGCAGCGGTGAGCTAGCGAACCCGATGCCAAATCCTGCCTGCGAACTCTGAACAAAAAAACCTTTTGGAAGATGGCTGCTGGGCACCTTGGTTTCTTTTGAGGCGCTTTAATTATGCGACTGCCCTCGTGACAGAACATCTTGGTCTCTAGCAAGAAAAAAAAAAACCATTATGTTTCACTTGGTTGTAAAAGTCAGGTCTTAATCTGTAGTTTTGCGATTATCCAGGAAAATCCCAACATCGGCATTCGGTTTTTAAGACATAAAAATAAAATGTAAGAGCTTACAAGGCAAGTTCTTCTCTCTGTTCCCAGTAATCGCCTTTCATGATGCAAGCGAAGCATGTTATTGCACCATCCTTTTGCTTAAAGACCATCACCACATGCACGGCAGAAGCTTTTTTGGGGGGTGCTGTGGGGTTTTTTTTTTGTTATTAAACATTACAGGACTATCAGTGGTATGGCAGGGATCTGCAGGGGGAGATGCTGCATGGTTGGAAGTGTTCCCTGGGTAGGTCTCAGCCCGCAGCGACCTCAAAAGGAGGCGATTCTGGTGTCCTCTGACATGCAGTGAGAAAGACGGGGAGGTTTTCTTGGGAAGCAGCGACTCGATGTTCTCGCATCCTTCGGGATGCAATAAACACAGACAGCAACCAACCACGGAGAGATGTGAAAGGGTTGCTTCATTCAGGAGGCTTTTGGTTTTGGTTTTAAATGACTCATTAATGTGGGGTTTTGGTGATTATTGTGCTATCTGCAGTGACACCCTGTGGTGATGAAGCAGTAGTTTCTCTCTCACCCCGTTACCTCCAAAAACCCTGAGCAGTTCTGCTGTGACTGTCCTGCTGCCTGCAGTCACGGGCAGGAGGAAACACACAGCTGACAGGGAGTTTTTCCTGCTAATGAGTAACATTCCGTATAGGATATGAGGAGACAAGTCTTTTGCTGTTACTGCTATAATTTATCCACTGTTACGCATACTGTTAATAGTTCTAAAAGTGTTTCATATGCATACTGCCTGGCTGTAGCAGAAAATAAATAAATGTGAGATTAAGGTTAAAAATATAAATTGCATATGAATGTATAGTAATTTAGTTTTAAATGTACAGAGAAAGCATCTATACTTACAAGAAGAATGCGTTATGTATAAAAAAAGGGCCTATTAACTGGTTAAAAACTGTATCGTTATAGAAGCANAATTTAGTTTTAAATGTACAGAGAAAGCATCTATACTTACAAGAGGAATGCGTTATGTATAAAAAAAGGGCCTAGTAACTGGTTAAAAACTGTATCATTATAGAAGCATGAAACAGTTTGGGTTGGAAGGGACCTTTAAAGGCCATCTAGTCC
>RSEF01000004.1:47067077-47083735 GCA_003993805.1 Himantopus leucocephalus | reverse complement strand
TATTATTATTATATTAGGTCTCTTCATATCTATTCTCTAGCTAGTATATCATGAACATCCATTTTCTGTTTCAACAATTACTGACGCATCAGAAGCACTAATCTGGGTATGCATAACCGCCTTTCTTTCCATGTTTCTTAAAGACATTTGCTTACATTTTTAGTGACTTCAAAAGTTCTTCAAGGTTACTCTGAATACTATTTCTTTGTATCTTGGAGCACTGATGTATTTAAGAAATCTTCTCACTCAAAATTATTCCAGACTTGAGAACTGTATCATGTAAATTAGCAGCATACAGGAAATTTCCTGAAAACCAAATTACAGAAGTATCAAATAAGCTTGATATTTTAGAAATAAAATTTCTAAAAGACATTATGGTTCCATTTTTTAGAAATTCACTTTAAAGGCAGTATCGTGGGGCAGGAACTACATTTACAATGCTGAACTTGCCTGCCTAGCACCATGACCTGGATTCATTCATCCTAACTTCAAAGTCTAATGCCTTAAAAGTTCCCTATGCCAAAAAAGACAAGCACTTCCCAAGGGAAGTACTTTCTTCAAGTACCTAAGACCTGTGGCACGACAGTGATCCNAGTACTTTCTTCAAGTACCTAAGACCTGTGGCACGACAGTGATCCAACCCTATGCCTTATCATTGGGCAGGGAGCATTAGCATTGACAGCAAAGTCTAGTCTAGAGTGACAACTGGTGCATCCACCGAGCTGCAATTGAAAAGCAGGGAATCCCTAGGAAGTGGAAAGAACGGGTTTCATTGGCAAGAACACTAGAAGTTCCCCTTCTCCAGCAGAACCCAGCTTCCGGGAGTTTCTATGCCTCTTTCAACCTTGTCCCTACCACAATCATCCTTGACTGGTTCTCAGCCCAACACTTTTAAACCAAACTTTATTTTGTAGGAAAACATCCAACCAGACTGGCCCATAATTCTGATGCAACTCATGCTGTTCCTTCTTCTGGAGAAGCACTAGGTGCAGAAGCACAACCCAAACCCTTCAGTGTGGCTAGGATTAATAGGAGTGATAGGGAAAAGGTTAACTTTCTTCCTTGTTTGTTCTTTGTCTGTCAACAGCAATGAAGAACCACACCATATAAAAAAGCACGGTATTGCATACCAACTCCATTATCAAAATGAGCCGGCAGGTGTACTGAGAGCAACGTAGCCATATCAGCATGGAATTCAGCTTCTGCTAAAAGCCCAGGTGTTCATCCCGGCTGTCTGGCACTGTGAAGATCTGCTGTGCCACTGCTGCATGTACCTGAACCAGCTAGTCCAAACTAGTAACTATGTGCCTACCTGAGCTCTGGTCATCTCCTGTCTACCATATGAGCCAGCCTGGGCTACCAATAACTACTTAGAGAAAGAAAGACTCAGCTAAAGTATAGGGAAAGCTAACAACTCTCTGGCCAACTGGTGAGACCTTGGAATCATTAGGGAGGGTAAATGGATCATTAGGCTGCCTTGGGTTCACATCAGGTGTGCTCCAACCAAACAGTTGCATCCCAACAGGGACTGGTTTTAGTAAGCTGGTCAACAGCAGACCTCAGTAGACAAACTGGAGACCTAACAGACTGCGACCAATGAATGCTTCTATAACACAAATGTTAAAGCATGCTGCAAACAGTAAGAAATATCTTCAATATTTAAGTGACCTTAAATTAAGACTACCTCCTTGACCCTTTTGCAGCCTTAAAACTAAAACTGCTGTCCTTGATCCAATGCCAAATAAACAATGAAATCTGAAGTAGATAGCAAAACCTACAATTACAATGAACTACAGTATTTGTTCCTGAAAAATGTAAACCACTTTTTGTAATACCATATCATAAAAATATTTCTTACTAAAGCCTTTGCAAGCCTAGCTCACAGCCCTACAGTTTCAATTGTTTAATGAAGTGACAGAGCTTACTGCATTCTACTGCATCGCGACTAGAACTTGTCTGAGTCTTTACGGAAGCTAGAGAGACAGTGAAGAAAAACTGGGCATAATACGTTAGGTATTTAAAATACACACGCTTAATCTTCAGAATAGAATCTGTAACTCACCTCTAATATCCATCAATTTCTGAGCACCTTAGTGCACCAAGTCACCTGCACTTCTTTAAAGAACAAAAGACATCCACAAACAGATATGCATTTTGTTGCTAGGCACTCACATGCTTTTAATCAGCAGTATGTTTTCTGCTTTAAAGCACTAGTCAGGGTAACAGCAACGCTCTCTGGAGGACGGTGCTGATTCTAACAGACTACTAAGAATTGCCTCATCTTGGTTTAGGTAATGCAATGATGTCATGTTCTGTCAAGCAGAATACACATGTCCCTGTAGAGGATGATCTCATGCTGTTAGGGATAGGGGAAAAGAAAAATCAGGACAACGCATTAAGAATTTAATTAAAAATTGTTATTCTGCTTTTCTCTGAAAGCTTAGATAAGATGAGGTTTCCACTGTAAGGAAACTTAAAAAAAAGTAGCTGAAATGAGCAACAGCATTTTTCTAATGTAGTAGAATACGTTCTGTAGGTTTTAGGAAGCTTATTATACAATATTTTATCTGAAAAGAATATAAAATTTTTTAAAAACTCTATGAGACAGAGATAGTAAATATAAAGATGATGCTACAATGATCTTTACAGGCACTAAGTAGTAAAAATAAGTGGTTCAAAAAGGTCCAAACTACGCTCAGCAAGCTATCAAAAATGACCAAAGTCTCTCTGTATATCCATAAAAGGAAAAATATATTTTGCCTTATATAAATGCAGTTGTTCCAATGCTTTTCTTTTGATAAGAAAATGATAAGTAGAACAACGTTTTTGCTCCATTCCAGCCTGACTTTACCTATTCTACCCGGACCTAATGAAAATAAATTCACATCATCCTATATCACCACTGCCATAAGAACCATCAGGTTTCTTTTTAAAGCAGTATTTATTTGAATTGTGAGCCAACAAGGCAAATTAATGCTATAGTGATAAAAATAATACCAGAGATTCTCAGACAGGCAAGGCAGCAAATAACTGAATTGTCTCTAGTTACCAACTGTACCTTGAAATATGCAAATCACAGGAGACAAGACAACACATGTTCAGTCTGTGTCAGCTGCTAGGAAGTAACGACTGTAGCAGTATTAAAATGCATGTCCAAAACCGAAACCAGTATTGTAAAACATGTCCTTAAAGATTAGAAAAGGGCAGAGTTTTCCACCTCACATGACTGCAAGAGAGAGTGTCAAGCATTCAAAGCAGATATTTTATGTACATAAATATATACATGGCACAGTGCAATACTGATGCACATATGCAAATCAATAATTTTCCATTCTACCACGTATAATGATAATTGATAATTATCTATTTAGTAATGGAAGGAAAATATAGAGGCTGACTGTATGAAAAAACTAAAAACATTTAAAATGTACCATTATATTTTCTGTGTGGCCTTATACCACTATTAAATACTGCTACTATTAAATACTCCTACCACTGATGGAAGCATGTCAAGACTGTGACAGCCCTTCACATTACTTCTGGTCTAGATGAGATCTTTGGAAAGCACTGACACTGGGCCAGCACTCTGAACTTCCAAAAGCAAACAGACTTTTAAGTCAGTCAGCATTAATCTGCCAAATCAGCAAGACTTGAAATTATTCTGAGTGTAGATGGTACCCTCGCTTATTAATTCACCTACACCTATCAACCACATCACCACCGCAACAGATAAGACTTGTCAGGCTCCTTAATGTTACAGGCAAGGTGTGCTATTTTCAAACCTACCAACTGATGAGAAATAGAATTGGTTTGGTTGGAAGAGACCTTTAAGATCATCAAGTTCAACTGTTGAACTAGCACTGTCAAGTTACCACTAAACCATGTCCCTCAGCACTATAGTTTTTTTTAAATACCTCCAGGGATGGTGATTCAACCACTTCCCCAGGCAGCCCGTTCCAATGCTTGACAACACTTTCAGTGACGAATTTTTTCCTAATATCCAATCTAAACCTCCCCTGGTGCAACTTGAGGCCATTTCCCCTTGTCCTACTGCCTGTTACTGGGGAGAAGAGACCGACCGACCCCTACCTGGCTACAACCTTCTTTCGGGTAGTTCTAGAGAGTGATAAGGTCTCCCCTCAGCCTCCTTTTCTCCAGGCTGAACAACCCCCAGTTCCCTCAGCTGCTCCACATAAGACCTGTGCTCCAGACCCCTCACCAGCTCCGTTGCCCTTCTCTGGACACACTCCAGCACCTCTATGTCTTTCTTGTAGCGAGGGGCCCAAAACTGAACACAGTACTCGAGGTGCGGCCTCACCAGTGCTGAGTACAGGGGGGGACGATCACTGCCCTGGTCCTGCTGGCCACACTATTCCTGATACAAGCCAACATCCCTCCTGTAGCGAGAATAATTAAAGGACAGAATTACCAGTTGGAGGGTAAAAGCCTTAGATTACCAGCACTATCCTTCAACCTAGCAGGGAACAGACTGACAACACTTCGGGCAGGGCCTTCTATATGCCACAAGAAGGTGGGTGGCGGTGCCTGTGAGGGCCCGGCAGGGTCCGTACCATGGCGGCGCGGGCCCACACCACCGCCCCCCGCCTCGGGACGCCGCCCCTCAGCTACCGCACACTCGCTCTTTGTCAGCAGCCGGCTCGCTGCAAAGTCCGTTTCCCCATGAGGTTTAACCCGCTGCCTCCAAAGCTTTATTTTGGTAAATCCAAACGCAGCTTTCGACCCTTGTGTTTCCAGTCACTTAACAGTCTATGGAAGACACACCAGAAAGCAGTTTAAAATTAAAGCTCCCCCCCGCCCTTCCTTTTTGTTTAGGCAGCTTCTCCACAAAAACAGGCTTAAACGAGCAAATTGTCTGCCTTAAGCTTCTGGCAATGCGAGCCCCCGCGCTCTCCCTCCGGGGAGGGCCCCGCGGCCGCTCTCCTCCCGCCGCGCCCGGAAGGCCACCACCGCCGGAGCGGTCACGGCAGGCGCCCCGCGGGCAGCCGGGAGAGCGAGAAGGCTGCCCGGGTGTGGGGGAGCATCCCGCTCCCCTCAACTGGCTCCCTACGGGCGGGCGACCGCCCCCACCCGGACCGTGGCCCGACCCACCGCTTTGTTCGGCCCGGCCGCTGCGCCCGCCGCCACCCACCGGCTGTGCCGCCCGCTCCACCGGCGCTGCTCTCCCGCCTGCCTTCCCCCGGGGCTCAGCGCGGCGCGGAGCGAAGTGAGGGAGATAAGGCCGCCGGTGTCCGCGATCGCCTCACGGCCCCTCTGGCTCCTCCCGGCGCGGGGCGGGGAGAGCCCGCCCGCCCCTAACGGCACGTCGTTCAAACGCCAACGGCGGCAGCGCCCGGGCTATGGCGGTGAGTCGGTGTGGGCTGCCCTCCCCGTAACCCCCCCCACCTCTCCGGGGCCGTTCCCCGCCGTGCCAGGCGGCTCCCGGCCCTGAGGGGGAGGTGGTGTGAGGGCGGGCCGGGGCCCTGTGGCTGAGGGGGCGCGCGGGCGCCATGGCTGAGGGAGCGCGCGGGGCTTGCCATGGCGGGCCGGGCCGGGCCGGGCCCCTCGGTGAGCTCTGTCACACGGCGGGGGACGGAGGGGACATACAGAACCGGGACCTTCGGCTGCCGTTCTGCCCCCGCACCACGCCTGCGGGAGAGCCCACGCCAGCCCGGCGCGGCTGAGCCCGCCACAGCTGCCCGGCCGCGACACCTGTCATGTTTGACTTGGTGTAACCCAAACCCCGTTGTGGTTTGTCTTTTTAGTTCCTCTGCATGCTGAGAAAAACTCACTTTTCTGACAGGATGGTGGTTTACGAAGATAATTGGTATCTTTGGTAATTTGTGGGGATGATTCCCTCAATCTTTCAGGTTTGAGCGAGCTAGATAAGCGTGGATGTACCGGACTGTGTCAGAGCAGGACCTTCCACTTACAGCGGGGTTTATCCCCCACCGCGGCATGAGGAAAGCTTGGAAATCGTACAGCCGATGGACAAATGCAGTCTGAATACACCTGCCTACTGCCCTGCCCTTCAGCCACGCACAACAGCCCTCTGGAGCTGAGGGCTAGTTTCGGCTTCATCATCAACTTTTGGGTCAGTTAGTTGCGTGTTTGTACATTGACCTTTGGGAGCAGGAGCCAGGGTAAGTTTAACATTAGAAACTTAAGTTTTCCAGCTTCTCACAACAGGCACTAGCCTGTTTTTTGAGATCTCATCACCAGGTCTAATACCCTGCGTTTTGCACAGAATTCCTGAAATCTTAATTGTAGAAGCTACTTCTTGTAGGAGTGCAAGGTGAAAACTTGATGCTCCTTATTTTTGTCAAGGGAAGATGAGTAGTGTTTGTCAGTATGCCACAGTTCAGCTTGACATAAGGATAACTAAGCTAATTTTTGTTAACATTAAGAAAGTTAGCACTAGGGAGAAAGTTATTTAGTAAGTTCTTATAAGGCTGAATAAGTAGCAATTCAGGGAGAATCTAGGGAGAAAATCACATGGATTTATTGGTGTTGAGGAGCATGAATTCTGCCATAGAGCCATGTTGCCTGATACACACTGGCCAGGAAACCAGTGTAATCACGTTATTTTGAGCAGTGGTCGATTTGCATGTCTAAGCTTCGTTTTTCAGCAGGTGTGGATAGTGTGCTTCAGCCATAATCATTACAGATTTTTGAGTGTGCTTTTTTTTGTTTTAACAAAAGCGTAGGGACACATATGATGAAATCATGCATTTGTGTTTGTCTTTCTCCTGTAGCACAAGGGAGAAAATTGCTCTTTCTGAAATAATGAGTTCATTTGTTTAAAAAACCCCACCAACAGCCATCTAAGGTATAAAAATAGAAGATGTCTGGTATCCTCATCACTAAAAAAGAAACAGTCTTCCATCAAAGACGGGGAATAAAATAGCAAGTTCTTTAAGTCATCTCCCAGGAGATACGTTTTTCCCAGGGTCTTCTGCGATCATCCTGCTTAGTCAAAACCACTGATGTCTAAACATGGCAGTGACAAAATTTCTTTCTGGCAAGTAAACTAAAAATAGTTACTCCCCTTACTTCTGGTGGGACAGAAGAGAGGACAATGAAGTGGGAATTTCCCAGTGAACTCGGAAGGCTAGGCTGTAGTTACACCTCGTCTGTATGTGTAAATTGTACATGCTCTAAATAGATATGTTGTGTTAGGTATAGTTGATACAGGAACTGAAGTTACCTTGAAAAGACCTAACACCTTGGGCTGCTGAGAATCTGAGAGTGTTTGAACTGCAAGAACAGTGACAGATCTCAGTTTAAAGTAAGGGTCATCAGCCTTCGGCCAGGTTCAGATATCCTCCCAGCTGTGTTTCTGCAAAAATATGTCCTGATCTAACTAGGAAGTTTCAAATGAGTGGAGAACTGTGGGAATTGTCCTTCGCTTCCTGTCTTTTTAATGATCGCCTTGGGGGAAAGTGCTGATGTAGGGAATGTCTTTTGCACCCAATTAATGTACAACAGAGCCAAGAGCATCAAAATGAAACTGAGGGTTCTGCTAGCAGTTCTGAGAAATGCTGATTGCTGTCTGTAATTGCATTTTTCATTCCCAAAGAAGAAAATAATTGCAAGAAAAGGGAGTGGAGGAAATTCACAGGTTAGGAGACTGTCAAGGTCAGAGAGATAATATGTCTGACACCTGTAAGAGTTAAAAATATTCCATTATTTAGACTTGACATAGGCACTAAATCATCAAAACACAGGCAGGCTTAGATGTACCATGTGCAGAAATGTAGACGTTCAGGAACCTGCACTGTGGAAAACTTGGAGGGGGATTCAGAGGATTTAAAATCTGAGCTTTGGGGCCCACAAGAATATTTAAATACTTCAACTCACCATGTGGATCCAGCTTGTTAAAGTTTGAATACTTTTGAGTATAGTCAGTTTCATTTTTGTCTTTCATTGTAACTGGGAGGTTGTTTTTAGAACCAAGGGTTGGTAAGTGGTTATGCTGGGACAGAACAAAAAGATGCACCTTCATCTTTTTTTAGTTTTTGCCCTTCTTCATCTGTTTCACAGTTTCTTAGCAATGCTCTTTACCGATTTACAGGTGTTCAGAGGGGCAATGAATTTTCCCAGAAAAAAAAGTTAATTAAACTTACAAATAATTATGTGTATATAAATGTGTGTTTATGCTTTACTACATCACTTTGTAGCATTTGGGTTACTTTATGTGACTAGAAGTTTAAAGGTTGCAAGATAGCAAGCATGACTGCATCACGTGCTATTTCTTGAAAAGAGATAAGGTTGCTATCTTAAGTTTGCAAGAAAGTACATGAGATTTTTAAAGCAGGTGAAAGTATCACTGATCAATAGCAAAGGTCGGCAGGGGAGAATGGAGCCCTCATTTTGGATTTCAGTTCTTTTACTTTGAGATACAGAGCTCAGAGCTAGAGTCACTGGAATCTTACTACCCATACAAATTAATTATCTCATTTGTCTCTCCAAACATAAAGCAGAAACAATAGTATTTTTTCACTCCTTACTAATGTTGTGTGGCTAATTGATACAGTTTGTATACTTTTTGAGGAGGAATGTAATACCAATCTGTAAACAAAAATGAAACTTCATAGGCCTTCCCTTATTGTGCCTATTCTGTTGTGTTTACCTTTGATAGTATTAATATGAAAATCTTTTACTTCCAAAACTGTGTAGAAACAATTAATGTTGAAATGAGTATCAAAGCAAGGTTGGGTGTTGATTTGGAATATCAGCTACTTTCAGTTAATAAATAAAGTATGCTCAACAAAACCAGACTCAAAAGCAGCGATGGGTACAGGGTATTTTAAAAGTGAGAGACAAACAGAAATTGATACTGATGTGACTATTTGTAATTGCATTAGGACAAATGAAGAGAAAATGGGAAGAAAGAGTGAAGAAAGTGGAAGAACTAGCATCTCACTATGAAAAAAACCCTCTTCCTCCTGTTTATAGACCAAAACTGTCCAAACCCTTTCTGCCATCCTCTGTTTGGAAAATATTTTGTCGTCAGGCTGAAGCTTTCAATTTTGTAAAAACCTGCAAAGAGGTAAATTATTTTGTTAGGTGAATGTCTCTGGTCTTTAGGTGCTTTCAAGGTTGAACTTAACTTAAAAACTTGGTTGACAGTAAAGTCTTTATCAGATTGCAAGATTTTTTTCTTTCTTTCTTTTTAATTCTCCCCAATCCTGAAACAGCAAGGGTTGGTTTTGTCTTTGTAGGAGATCATGCTACACTGGAGGTAGCTCTAAGAAGTACTAGATCTAACATATAAATTGTTCTGTGGTCTTAACCTCTAACAGTAAAAGTGCTTTTTGGTAGCATTGTAGTGATAGATTTGTTCCTTCTGAAGATGAGCAAGCTGTCAGGGTTGGCAGGAGAATGGGAAGGTAGTGGGAGCTGAGTGGGAAGGAAGAGGAGGGAAAAACTGAGGAAGGAAGAGATAAACAGGAGGCAGAGACAAAATAAAAACAATACAACTCTCCAATGGCATCAGAGTAGCAAGCTCAGATGATAAGAAGTGATGAGCCAGAAAAATGTTATGCAGAATGTACCCTCTGTTTTCAGTTTAATACTTTTCAAATTGATTGTTGCTTTTAAAGAAAGTACTGGGTTTTTCTCTATGCTGTTTTAGGTGTTTAAGTAGTCCCGACAGTCTGTTTTCCAAAATGCACTCTCACTGGTTTGGCAGTAGGGTTTTTTTGTTTTCTTTTCTTTTCAGATTTCAATTTTTGGCCTTAAATAATGTAAAGTCTAAAGAATATTTGCTATAAAGCCGTATGCTGCCGTCATGTCCATGAGGCTATTCCTTTCAGGACATTGTTCCTCCTCCTGTTAGATAGACTTGCCACTGATCAGAAAAAAAAGACTTTGCAGAGAAAACAGAGTTAACATTAATGCAAAGCTTCAAATTTGTATTCATGTAACTGAAATCAGAATGATGTTCTTAATTAAAAACAGTTGCTATTTAGCTTGAAAAAGGGTAAGTGATCTACTTGAAGTTTTCTAGTGTTTACTAACCTTTGACCAAAGAAATTAATGTCAGATAGGAAATTCCGAAGACTTTAACTGGTTCTTTGAATACAAAAAACTTCAATGTTTTTATTTTAAAAGGATGTTCATGTATTTGCCTTGGAAAAGAGCACACAAAGTGGACGGAGGTTTTACCTTGTGACAACATATAAAGAGCTTTGGTTTTATTACACGTGAGTATTTGAAAAGGCACCCTATATGTTACTATAAGATAGTAGTGTACCAGATATACTCATCAGCTAGTAAGAGCTGTTACTGGATAGCTATCTCCAGGAGCAGTCTGCTGCTCTGACTAGCACAGAGCTGTAATGGGTGGCCTGAGGTTTGATCTTGGCCACGGGGAAAATCTTCATAAGGACAAACCACTATTCTATATTGGGTTTCAGCTTTATTGTGCATTGCAGACTGCCATTATTTCCTGGGAATTAAGGACCCCATCTACTGAACTTAAATCTAATAGCAGTAGATTTGCTTTTGCTATAAGCTTTCCTCAGGGGATCATACCAACACGTGACACAGACATATTTCTATGAATAGTCATATATCCATTTACCTGAGCGTTAATATAAATGGCTGGTTACCAGTTGATGGTTTTGTAGTTGCATGACATAGTTTCGAGATTTGACAATTTGATCATGCGATGAACCTTTTTTTCCCCAATTTTTTGTTTTACAGTAAAACATTTAGTTATGAAATAAAATAAATCTAAGAGTTGATTTTTATATGAGAATTAAGCTTGACTTTTTTTTCTTGGATTGAAAATGAGATTAATTTTTAATATAGTTGGAAAAAAGTCTGTGTAATCTCATTTTTAGTGCTTAAGACATATCAGTGATAACTTACTAAGTTTTTTTACTGTAGTTTCCATTATTTCTTAAATTCTCAACAGCATTTCTGTTGGCACTATGTATTGTAAGACTTGGGGGGGGGTGAGGAGGAGAGTACTTCAGAAACAAATTCTAGGCCAGACAGATATCTTTGTTCATATTTGATGATGAAGTTAGTTCCAAATTTTTCAAAGCATTATAGGGCTGCTACTTTTTTTAATATGGGTCATTGATTGAAAAATAAAATAGTGTGTGACTTGTGGGATCCTTGTTTGCAACTGATAACTATGTATAATGTTTATCATGAGAGGTTGTGATTTGGTTTTGTTTTTCCTTAGCAAAGGTTATAAAACAAGTCTTATGCATTGCTATGAAGTAATTCCTGAAAAAGATGCTTGTAAACTTTATTTTGATTTGGAGTTCTACAAACCAGCAAATCCTGGTGCAGATGGCAAGAGTATGGTTGCGAAGTTAATTGAGGTAAACTGGATTAATTAACATATTCATCTACATGTTGTAGATTAATATGAATTTGTTGATTTAATATAAAAACAAAGCATTTACCACTTCATCTTGATTATTCTGTAGTAAACTGAAAAAGAATTGTAGACCTAGTGGTTGTTTTTAATGAAGTAAAAAGTGCTGTTTTGATTAAAGCAAAGTGAAAGGGAAAAATAGAGAATGTGAAAGTGAAAGGAAAAGATAGGTTGTTGGAATGCTTGTATTCACTGTAGGTTTGCTGGTACGGTAAGTTTGCTTTTGCAGATTGCTTTATGTGCTCTGCCGCTTTGAAGCTGTAAAACTGAAGGAGTGTTTAAGTATTCTTCAGAGTAGCATCAATAAAAGTTCCTTTCAGATATTCCTCAGTTCATTTCCTCTGCCAGCTGGTGCAGTCATATATCAAGGCTTAGATTTTAGGTGTCTTCAGGTGGGAGTTCGTTATAGTTGAGTTTGATGATGATGTAGAGAACATGAGGTGACCATCAATTTGGTACCTAAAGTTAAATATCTTTGCTAATTATCAATTTCCTTAAATAGTGCAAATTTCCATTTTATTGCAAATTCATTGTAAAATGAGCTGCACTGCAAATTCAGTATGTCAGAGGTGGAAAATAAAGGGGGTTTTTAGAAGGATATCTTCTGTTCCAATCAAATCTCTTTGTGAGTGGCCATTTATGTGTGAGACTTCTGACGCTTACATGTCCCTAGCTAGAAAGGAAAGAAAGAAAAAAATTAATGAGGTTATTCCTTCGTAAAGAGCTCCTCATTGATACGGAATCTGGAGGGGTTTACACCATTGCAGATCAATTCTGAAATCTAGAGATGCCTCAGGTTAAGAAGAGAACTTTGGATTTGCTAGGTGGGGGATCCAAGATGCTAAAATCCTAAGCTTCCGGACCCTTTGGTTCTGAGTCCCAGTCCTAAACGTAAGTAATAGCAAGCTTAGCTTATGGACAGGTTTTAAAGCTATTTTAGAGCCAGACATCTGATATTTTCTGCCTAGTTTAGTGTTCATTGGGTCATGCCAATGAATTAGCTAAATCATAACAGTGAATAAGCATACCAACCCTCTGTATCATGATAGCCTCTATCTTCCATTCTAGGTAAGCCTGCATTACCAACATTGTCACTGTGGGTGTGAACTGCTCTGTGGTGGAAAACAAAACAGAAGATAAAGCCAGTAAATTAGACTTTGATCTGAAAAACTGAAAATCTGCTCAGCTTATCACTGTTAGTCTATTCAGGGACTTGCTTGTTTCAGGAAATGCAGTCTATGTCAAATCTGGTTAAAATTTGCTATGTAATGGGTTAGTTTGAATTACAATTAATCGTATGCTCAAAATGAGGAAAAAAATTGAAAAAAGATGTAGAATCTGCATTTGTGTTAGGTTTTATAGATACTGCTATTGAAAATGCTAGAGAAAATAGCCTAATTAATATTTATAATTTCAGCTTGTCAACCAAAAATTAAAAGAAATTTATGATGTAAATTGTTCGGCCAAAGATGTCTTGAATTTGGATTCCAGTACTGATGAAAAATTTAGTCGACACTTAATATTTCTACCCCAAAAGACTGTATTTAAGGATAATAGTCATGTAGGTAAGTGTGTTCTTTTACACCTAGAAATAAAAGGTGCGGTTTTGACTTTGTACAGTGCCATCTCACATTTGAATATTTATTTTAATGGAATTATATGTGGAAACAAATATGTATTCCCAGCAGAAATTACTCTCTGTTTGTATTTGGTTAATCCTTATTATTTCTCAACTCATCTTCCACTTCCTCTTTCTATCAGTAACATTTGTGTTTGCAAAAATGTAATTTTTTTTGTGCTTGTATGTTTTGTTTACAAAACTACTGGTGAGTCTGGCTTTTGGCTTGAGAACTGTTTTACATTATGCCTATGACTCCTTAATTTACAGGTCAATGTCAATCTTAACAATTGAAACTAAGATTATTGGCTCTAAATACAGTGCTCAGCATGGGGTCAGAAAGGCAGGACAGAGATGGTTTTGAGCCACCCATGCATAAACATGATTAAGAGAAAGCTAAAAGCAATTTTAATTGTTGATACAAGTTGGGATTTTATAGAACATGGCAACTCCAACACAAAGAATTGCCAGTTCAGGGTTGTCTTGACTCCATTTTAAAAATAAGTATAAGAATAGCTCCTCACTTCACAGAAGTATTTTGAACATATTTTTAAAATACTGTTTATGAAACACTGAGGTGCTGGTGGTGAGCATTAAGAAAAGGTAATGCTGAAATTCATAATTTCTTCTTCTTGTATATATATTCTGTATGGTGTGCAGGAAAGCAGGGTTATAGACATACATTTGTTCAGTGAGGGCACAAGAGAGTATCAGCTGAGTTTTATCTGAGTGAAGCAGGAACTGATAGAAAACAGTTTGCCCAGTGGTGGAATTTAGAATCTGTATCAACCTACGAATGCAGAAGTTGAGGTTATTTAACATTGCACCTGCAGCCTTGATTTTGTCATTTCTTAACATTTGAGTGTTTGATTTTGTAACCTTTGTTCTTTATTGTGTTTGTTTCAAACAAACAAACAAACAGGGTGAGGGAGAGAAAGCAGAAATGCTGTTAGAGAGTACTGTAATGCTGTAGTAGAGATTAATGATCTCATGGGTTATTAGGAGGGATGAAATTTAGGTTTGTGACATTTAGCTTTACCATTTGTGTTCAGGAGGAACTGTGACAACAACAGGAGAATTACATGTATCGGAGAGAAAGAAATTGTGTGCTGTGTTACTGGCTGTAGAATAGGAAGAGTTGAGGATGTTGGGTTTGTAATTTTAGTCCCACCCAGGTTCCCACTTTTATTCTGCTGTCTGCTTGCTCATGATCTGTCTGACTGTCTTCATGCCCAATCTTCCTTTTCCTTTTTCACCCTTACCTCTTTTTCTAGCTCTGCACCTTCCCTCATTCCAGTCTTTATAAGTAAAGCTTGTACTCTAGTTCTTCGTCTTTTATAANGTACTCTAGTTCTTCTTCTTTTATACCTCCTGTGTTTCAGTAGCTTCTTACTGTGCACTGCGTATATCCTAGTAAGGGATTGTAGAGAGCACAGGGAAGATGGGCTCTTTATTTTTAGTACTTAATGACAACACAGTGATGCTGTCACTAATGACCCAGTGCTGGGCTTCTTTCTAGCCCAGTACAGCATTAGCAAAAATCTTACTTTCCTTTTGAATGGTCTAGTTATTTCATGGGCAGTACACATGTACTGTTGGAATCATCTATGAAAGGTCTTGTCATCATGAACAGCTGGAGGAGTAGAGCAAACTGTAAGGAGAGGCTGGATCTTGTAGGCCTGTGTGCATGTACAAAATTTTTTCCCCCAAAATATTTTTTAATAAATGCACATGATCCATGGCCTAAGCATCACTTCAAGTCAAAATTCAGATCCTTACTCCCACACAAAGAGGCCATAGGATTTCTCAGAACCGATTTTTTTTAGCTTTTTTTGACATTGAAAAACCTATTTCCCATTCATAGGAGCAGTGGAATCTGTGTCCCTAAACCCTTTGAGGAGCAGCTGTCGTGGCAAGCTAAGCAGATTGTCAAAGTTATAAGCAAATGCTTATAATATTGGCTGCCAGCCCCAAGTGTGACACAGAGCAGTTACTTCTTATGTGACATCGTGGTAACAGCTCCAAAACCCAGAGACTTAAATGGGATTACTGCAATTTTTAGTTCAAAATTATGGTCTTTAACTCCTCTGCCACCATAAAACTCTTAAGTAATACATGGATGATAAATAATTTGGTATGACAGCAATTTTAGCCTGTGATCTTGATAACTAAATTACATTAGTCAGTTCTTTCAGTAGGAGCCTGAACTGTTTATTCTAGTCCATTAGTTAAGTGTTCTGCGTCTCCACTGTGATGTGAATTTGACATGTTTACTGTCAGGCTTAAAATATATTTAGAGATTGTGTATTCATCTTCTGCCTTTGCCTTTTCAACAAGACGTTGATGTTGCAGCAAAAATTGATTCTTNATGTTTACTGTCAGGCTTAAAATATATTTAGAGACTGTGTATTCATCTTCTGCCTTTGCCTTTTCAACAAGATGTTGACGTCGCAGCAAAAATTGATAATTTTTTTTTATAATTGAGATATGTAAATGTTAGTGTTAAATTCATGCACGTTACTAATAATACCATACTCTAGACTTTTCATTAATGCATTTTAGTAACCTGCTTGACAAACCTGGGTTAAAACGTATTAGCTTTGTACTTTGTGCAAAATACTCTGCTGTAATAAATAACTAAAAAGGCAGATAACTTCATAAAGTAATTTTACGGAATCTATATGAAAATATATNACATATTTTTTTCTTTGAGGTGATGGATTTTGTCTAATATTAAACTTAAAAGCATTAACATATTTTTTCAGACATATTCAAGTGTTGTCTTTTTTTAAATTCATCATTGTGTTCTGTCTAATAAAAATTACTTTTAAATGAGTTAGTGGTACTTAGTGGGATAAACTAGAATATGAACTATCATAACTTGGATGTCTTTTCATAAGAATTTAATGTCAGGAGTGACACACAAAGTGGATGGGCTTAAAATGAAATACAACTAAAAACATTTACTATATAATATTTGGAATTAGTTACTAGTTAGAATTAAAATAGAGGGACTGATTTCATAGCTCATGTAAGAAAGCGCAGGAGGTCTTGTAGGTCCACAAGGAAAGCTGTGGACATCAATGAATTTACATTGATCCACACAGTTGACAAATCCCAAATATAAAAATAAGAAATACAGTCAAGGATCAAAAGTGTGAAATGCAGCGTTCGGTTCCCACATCTGACCAGTTAGAAGAAATGGGAAGAGAGAACACAAAGGTGTGTGTGTGGATGATCAAGAACTAACTTCCAAAATAATCTTTTACTCACACCTTGCTATTCTGATACCAGAGTGATTGTTTCTTGATTACGCATTAAAAAAAAAAGGAAGTGGTCACCCAGGACTTTTAAAGATACTTTAACTTTTATGATGATTGAAATAAACTTCAGTTCTGAAATAGGTACGTTTTCTCTCTGAAGATCCAAGTAACTATTGTTATAAACCAAAGAAATTCTGTGTGCGTGTTTGAACACAGAGGGTTAAAACACTGTCTATGACTCTGAATCATTTGTGTGCCTCAGTGGTCCTGTCATGAGTTACGAGGACGGTGGTATTAAAGCTTGATACACTGAGCCATTCTGCTGATACGTAGCATAGGAGGCCCTGTCGTTCATGTTCTTTCAGGTTCCCCATTGAAGCTT
>RSEF01000004.1:47020046-47067067 GCA_003993805.1 Himantopus leucocephalus | reverse complement strand
TCCCTTTCAAGGGAATTAGACTTTGCCAGAGACCTTGGTATCACGGCTCCTCGTTAGCTGAGCTCCCCAGAAGGGGACTGAAGGGAGCCGGCAGAGCACAGGCAGCACCCTGGCCACGAGCTGTGTGGGCACTGCAAGGGGAGAGCCTGGCCCTCACCTCCCTGCTGGGCGGCGCTCAGGGGGGTTTCTGCAGGCTCACCTGCTCACCACATCACAAAACCGCACGACGAGATTAACCTGGTATTACTCGTTGTGCTAATGGACGGGCAGCTGGTTTCCAGTGTTTCAGAACCGAATTGGCGGCTGCGCTACTAAAGGCTGGATGGGGTTTTTATGACTTTATATAGTTTTGCAAGCACGGGTAACAAATGTAATCGAACACTGCATTTCAGAATAAACACAGAAATCCTCCTTTGAATTCTCCTTTGCCTTCACACCACCCTGCGGCTGGCCAACTGCTTCTGGTCTGAGCAAGCTGCAGAGGCGTCACCACGTGATGCAGTGGATATTCTCTTTGATGGAACAGTGTTATGGATACGTACTCTAACTCCCGTGCTTGGATACCTCTTGGAAGAGCTTCAAACGTATAAGCCCTGGGAAGAGGGGAATTTACCGATTATGCACGCCATTCCCAGAGGTATGTGTGCGCCTCTCCCACTGCGCAGCTACCAGAGCAGGGTAGGGGTTAGTGGTTTTGCAGCTCAGCTGCCCTCCTCGCAGGACCAAGGGGAGAGTGAGCCGAGTTACCCGGCCATCAGCACACTGGTGCCAACTCTCACATGGAATGACCAGAGGTGAGATGTGACCACATAACTTCTTTAGCTACATAAAGGTTAATGCACAGGTTAAACTGGAGATGCCTACCTTAACCCGCCACCTACTCCTCATTTTCAGATGGCTGAAGCTGAGAGTAGCAAATCCTTCTCCTGGCAAGTGACAGTTTGCTTTGCAGACAAACATTCACATACCTAGAAAAACTCAGGCAGCCCTTGGGCAACCAGCTCCTTTGCCCAGTGACCAGCAGGGCTTGCTGAAGGCAGGCTCTCACCCAAAGTCACGCAGGACACAGAAAAGGGCAGCTCAGTCCTCCCTCCTCTTTGGCAGCCCTGTTGGAGAGCAGGCTCCATGTAGGAACCTGAGCGAGACTCAGGAACTGGGAAAGCCAAAATGTTCCGCCATAAAGGGCAAATGTGTTCCCTCTCTCAGATGGACATGCAGGACTGAGGTCAGGGAGCGCTTGTGCAAGAAGGTCAGACATCCAAAGGGGCTTTGCAGGAAGGTACAAGGCCTCTGAGATGCTTCCGCAATGCCGCAGGTGAGGAGCGGGGAGCTCAAGCTGCTGCTACGGACGAGGAAAGCCCACTGCCTCTCGCAGTATATAATGCACAGGACATGGCCGCCTTCCTGGAGGCCTGCGGAGACGTGCCAACATTTAACACCGCCAATCTGAATGGTCAGGAGAGAGCAGGCCATCACAGAGGTAAACAGCAGCCCTGCTTTCGGAAAAGCAAAAGCCTTGAGTCAGCTCTGTTTACTTTGGAAGACGCTCTCCAGCCCCCACACAACCCTACCTCTGGGCTTTCTCTCAGCCTTAACTCTTTAACGCTAAACCCAGGCTGAGCCAGAAGCAAGAGCCTCTCTCTGTCCACAGACTAAATACTCCTCGGAGGAGAAGACGAGCTCCAGCACTTAGTTTACATTGCATGATGCTTTCCAGCCCCATGCGACCGGGCTTTCTCTTCCCCTCAGCCCTGACCCTCACCCTAGGCTCAGTCTCAGCCCCGGCGCTGCAGCCATTCCTTTCCAAACACAAGCCTTCCCAAGAGAAGGATTCAAGCACCAGCCCTCCATCGAGTTTGGCAGCCCCTTCCCAGCCCCAGCACAACTGCAGCTCTGGGCTTTCTCTTCTACCTAACCTAACTCTTCCTTCCCCACAATAAAAAAACATCAGGAGACAACTCCTCCCAGCCCCATGTCTCCTCGGACAGCCCCTGCCCAGCCACACTCCACCTGCAGCTTCCAGCCCCAGCCACATCGCTGCCCTGAGGGCCAGCTGCAGGCCAGAGAACTTGCCACACCAAGAAAGGCTGGAAAAAAGGGATTCACGAAGCTTAGAAGAGAATTTCCTTGCTGGAAATATTTGAGGGTTGGTTTGACATGGCCCTGGATAACCTACTCTAAGATGCTGCTTTCAACAGAAGGTTGGACCCAACGTGCCCCAGGGGTCCCTTCCAGTCCCGTCTCCTCTGTGACCCTATGAGGTCCCTCCCTAACAAACAAGAGCCCATTGTCTTAAAAGGGGCTAGGAGATGCTATAAAGCAACTTCCAAATTTTAGCTGGGAAGTTTGGAAAAACCTCCAAAACCCAAAGCAGGCCATGTTAAGAAAATACAAAAATAATCCCGAGTAAGCCCCAAAACCAAGAAAAAGACACCTGCCATGAGCCTCATAACCCTGCGGACAAAGGGCTCACAATGCCAAAGACTCACTGTAACACCCCCCACACACCACCTCCTTGAGGTACACTGAACCTTGTGGCCTCTGGACCCAGAGGGCCGCTGGAAGGCTAAGTGCACAACTAAATGAAAGGGACAGAGACCAGGAAGTTTACATATCGTGATTTTAAACATTACGAGCTTTCAGTCTCACTTCAAATGCTGCTCTGGGCTTCCACCTCCTCCCAACGCTAATCAAAGCCCTAACCTCCTCTTCCCAGGACACCGGGCAGTGGGTTGGTGAAACAAAATCGCAAGTTTCACGCAAGCCTGTGATGAAATTCGGAAGCGCGGCATCGGGTTAAGAAACCAGCAAAATCCTACTGTTTGCTTTCCCCTTTCAATAGCCAGTCAGCACATCTCCATGTGATACAGCCTTTTTTGTGCATGTTACTGCTCATCAGCCCCATGTACGGATCACTGGGCTCAGCTGTCTGTCAGGTTGGTATCAGAATGGTAAGCACACCTGAAGGGCACTGTGTCCACGTATTTTACATACCTGACTCAATCCGTTCGACTTCCAACAGCTTGAAAAGCTGCAAGAAGGTAAGTGCTCTCAACGTCTGCCCATGCCAGTGACAGCCCAAAGCGTACAGCACTTCACAGAGTCAACGGTACGCCTCATCCTCCACCATCACCATGCAACCCTGCAAGCCACTGCGCACCCTTAATTAGATACTCAGCAGCTTCCCGCAGAGACCCAGAGGAATCAGAACTTGCCATCACGTGGTAGATGTTGAAAGCCTCGGGGAACGTTTATTTGACTTCCGATTCATTCTACTAATGATTAATTGCTTGAAACTCTGCAAACAGATATTTTTCTGGACAAGGAAACTACGAGCAAGCTAAACAGAGATCTACCAGGAAAGGGGCAAGCACACCTGAGCCTGCGTCGGGCGGGGGATGGACTTTCACAAGATCCCTTCCACGGGGTGACTTGCTCAAAGCCCAACCACGGAATAACAGCAGAAGGGGCGCCCCAACTCCCAACCTCTGCACGTGAGGCCAAACACGAGTACACCACCTTTAAGCTCTAGTTCCTCTTTCCACCTCGAGCTGTCTCAAGCACAGTACTTCCCATCCTGTTAGATGGGTACTCCAGAAATTGTAAAGGTGGCTCACACTAATTGCTCACTCCGAGAGGTCACATTCACCTATCAAACCCATGCCATCTGGGGCTTCTGAAAGATTAAAAAAGAGAGACAAACAAGAGGATTATTAAAAATTTAACTATATACCATATTTATTATCAATCCACAGGATAATCTGATTGCTACATGAGCTCATAAAAGCTATTTCACCTTTACAAAATTAAAAAAAAAAATGTGCCACAAGGATGTAATAACTGCTGATAACCAAGGACTGAATCTTAAAATTATAAATTTGCTGTAGAAAAGATTAAAAAAAATTATATTCACTTTAGAATTTTACTTTGAATAAAATATTCCCCTGTATAAAAAATAAAAAAGCTTGCTCTGGTTAGAATTAGAGTATTTTTCTTCTTCTTTTTTTAAATCTGGGAATTTGCATAATATCTCTGTAATAGGTTTCTTTTTTTTTTTTTCCTATTGTACCACGCGGCATTCAAGCATAGCAGATTAGAAACAAACATGAGAAAAGCAGTCTTAAAACGTATGAAATCCACATGGGAAGTTTTAACTTCCTTTCCTTTCCTCTATTCTTTAAAGACACTTTAGCAAGAATAGCCTTGGAAAAGAATACAGGTGGGGAGGGACCTTCAATGTGCCATTAAGTAGAGCAAGGTAATAAAAGGCCTTTCGTAAGTGCTTTCTTAATAAGGTGCAGAAGCAGACTGCAACGTTGCTAGTACTGCACTATGTACAATATTCACAATAGATTTTTCTTTATTTAAAAATATTCCAGCTAGTTCACATTTTCTCTTCCATTCTGAGGCTTTCAGTTCCATCACAGCCTTGACAGCGAGAAGCGCAGCAGCACCACTTCCCTTGTGGTCGGTTGGTCCTCTTATGAAACACTGGAACCTGCGAGTGGGCCAAAGTTCTTGGGTTGTTTTCCTACATAGCAACCTTGGAAATCCGCTTGGGTTCAGGTGTACATACTGACGGCTGGAGTCCTGAGTTAAAAACACTCCGGCACTGGAGTCGGACACAGCAATGTTTTCTATTGCCAAGGCTTTACCTTAGATTTGTCTCGTGTGCGTCAAGGGATGAACCTCTCCTAGAGAAACGTAAAATACAAAACCAAACAAAACAAAGCTAAAAAAAACACACCATCAAAGGCTTAGCAGCTCTTGACTCTCGACTGGGTGATGTCTGACGTTTTCTTGATGACGCTGGCCCGTGTCTCGCGGTCTGGCCGGCTGCTGCTCGTGGAGGCTGTGGACACTACTTGTGGCAGAGGGATGTCTGGGAAAGGGGGCCAGGAGCTGTTGTAAGGCAGTGGGCAGCTTTCTTCTTTGATGGTGACTTGGAGGTCAGGCTTGTTGGCTACAAAAGTTGCCATGCTGGGAAGCATATGAGAAGTGTTCCTCATTCCCAGATTGCTGAGATACTGTTTGCCTTCAATGTTTTTCTTCTGCCAGTGAAGTCGTCCCTAGAAAAGGGGGGAAAAAAAGGAGGGAAGACTATACGACTTTGCGAAGTGCTCCGAGTAACAAGATGAAGACAGAAATTACAGGAATTACCCCGTCTCTAAAAGCCTGAGCCTCTAGCCGCTGGCTTTGAATGTCTTTGCTCTCAGTCACTTCTCCCTTTCTGAAGTCGTGTGCCTAAACCTTGGGGGCTCTCCAGCACTCAAGAGGCTCTGCCCACTCTTCTGATGGAAAATAAAGGCCTTATTCCCAGTATGCTGGGGACAAAAATGGACACGGACAACCAAACACTCAGAGCTCCAGTTGGAAGCGTCTCCTCCGTTACCAGAGAGAGCCTCCTCCTGCCAGCAGGCAGGCACAGAGACTCAAGACCTCTCAAGCAGCACCACGCAAACTGTCAACACAGGTGAGGCTGCTGGGAAAACCACTGTCACTTGATGGTGTGTCCCCCATCACAGGGAGGAGGTTCGCCAAGGGAAGATGAGCATCCAGTCCTTTCCCCATCACACATGCCACAATGGCACATTCTGTTAAAGGAGGTTTGGGGAGTCATTATTGGCAGTCTACATACAGGCTCCAGCCCAACCAAGGCACAAGAGACAAACCCAAGAGGGTCAGCCGTGCTGTTATACAGCTGCACAACCTGCAGTTCTCCAAGGAGGAGGATTCAGAGGGCTTTTTAGGGGGCACAGCAGGAGAGAGATTTGCAAGAGGCCTTCTGCAAAAATGCAGCTGGAGCACAGGGCATCTAAGTGCCCTCAGTGAGCTTCCCCTGGCCTCCAAGTACCCACGGAATCGGTAGGTCTGGTCACTTGATGGCAGCCCCAAAAGAAAAGGCAAGTGTTGGTTTTGCATAGGTGCAGCTCAGGAAACGTTCACGGGGTGAGTATTTTCTCCACGGATTCCTTTCACCCGGCAATACCAAACTGACTGTTGGGGAAAGATTTTTGCCTCGCATACCTCAAATATTCAAGTTACATTTCTATCATACGTGTAAACATTTCCTCCAATTGTCTGAGTTCAGGTGCCATTTAAGGAAAACAAAGTGAGCACGCTTTCAACCAAGACAAAATACTCACTACCCAGCAATGTCAATGTATCATATTAACAAACTAGCTGGCACAGTTGATAGCTCACTAGAACATCTTATCATGCAAATTAATCTCCTTGTAATTTGGACAGATGAGGATGAAAGAACGTGTAGAGATATCCATTCTGCGACAATCACCCAAATGTCTGTCTCCCTTGAACCCTCTTGGTTTCTTTTTATCTCCCAGCTATTATTAAAATGAATACTCCACTGGTGAACAGTTGCAAACAGAGAAGAGGGAAGAATACCTCAAGACACTGTTCTTGAGACTTTGCTCCAAAGTGCTAAAAATCCAGAAAACACTTACCTCTGCATTTTCTTCATCGCTTGGAACGCTGTCAGTCGTTTCGCTTTCTGTCAAACAAAACAGAAGCAATAATGAAACTCGCTATTCTATCTACAGTAGCAAAATCCAGCTCAAGAGGCCTGATCCACTTCTAGCAAGTGGGAGCAAACAGAGTCAAGTCAAATACCCAGTAAACAATGGAGAAGCACGGACCCCCTGCCCCGGCAATCAGCACAGCTGCACTGAACAACCGGAGTGAATTCACATGGTTATCGCAGTTAACATGGCTACACCCTGGGGAAGACAGCAACAGAGGGGGACGAAGTACTGTGCTTTCTGGGCAGAGGGAAGAGCCTCCCGCAAGTGGGGGATGCCCCTCTTCCCTTGCCCTCTCTTGGCAGCTCCAGGCCTGGCAAAGAGCAAAGTTCTGTCCAAATCCTTATTTTTATCTCCCTGCAAAACCAACAACAACTCCACCCAGAGGAGATAAGTGTGTTTTTGTTTCATGAACTGTTATCTCAGCCTGCCGCCTCAAGGGCTTGTTGTCACTTCTGGTGCTTTATTACTGTTGTTATACTTTGCTCTCTTTCACTTTTGCCACCCATGCCCAGCCACCCCCCCATTTCTCAACCCTTCACCCACCACTCGAGCACATAGAAATGCTACTATCTCCAGCCCCATCACCTCCCTCTGCCGCACACGGCCTCCCTCACCCTCATCACTTCAACCAGAGCACAAACACAGGGGTGCAGCTCCAGCAGGACAGCCATCCTCCTGCGGCTGCATCCCTCCCTTGCAGAAGAGCCTGAAATCCAGGAATTTTGACCGTATTTTCAAGCCTATGTGTGTCTGAACACAGGTCTCCCAGTGCCTGAGGGTCAGGCTCCTGGCCCATGGGCTGGTTGAGAGTGCCGTGCCTCAGATACATCTGAGACGGGACACCCCCGCGGTCTGCAATGACGGCTGCTTGCCTTCAGCACAGCCGCCTGGTGCCCAGCACCTCTCCCAGAAAAGCAGCCGCCTGGATTGCAGGTCCCCTTCAGCTCATGGGGTTTTGAATCACTGTGTCCTGTCTCCTGGGAGGATAACCCCAGGCATCTATCAGGCTACCAACAGCATTCAGAAGAGGTCTTTCTCCAACCTCCCCCACCAGTGCTGAGCAGATAAGGCTCATCCATGCCTTGAGCCAACACGAGCCNCATCTATCAGGCTACCAACAGCATTCAGAAGAGGTCTTTCTGCAACCCCCCCCACCAGGGCTGAGCAGATAAGGCTCATCCATGCCTTGAGCCAACACGAGCCCAGAAATTACAAGGCTGACAGAATGATGTGATGAGTTACTGTAGCAAGCAAGGGAGCTCTCAAATCCCAATTTCCACTGTCTGCTGTGTTACACATTTCAGCCCATACACAGCCCTTGCACCCCTGCGATGGTAGATCATGAACCTGCCTTCCCAAAGAGCAACCTTGTGCTCTGCACTGGATGTAACATGAGTGCTATGGCTGCACGGACTGTGCCTCATTGATTGTGCCCCTGCACGTCTTCAGAGAGACTGGCAGCACCTTGCCCTTCGCTCAAGGCTTGGCTGAGTATTAGGTTTAGGCAGAGGGCTGTAAACCAATGGTCTGAATTGCTCTTGCAGACCCCAGGAGATAAACTGCACCCAAAGTCCTTCTGAAGCAAGGAAGTGGGAGGCGCAGCTATTCCAGACTACTGCTTCCAAAGCCAGCACCTCCCCTACGCCAGAGTCTCCGACATAGCATGCAGTAAGCACAGGACCAGTCCAAAACATTAAATCTAACTACAAAGCCCTATGAAGTTAACACTCTGCAGGGCTTCTCATTCACTGACCCAGGTAGAGAGAGATGTGCCAACAAGATTAAGCTGGCTAATTAAGCCATACAGGGGGGAAGAGAGTCAGAAATTAATCTGTGCTAAGGAGAAACGGCCTCGGAGATAGAATCAATAGGAGGAATCCACACAGAGACAAGAAACAGATATTCCTTGACATGAAGAAACATGTGGCAACAAAAAAAGAGTGATGCAGCTGAAAAGGAATCCATCCTTGGTGTTTATACATAACAAAATGCTGAGCAAGAGATAGCACTATAGTTAGCAAAGCCAGGGAAGCTAGCCACTCGGGCATGGAAAGTTAGAGAGGTTATTTCAATCAAGAAGGTTATTTGAATCAGGGTCAAACACAAGAGGAGGCTGACAAGAACAGTCTCTGTACTAAGAAAAAAGGATTTCATAGACGTCAGTGGAAACATGAGAAAACTCACAATGGCCACTCATATCATTTGCCTGAATAACGTCAGAAAGGAACTAGAAGTGTTTTTGAAACAAAACAGATTTATGTAGGACAGCTGATACCTCAGGCTACTTTTTGTTGTTGTGTTATTTCAGAAGAGCTAAACTAACCGTTCCTGCACAGCTGTTATGGTCATACTCTTTCCTGCCATTCAGCAGTAGCACCTGACAGAGCAGGCAGCTCTACTCAGCGAACCCATGAGCACAGGGCCAGGGCTCCCGTGGTTCTCCTGTACGGGTTTGTGTGGAGCAAGACAAAGCCAGAAATAGTCACAAGAGTGTCCGACAAGTTTCAGGGGTCTAACAAGCCACAGACCCCTGTCCTCACTCCTGGCAAGGAGGGCAAATGCATGCTTTAAAAAAAAAAAGAAGTTCATAGGACAATTTGGGCTGGAAGGGACCTCAGGTCTACAGCTCAACCTCTTGCTCAAAGCCAGGCCAGCTACAGGACTGGATCAGGTTGCTTGGGGCCTTATCCAGTCAGGTCTTGAGAACCTCCAAGGACGGAGAGAGCACAACCTTTTCGGGCATCCTGCTCCACTGCCTGACTGTCCTTGTGGTGAGTGACATTTTTTCTTATATCCAGCTGGACCAAGTTCTCTTGTTTCAATTTATGCCTGCTGTTTCTCATCCTTCCACCATGCACCGCTGTGAAGAGCCTGGCCCTGCCTTCTCAATAACAGCCCTGCAGGTAGGGGCAGGCTGCTATGAAGTCCCCAAAATAATCTCTTGTTCAGGCTAAACAAGCCCCAGTTCCTCAGTATCTCCTCAGAGAGTGAGTGCTCCATCCCTTAATCATCCTGGTAGCCCCTCCCAGCACTTCCTTCCATTTGTTTCTGTCTTTCTTGGACTGGGGGGCTCAAAAATGGAATCAATAGTCCAGAAGAAGCATAACTAGTGCTGAGTAGAGGGGGCTAATCACTTCCCTAGATCTACTGGCCACACTCCTGAAAGCTGGTGGCCTTCTCTGTAGTCAGGGCGCTCTGCTGTCTCACGCTCAGCTCACTGCCCACCCACCTTTCTGCAGAGCTGCTCCCCACCCCATCAGCCACAGCCTCTACCCTGCCATTTCTTCCCAGGCACAGGACTCGGCATCTGTCCTTGCTGAATTTCCTAAGGTTCCTGCTGGCCCATTCCTGCAGCCTCTCCAGGTCTCTCTGGATGGTGGCCCTGCCCTCATGCAAGTGTCCCCTATTTGGTGTCAACCGTAGACTTCTCAAGTGTGTACTCCAGCACCTACTGATAAAGATACTACACAGGACTCGTTCCAGGACAGACCCTTGCAGTACTCCACTTCTTACTGGCCTCTAGCGAGAGTAACCAGGATCCTCAAGAGCTGCCGTGAGATGCATTCAAAAGCATGTCAGTGGCATAAAATCATCTGTGTTACCTGAGTTATGGGCTAGCAGGTCCTGGTACAAGTTAGGACAGCTGAAGGCCACCAGGATACTAAGACAACATATGGGGACAGCAGAACTACTTCAGTCATGCCTCATTTTGCTTCTGCAGGCTCACTGCACTGACTTCAGGGGAGGTAGCTCATGACTTGTTTATGCCAGGGTGGTTCTGCTGTCACCAGACCACTCGTCTCTACCATCCCAGCCCAAGCAACCACCATGACTTCCAGATCAAGACTTTTGTTTGCATTCCAAGAACTTAGCTCTCGTAGCTGAGGTTAAAAGAAAGCATCGTTGTCACACAGATGGGAAAAGTTTTGCAAGAAGCATTTGGAAAGAGGACAAATGTTTCAAAGGCCCCGTCTCCCACCTGCTAATAAGTTAAAGCACCCTCATCCCCCCGTCTTATGCTTTGCAAAGCCCTTCTAAATGCTCTGGCCATTACAGACTAAACACATTGGGAAGCATGATCGTTTATCAACACGTGTGAGACTAACATTGGAGGCTATTCAAAAGAACATCATACTATTCACCCAGACCCAAAGATAAAAATTCCTAAAAACATATTTTATAAAAATGTGTCTGGAAGTAATTTCAGTCTAATGAGTCAAAGGCAAAACCATGTGTAAAATAAATTGCATGGGGAACAATTAACACTTAAGTTTGCCTAAAAATATTGCATTTATGTTTCTACCCAGTCTCTTGAGGCTTGCAAGTTAGTGGCATGTTAAAAAAGGAAGGTCAGGTTGGATCTGAAACTTTTTCTACTTTCAAATGTGGCTTTGCCCTGCTTCCTACGGAAATAAGGCTTATATGATTGCAGGGACTCCACACAGCGTGCCTGCATGTGCATTTGTGTCTGTTCTCCCCTAACCACTTCTGAACACACTGTCAGACTTGGATAAGGGATAAACGAGTGCCAAAGACTCTTAACTGCCTACCAGTTTTATGAAAATAAGGGGCCAGACAAAAAAGAGAAACCATTAGCACCCTGACTTGGGGAAAAGCTTGTTATCTCACCCCTTTTCAGATATCAGAGAATCCAGATGGGAGGCAGACGTTGGAAGTCAGCCGTCCACACAGCTCTGCTGCTTGCAGGACCACTTCTTATCAGTTGCTACATGGCTGTTCTAGTCTGCAAACTATTTGTAACAAGACAGATCCACTCCCCCAGGGCCCTCTGCTCCACGTCTGCATTATATACCATTAGTAGCACTGTGTGACCACTGTGCTAGGCACCGAGGAAACATAAGCAGAGAAGACCTTTAATCTTTAGTAAGTCAGGAGGCAAGGGGGACACACTGTATTTGCAGCACATCATTTGTACCACTAAAAATGCCACTCTAATATAAGATGAAAAGACCTTGCTGCATTACATCTAAAAAGGTTCTTTTTCCATTAATCACAGGCTAAAATCTGCAGCTTACATTTCCAACCTCAGATCTCCCAAGTTTTTTCCCAAGGTGAAATGAGCAGAGGACTCTGAGTTTTTGAGTTTCATTAAAAATGCAGAAGGCAGCTGAACAGACATTTCTGGATCTTTGCCAGCTACCCTGGAAGAGCCCCCTTTCTCCCCCAGCATCTTACAAACATTTCCAAAAAAACAGAGTGTTAAAGAAACACCAGGACGCTTACCTGCATAGGAAGAGACAGGGGAGATCTGTAGGGGGTACAGCTGGCTCATGCTGAGGGGCTGTTCGTCGCTTTCTGTCGTCACCTCTACTACCTGGCAAACATCAGGAGGATTGGCAACAATCACCTGCTCCTCGCTGCTGCCATCAAGGTGCGGCTGTCCTACAACTTGGGGTTAGAAATAAAAAATTGATTACTCATAACACCTCAACCCCGCTGCATCACTAAGAGCCTGTCCTTGGAGCCTGCTTGGTATTTGAGTGAATCCTCAATACCATCTCAGCGCTTTCTTCCATGCCCACCACCTGCTTTCAGTGGTAATTCTAAAGGAAACCTGTGTGATTTATTTAGTTTCCATCACCTTCAGAGCCATTTTTTTCCCCACTTGTGATGATGGAAAATGCCTAACTCTCCCCTGGCTCTCACACATAACGTCCTTGAGCCCTCCGTGACATACCAGCTGTCCAGAGGCTTTCCCAGGGAAGACCACAGCCACGGTTCTCCTCCACCCAGAAACCTGGTCTCACCAGGACATACGGACCACAGCAATCTCTCCTAATCTGGGAAAGCGTGCTCACCCAGCAAGCTGCCCACATCCTGCGGCCTCCGGATGCTCTCATGTAAATTATGCACCAGAAAACCAGAGCTGGCATGCAAATAAACAGCCACATGGTCATGTAAAACATGGTGGGACTCTGATTTATATATGACATGAATCCGTGAAAAATTTCTCCTCCAATTAGATGCTTATTCTCACTGATCCTTGCAATGCCAGTGATGGTATGTAGAAAAGCACAGTTGTACCTGTAGTCTGTAATCCTCATGGTCTGTGACTGAAAGCTACACTCTGGTTAGTTATTAACAGAGCAGTTTCCTATCCCCCCAGCCACATGGTATTTAATACCAAAGGAACATTATTTATTTCTACAAAGTGAAGGCACCATGGATGCTTTGCAATTGTCTTGAAATGCTTTGCAGTCATTAATTGTGCTACACAACGTCCTTTTGAAACAGGGGAATAAACTGAGGTACCAAGAAGTTACTGAGCAAAGTAAAACTATGGTGAAAGCCAGAATCTCACTTCTCTGGAGCTGCTTGAGACAATTCCCTCTGTCTTGCATAACTCCCCTATCAATTCCAACAGGATGAACTGCATTAATCCAGCACAGAGCTGAAAGCCACTAGCTAGATTTGAAGAGCACACAGGGATGGAGCTGTCTCAGAGGATGGCTAACCTGAATCCACAGTTATCCAAGAGAAAGCAAAGGACTATAGATACCCTTTCATTGGAACCCAAAGCTTCAAGAAGAACAATCTTCATACAGCCAAATTCTGTACAAACACAGTGCTGTGTTGTTAGAAATTCAGACAGTATATTTTTTTCCCATCATGGGTATAGAAAAAAATGTAGGCAATGAAACACTGTAGGTCTTGAAATTCTTCTGTTAAGTGACCTAATTACTCTAATTATTAATTTTTAAAAAGGCAAAAGATAGCATCTATTCCTGGATGAACTAAGATAAATATACATGAATGCACATGTATATACACACAAGCCATTCCTGCCTTCTATCTTTAGACAGGGCTAGAACGCAACTTTGAAAAAGTGGCAGGTTTTTCTCCCAGAGAAAAGCTGCATATCATTTTGCTTTGTGAAGTGCCAGGTAACCACTGGAAAGCCCCCCAAAGCTGGATGTATATTTTATGACACAATTCCAGCATAAAGAAAATTACATAAATAGAGAATAGTCTTTTTTTCAGAGGTTGAATCACTACAATTACTATGATTTTGTTTCAGATATTTCATTTCTACCGTATTTCCACCTTTCTTGGTTCTAAAACAACCTGCTTTTTATTAAGTGGGGTGTGGGGGGCAAGAGCGCACACACACACAGGGTTAATTTTTATCTGGGAGAAACCAATATTGTGCAACCCCGTCAGGGTACGAGCAGGCCATCTGCACTGTTTTATCTTTCTCCTCAGTACCTGACGAATTCTTACCCACCCCGAGAGATAACTTGCACAGCAAAAATTACTGCTCACTTGGGCAATATGCCACCACTTTCCCGTGAGCTGCATGTATGTCAGAAACACTGCAGGTGCTGTTTGTCTTTTTTCCCTTCCAGCTGACTTCCCTCCTTTCTGCAGAACAGATCTATTTTACCCTTTTCCCCCTGTTTACATTAAAAACCTGCTTGCAGTCCTAAATAAGGACTTCTCTCTCCAGTCTGGATAGCAGCACACTTCACAAGCCATTAATTAAACAACACTGGATGACAGTTACCCACCCGAGCCTTGCTGTCCTACCCCTGAAAATGAATTCTGTGAGTCCAGAGAAAAATGAAAGCCCTTAAGGCGCAAATTCAGTTCCGTTCCTCTGAACCTCTTGCTTGGTTATCACGACAGACCTTTGACAATTTTTAGATGTTGATGTCACTACTATGGGTCCTGTTCTGTAAATTACTGAGATCTAAGGTGCAGCATGCATTCCTCTCATCTTAAAATCAAACAGGAGTTCAGGATACACTGTACTGTAGAAAACCAAGATTGCAGCAAAATGACTCTCTCTGATGTTAGCGCATTTTGGGGAACACCAGGTATGTTCCAAAGACTGCTGTTAATTGATCTCTGTTTGACTTTAAGACTGTAAAATAAAGCAAAATGTGTGAAGTTCTTCCCTGGGACTGCATGTTGGCCTTGGTGTGCTTCAGATTTGTTTATGACTCAGACAGTAAACAGGAAGCACTAATAGCACTATAGTGCTATTCCTTCAAGTTATAAAACCCTCTGTAATAGTAGGAGCAACAATCATGTTCTAACACTCTTACAAAGCAACAGCTGATTAAATGAACTGCCATAAAGAGAAGAAAACTACTTACAAACTCCTCAGCCACAGAAGTATTTGAGGGAAATGACTATGCAAAGCCCTGTGACCTAAGACGGGCATCAAAAATAGTCACTGCACAGAATTTCTGCCATCACTCCAAACAGAAGACTGACATATTTTTCAAACGCTTTTCCAACATATATAAAAGTGGAATTCTAGAGAAAATGGTATATGGGTCACATTTTAGGAGCCCTAGCTGCAGTGACAACCTCAGCCAAAAAAGAGCTGTCAAAAACCAGCCCAATTATTCTACCAAGAACCAATTATTCACATGCTGAGATGACAGCTAATTCCTAATGTACCAGTTTCTAAATGCAGTCTTTGCTGATCCTTGTTGTTAGCTCAGTGATGTTAAGAACTAACTCTGCTACTGAGATGCCAGTAAAAAGAACCAAGTTCCTCCATTTCATCTGCAGGTTTAAACTCCCAAATAAAATGGTACCCTATACAAACCTCTGCTTTGAGCAATGGGAAACCACCATCCAACTGCTGTTTAACTTCTAAATGACACTGGCTACAGTCTCCTTGTAGCTAAGGACTACCCTGTGGAGTAAGTTCATTGTCAGGAAAAAGCCACCTGAGCATGTCTGTAAGTGTTTTGCTCTCAGGGGAACCACCACGCTGCCACAGTGCTGCTCGCAGTCTCTGCGAGGTTGTGGGCCTGACCTGCAACCAGGACCTCGGGTGGCTTAGGCTAGTGAAAACTGCGTCAACACGATTGCAACTGTGGTTTTCTCTGAAGTGCAAAATGCTGACGGAAAGCTGAGTTTGTCAGAGTCAAAAGGGTTTCTGAAGTCACCTGTATGCTTAGCATGTAAGAAAAGCATAGAAGTACTTACCTACAAAGTTCACTGTACTGTCAACTTCATTTTTTATACTGGAGGACAGGAAATAGTCAGAAGTGACATCATTTAGCCCATTAATCCCAAAAGATGATTCAACTGGCTCTTGCTAGAATGAAAACAGTACAGTTGGGTCAGGTTTGATTTATTTTAGGAGCCTGGACTCAGTTCATCTCTTTGTTCTGAGACGGTAATAAATCATATCGTTTCTGCCTGCCATACACCCCCTGCTCTCTGCTAGACATGGTCTTAGAATGAGTATTTTGGTTCTCTGAGAAGAAGCCAGAGTCTACTCCATTTCCACATCTTCTGCTTTGAAACGAAAGCTATTTTTAATTTTCAGATTTAGACTGAGCTTCAGAGAGCATGAAATTAGTGTGTTATTTACTATAAGAGATTAACACTTGGAACAAACAAGGAAGAAACATTGCTTTAAGATGGTACTCTATTTAACATTCATCCTTATTCCCTTCCAAAGTTGCTGTATCTCTTAGTGCTCTCTGAAAGGAAGCCTTAGCTTCTGCACAGCAATTACTAAATTCTAGCCTTATTTTTTCTCTGCAGCAAGCCTGAAAGCAAACCAAAGTGTTTACACTAAATACAGCTTTTTAGATCACATCATAAACATTACCACAGGGCAATAACATTGGGAAAACACCACCTGTTCTACATAGACTAAGCTTTCCACAAGATGCATCTCTGTAGGTCTGGTACACTCGAGTGGGAATCCTAAAAATTCCCTTCAGAATAGACACCAAAAAGTTCCATTCCAAAACCTCAGGATTTCTTTAAAAACCTACAAACATATTTAAATGATTATCCACAGGTCCAACCTCCTCCCCAGTATTGGTTCTCTTAGGGGGTTATTGGTTACAAAGTCTGAAGTCTTCTGCTCTTACTCTGGGCTGGCCGTGTCAGCCCTGCAAGGGAAGTTCTGCCTCACTGCTGACCCAGAGACAGCCACAGAGAAGTCCAGAGTTGCCAGTTGGCTTTGATGCCACGCCATGCCCATTTTCACTGCTCTAAAGCATTTCAGCAAGGGCAGGGCAAAGGCGAGCCTCAAGATTTCGTGGTGCCAGTTGTTCACAGTACTAACCGTATGAACTGTTATCACAGGGACAAAAAACTGGGGATGGCGTGACAGGTCTTTCCTGGACACCACATGCTGTAACTCAAAAAGAGCTGTCACTTCGACACAAGTCCGTGCCTTCACAGCCACGAAGCAAGGCCATAATGCAAACACGCACCTTGCCCCAAGGCCCCTCTGCACATCGGAAGGGTGCAAAGTTAGTGCTAATGGCAACTAAGCCTTTGATGAGCTGCACCGGTTGTGTCAACCCGCAGGTCAAAGAATTGGAGAGCTGGAAAAGATAAAATTAGCTGTTATTGATCCCCTGAGGATCACTGACTGCAGAGACAGGTTAGGGCTGCACACTGGAGCCCTGACCACCTCGTGTTGTGCAACGCCTCAGCAAACACAGCAGCCCCCATGGGAACCCTGCGCGCGCAGCTCCTTGCTCAGCTTTACTGAGGCTTGGTTACAGGGAAATTTATTTAGTAGCCCCTTTCGAGCTGCAGAAACAAATACGCATCCTGGAACTCAGGTGATGGTGCCAGATCGATGAAGGGACCTGGACACTGGCACAGTTGGTGTTAAATCACCTAAATTTTCAGTGTCCAGATGCCTGCTGGAAGTCTAAGCTAAATGCATGGGAAAAGTTGTCACTTAGATTTTAAAAAATGTCTCAATGAGAAGCTGCATGCATAGTCAAAAGGATAAATCTAGGATAAGGCAGAAATTAAGCCTCAGGCAGGCAGTTTTCAGCCCTTAATTTTGTTTCAAAGGAAAGAGCCTATTTTTATCTAGGCTACTCAGACACTTACACCCTCCTCCCATTGCTGAGAATTCACATTTTAATGGAGAGACCCTGTTTGCCCCAAAGCCCAATGGTCAGAGATCTATCTGCGAGGTGGGAGACTGGCTGGCAGCCCCCCCTTGCCTAACATGAAGCAGGGATTTGGTAAGGCCCAGGTCTCTCAGGTGCCCTGAGCACCCTGCTCAAGCTCAGCAAAGTCTGGCAGGGCTCTTCACCCCCACCAGCGGTTGCTGTGGGTGCCCACAAGGTCTGGCAGTGGGAACAGGGGGGAGCTCTATGCAAGACTCTTGCTGTACTGAAGTCCCTTTGTAGATCTGCACTCGGATCCTCGGCTTCTCCCTTTGCTGATATTACCCCACTACCAGGCAGACTGTGGAGCAGCCTCCCACTCACCCCCACTAAAGAGAGGTTTTCAGGGTAATTGTTCAATGCAAAACACGCAACTTGGATCTCAGGAATTCACATCACCGAGCAAAGCAATTATAAGCAGCTTTCAATGCTCAGAAATGTGCATTTGCATTAATTCATCCACCACCCTTCTCTGCTACTATTGCCTTCAACATTCAATAGTCAGTTGAACAGTAGCTGAGCATGGAAAGAGCATCTATTTTAAAATCCAGAGGCATATCTGGAGGCCAGCTTGTGTACGCATTTGTCAGAATAAGGGGGGACAGGAATACTACCTGGCCCCAGCTCAAAGCCTACAAGAGCTAGGTGGCCAGACCATAGCTGGTGCCTGGTGAGCCGTATGCTTGTAGTAGCTGACTCCCTCAGCAACGACTATTTGTGAGATTAATCTTAATGGAGAGGACGAGACTGTTCAAGCGCCTCTACAGCTTGTCAGGCATTTAATATTTTGACTAAAAGAAAGATCATGAAGGAGGGGAATGGCAAAGTGCTGCTGCTCTGAGCTTACTGGCTCCCTCTGAACACAGGCCACCATCAGGCTCACGTTATAACAAGCACATGTGGCTGCGTGATCCAAATAGGATGGTTAAAAAGTGGTTCCTTTAAGATAATTTGAAAATCGCAGTATTTTGACAGGTAACTCCACAAGTCACAACCACCGGGAGAGCGTGTGCCTTCCAAACCCAATTTCAATGGAGGAGTTTTCCCAGGCCTCCAGGTTCACCTGGCCCAGAGCGCCTCCTGGCCAGAGGACCTGTGCCCAGGCGTGGGTGGCAAAGCCCTTCACAAGTGAGCAGCAGGGGACCAAGCTGCCCTTCTGCTCCAGACATGACTGCTACGTGCAACCCAAGGACACTGACTTTACTGAAGGCTGAACGCCTGAAACCTTTGCGATTTGCTTTTTGAAAAAAAAAGGGTGGACCAAACCCTGCTGGTATGTAACACTGACCACCTCAGAGAGGTGCTCAGCAGAAGTGTGAAAGCTAGGGAACACCAGGCGTTGTAGGGAAAGCAGTTTGGGTCCACGCTTTGAACAGGCACAAATCTCAGGCAGCGACCGAGGAGCTTTCCAACTGAGGCCTTCTGAATTACAACACATGAGCAGAACATGCAGCTCTGATGAAACTTCTCCCCTCGCCTAAACGAAAATGAATTTCCAATGCCTTACACACAGAAATTAATTGCTCCAAAAGGTAGCTCTATTGTTCAGAAGCATTCCTTCCATAATTACTGTATTTCTACTTACACAGACAAACAAATGGCAAATGTATTGCCGAGGCTGCCAGTTTTCCAACCTCCAGGCGTTGCAACACAAGGGCTGTGTCAACTGATGACGTCAGTCACGGCTCTAACAGCCTTCACGTTTTTTAAAAAAACCCTAAACGCTCAATGTAACTGTAGCTTCTCAACCAAACCACAAGCATGAGGGATTTGCAAATATCCACCACAATATACTATTGGGGCTATTAAAAAAATTTGCACCAGATTGTTTTCACAAGCTCTCACACTACTAAACAGCCACTTCTTACCTTAATTTGTTTGAATTTGTCATCCTTCTCGGACTTTGTTTTTTTTCCTGCAACAACAGAAGGAAGATTTCTTAAAGTCCTGTGTGCCATGAGTTATCCTCCACACCTTCTATATTCACTAAGAAATAGACCCAAAACGTGCCTCAAAATGGCAGCACCTCCTAGGAAAGGGAGAACACATTTTGCTTAATTTTAAACCCCCCTTAAGGCCTGGGCAGTCAAAAATTCACCTTGAACACTTTGGCTTTGTGTTTTGTTTATAAAGGGCTACGTAAAAGAACCACGATTGGACTGAGGAAAGCAATTCCAGTCAAAAAAATCAAGGTGAAAAATATGGAACAGTGACAAACTAAGCAATAAGGCCTGTTAAAAAAAGGAAGGGGGAGGAAAATGCTCTTAAAGGGAAAAAAAAAAAATCAAAATACATGTCTCATCACATTTGTGACACTCTCACTGTAGCTATAGGGCGCTTGTTCATTGTGCATTATTCATAGGGAGATTGTTCATTGATTTAATATGTGAAAAGAGATCACAATAAACTTCAACAAGTATTTCTGTAAATAGTTGCAACCTGGGGGGGGAGGGGTAATATATATTATAATTTATGCAAAAGTGGTTTACGCAATCCTGCTGGATTTGAGAATCCAGAAAACTGCACAGCATATGACCCTCACAAAATGTTGTGTGCCTTGGCAGACCCCAGCGTTGCTGCCCCTGCTCTGACCCGATGATAGTCCCATGTGGAAGCTCAGACTTGCTGGTGCAAGCTCAACTCTACCCCACTGTTTGCACAGACGTGTCCCAGGAATTTCTCCCATCTCTACTACAAGATAGCACTCAGAATTAAAAATGTTTTCAGCCAAATTCTTTTGCTCTCACTCACACATAATTTTAGCCACGTGCCATGTAGAAAGGGCATGTGAGAATATATACAGAGCCCAAAATATGTCAGAGTTTTATAGCAGCTGGACTTGCTGCAGCATCTTCTCCTGCTACAGCCCCCATCTCCAGAATCTCAGCTTTCATTATGAACTTTTCTAGTTCTTACAGTTATGGAAGAATCTGCCACAATGGGACAGGTTATGGTTCAGGGAAATATGTCTGAACATACAAAATACATCATTGACAAGAGACTGAAAACAGTTTCAAAGCACATGTTCTACCTTTTGCACATTGATCTCCCTTTCATAGTATGATTCTGCCCCAAAAATGCCAGAGTTCATAATTTCCATCATACTGACCTTAAAACGAAGATGTGCCTTTCACCTCTCAATTTAAGAAAATACAAACTGAGCTGCAGGTGAACTGAACTTGATTTTAGAGGAACACCATGCATTTGATTTGCAGGTTATCTTTTTGTCTGAAAATCCTAGACACCAGGGAATACCAGAGGACTACGGAAGTCATCGTTCTACTCCATAAAATAGTAACAAAGCCATAAGGAAGCCAATGAGCCATAAAGAAGCCAACATTTCCACTCCATAAGAAACCAAATACTCATGAGATTGGCCTGGTGGTTAGGTCCTCTCCTGGCAGGTGGGAGACCTAATCCCTGAATTTGGGGATTCAAACATAGTTTCCCATTTCAGCATTATCATGCTGTGGGGGCTGGTTTTTCACGGCCTACTGTAGCTAGATAATAAACGAAGTGGTTTCACAGTTTGATGTTCTGAGCAGAGAGCGTACTGCTCCCACTCAGCTCAACAGAGCACCACTTTATTTCAACCCTTGCTTGAAAAAAGACCATAGAATCATAGAATGGTTTAGGCTGGAAGGGACCTTAAAGATCACCTAGTTCCAATTCCCCGCCATGGGCAGGGACACCTCCAATGTCCGCCACCATAATCTGAATGAGCACTACTGAGTTAAATGCACTGATCTCTAATATCCCCCTAATCATCTTCCTTGACTGAAGGAGGCCCGGGACTAGCATCTGAACACAACTCCATTGGCTTTAAGAGAACAAACACAATTTATACACATCACCAGCTTGTGGGTATCATATCTCATTGATTATCTCTCCAAGCGGCTTGTTCTCTTAACTGAATGTAGCCCATTTTTCATACAGGTGTTCCTAAGTTCTGGGGAACAGCTGGATAAAAACATCCAGCTTCATAGTGGAAGTAGAACTGGTCCATTTTGAGGGCCCCAAAATAATAACAATGCCCCCAACACCATTTTCATGTTGACAAGTTCTCCCCTCTACCTTTTTTGGAAGGTCTTTCAGATAACGGCAGCATCCGGTACACCCTGAAGGCATTGTTTCCTTTCTTTATACTTTTGTCCTTCACTTCTTCTATGTCAGGCAGAGAGTTCATAGCACAACGGAAGTTTGCCTTCCACGTCTTTGGATCGGGTTTATCTACTCCTGACTGGTATTTTCCTAAGCAAGAAAAGAAAGTTAGGCACACAGGACGTGTAATTGAAAACCTAAGGCGAATTAATAACAGTGTAGATTAACTTCAAGGTATCAGCCTTCGGTTCCCATGACAAGCATTCAAACAATAGCTGAGGTTGCAAGAGAGCGTTGTGATCTCATTCCCATGCACACTTCTAGAACACATGATGAACAGTTTCTGCTCAAGAAAGACCCAGGGCACCGCCAATCAGATGTGACTCCACAACAACGTGGAAAAGCTTGCACAGCATTTACCTTTATTATGTCTGGCTCAAATCCACAGGAAGGCATAAAAAGCCTAAGGGCCCAAGTCTACAAAGTGCTGAGCGTGCTCTACTCCTGACAATTTTGAACCCAATCTTGTTAACGTTTAAATCAATTAAGTTTTACTGTGTTCCTCAATGCAAATGAGTTATGGCACTTCAATAAAGCTGGAGAGTACTGCAGACCTTGAAAAAAGCATTTAGCCTCCCACAAATTTAGAAACTTAAATTCAGTCTCTGTGTTAGTAAAAGCAAAGACAAGAAAGAAAGAAAATGTAACTTTAAAAGGGAAAACAATGTGAAAGTCTGTCCTGCAGAAAGAGAGTTCCAATACCTGTGTGAATTGCCCAGTTTCTAAATAAGGGAGCATCTTTTTCAACATCCCACCCATGTCTTGCAGCATGCATCCAGGGAATCTGAAAAATCTTCTTCTCCTGGAAGGGAAAACAAACAGGAAATGCCAACACTGACTGACTTGAGGGATCTTCTGATGACTTTAAGTCACTTATTTAAAAACACAGTTCCAGCATCTGCAAGTGTTTTGCTTCCTTCTAACCCAGTGCCGCTGTCATTGAACCAAGAGGAAAATATCTACTGGCATCACCAAAAGCAGAATACAGCCCTAAGTATATGAAATACTCAGATGCCCCTTCACGGACGATGAGCCTGGCGGCCTTCCAAGCTGACACATGGGTAAAACATGCGGTGCTACACATTTCTAAACATTCAAACGAAGGCTAGTTTTGGCAGCACAGACACTTTCTTGATTAGAAAAATTAGATATGAAACTAAACAACCATAGGAACAGAGCAAACTCAAGGGATTTAGAATTTAGGCAGTAAAATACTAGCACAGCGAAGGAAAGGGATCTCTCAAATTTATATGCCAAGGAAACGGACATATGAATGCAGACATCTCTCCAGTGGGGATAAAAAATACAGGACACACATGTGAAGGGGTAACACTGAAGATAGTTGAGCATATTTTAGTTTAGAAACTTTAGGCCAAAGAGAAGTGCATGTAAAGCAATCCAAAGGAAGACACTTTTAAAATTATTTTTTTAACACACAACATGTAGTTAAACCAGGGCATGCTTATGTGCTGGAAGTATGAACTGATTCTCAAAGGGATCAGAAAAACTCATGGAAGATAGTACACTGGTGACTATTAAAGGTGATTAAAAATGGGATGCAGCTCCAGCTCTGGGAGCCCAATGGCTTTCAGAGCTTGAACAGCACGATTCCTATACCTCTTCCACAAGCACCTAGCACACAGGATACTGGGCCAGATGGATGCTGGGTCAGATGTGCTTTTATGTCATCCAACACAGGAACAAATTCCTATGTGCTGACCTACAGGGCTGCTTCAGAACTCTTCACATTCCTTTCTGCAAAGCCATACCACGAGGAGTTTGTTCCGCCACGCTTGTTTTTTCTCCTGTGTTGGGGGGAATACATCTTAGCTGGCTTCACATGCAGACATCTTGTGCTATAAACACTGCCACTACAGGTTTAGATCCACTTCTTAGTTTGTGAAGAGAACTTCCATGGCAAAATGCACCCCCTCCTGAGGTGGCCACCTGAGCTATGCCAACTGAATTGCACCCTAAAAGAGTCTATTTCTCTCCATTGACTACAAACAACTCTAGACAGGCAGCTCTCATTTAAACGACTGCATTGTAGATGTCTGTGGTCGGGTGAGATGAATCCTTTGCCCTTTCCCCTTCCTCCAACAACCACTTTTCTTCCCTTGTCTGTCTGGTTAATATTTCACTAATGTCAAGGTTAGGTTTATCTCCCTTCCTTTCCATGTGATCTCTTCTTTTTTGAGCCTGCGTTTTGTATCGTCCTTCAACTCTTGTCTTCAATCCTTTCTCTCATTTACATCTACTTGTTCACAACTGCATTATTCCCTTCTCGCTTGGCTTCACCTTTGGCAACAATAAATCTGTTGTGGTTTAGGCTGGGCTGGCCACTAAACAAACGACAGATGCTCTCTTTTAACCTCTCTCTCCCTTCCCAGAAGACTTATGGGTTGAAAAGAAACTAAAACTACCTTAATGAAATATTAATAATAAAAATAAAAGATAATAATATCAGTAAGAAAATAATGAAATATATACAATATATACAAAACGAGTATTGAGCTCCCAGGATGACAATCACGTCACCAGCTGGCACTAGGGAAGTCCCAGACTGGACTCAGCAACAGACAGGAACTGGATTCAGGAACACACAGATCAGGATCAAAGGCAGACGAACAAAGTCCTCCTCGGACACCGGCCATTGAAGAAAAGAGGCTGATCCCTTTGATCCCTCAGCTTTTATACTGAGCATGATGCAGGTGGGATGGAACACCCTGTTGGTCAGTTTTGCATCACCTGTCCTGTCCACTCCTCCCCGCAGGTGGGACCCTCTACACTTTTCCATTTCTGACCCTCCCATGGGGCAAATAACAAAGTTAGCTGGTCTTGGGTGTTACAGGTGTCATGGTATTATAAACATCAGGCCTTATCACTTTGGAAGCAGACACTGTCTGAAAAACATGCCGTTAATTTCAGAGAGTGCAGTTAGCTGGAAGAGACTTAACTGAAAAGTAAAATTACCAAAAAGAAAATTGGTTCCATTCTGTCTCAAACCAGGACATCTTTAATTTGGTGAAAGCACAGATTTAACGTGTTTCTCATTCCCCTTCAAACCCTCACACTCTAATCCTTCCTCTTAATCTATTCCCATCACTTCTCTCATGTGCCTTTCGCCTCCTTACTCTTCCCCCTCTACATAGTTAAATCATCCTACAGAGATGCTCTCCTCTTTCCCCAAGCAGAAGTGGTCTAAAGAAAGCCTCATCCCCACTATCCTGTGGTCCACAGCACTACTGTATTCATCAGAACTAGAATTAGCTTCTTTGCCTTTACTCTCCCGTACACTATAATGAGCATGAAAAAAAAACCCAAACATACTTCCATAGAAAACAATTTCTATCACCAAGAACTTTAACAATTGACCAGACTAAAAAGTCTTCTAGTGCTTGGTGATGGGGAGGGGCTGGAACAATGCTACACAATGCTATGGAGGTTATATCATGGATTTCATATTCCTTATGATAATTCAAAAAGTTCTATAGACTAGCAGACTGAACAGGACTCCAGACATAGTGTTCATTACAGTGATTCTGCTCGTTACAGAAAGTTCTTCCCAATCCCAGATGTCTTGAAACACATGGTCTTACAGCAAATTATAATACAAATAACAAAATCATAGAATCCACATGTATTATAACCTTGTAACACACATACAATTTTACATACCTATATGGAAACTACAGGTTTTCTCATCAACTCTTAAATAACTAATCTTCTCTGAAATCCCGCAAGACTGCTGATTGCAGCAATACCATGTGGTTGCGTGTTCTGCTCTAGTTTACCTAGATGCTTACTATTTAAATACTAATTTTTTATTTCACACATTATCAAACATTTACCTATCTCCTTCTTCAGTCGATGCTTCCTAATAATGACCTTAATAAGAAAAGGCGCATCAGTGCTTAGACTGACCTTAGACTTAGAAAACCGTGTGCTGTCTGGTACAGCACTCCATCAGCGACATTTTAGCCTCACCTAAAGTCAAAAGTACAATCCACAAAACTTTTACAGCGTAACAGGAATTGCTACCAAACTCCAGTGGGGACATGAAAAGGAAAAAGGTGTCACATTCTTAGAAATAGGCAGGAGGAGGAAAATAGTATCAAATGCTTGCAAGCCTTGTGTTGCAAAATGCTCCAAGCAGGTAAATGAGTGTGAGATCACATGCTAGCTGGAAAGTCATAGGACAAATTTTAAATAGCGGCATCTGTCTGGAGGGTAATACTCCAAGCATCCATCAAAGCAGCAGGTTGCCTCTCGACTCCTGTTACAGCTACTCTGAATGTTTCCACTCTAATTTCCTTTTCCAGATCCATGAGGGATACTGACCTCTCATTATCCCCCTCCTCACACCACCTCTGCCCTCCACTGAACTATGTAATTTCCTTCGCACCTCCCAGTTTTGACTCTCTGGGAGGGTGAAGAAATTCCCTTCCTCCCTCATGCCATTCAGCAGGATAACATTTTCACCAGGAAGGTACACAAGTATTTATTTTTTAAGCCCTACAGAGATGGGTCTGTTCTGGAGGAGAACACAAAGCAGGAGGTATGATGTGATCAACTGACAGTAGGGGACGGCATTAGGTACGTCAGCCATACCTGATTTGTCATTTTTAACTGAGAGCGGTTTAATTCCCTTCTCAGTGTGGAAAAATTCCCCAAGAAGAGACAGCCAATGACAAACCCAGAATGGTATTCGTTTACTTAGTATTTAAATCTTATTCCCTTAAAAGCTGTGCACACAGAGGAGTGCGATTCTCTTGCTAATCTGGCCCACCTTCTTTTCTATAGCGTGAACTGTCCTTTGCCAAACTCCGACTAAAATATACAAATCCCAAAATCCTACAGCCTCCAGAGTCAGTTCTGTGGGTACAGAATGGGCTGCGATACACATGACACTGTATCATTGATTCCATGCATGGCTTTGTTTATGGTCAGGATTTACAGTAAAAATAGAAATATTTTTGGTTTAATGATTCATTGTTGGAATGAATGTTTAAACATTTTTAAACAGAAAGGCTCAGAAGTGCAATTAGCTTGTTGAGCACAATAAAGACAACCCAGAATGATGCCAAATCAGAGGGCAGAAGTGGGGAATCGGAGTTCAATAAACCTCAAGGCAGGCCACTTAGCCTGGTATCCTCCTTCTGGTAGGAGCCAGGGCTTTGTTTCAGAAAAAATAATCCACTTCAAAATACTTTATTTGTGAGACAAGCCTTGGTCAATATAGAATATGCAAACTAAGGACAAAATCTCCTACTGACTCTTGCACGCAAACAGTTTACGCCAGAAGCACAAGGCAAAATCCGCTGTAACAACATGATCAGAGGGCTGCAAACATTAAACAACATGACATGCCTTGCAAACTGCCTTTATGAGCTGGTGGGCTGAACTTGGAAGAATGAAGCCCTTAGCACAGTGGCAGCATTTTCACACTGCAGAGCAAAGGAGGCAAGTATGTTCCTGGGATGTACTGAAGAAGGTTACGCAAAAAAAATCTACAGATGACATTATACTTAAGAGTAATATGCTAAAATCTGAAATACTATGCCGAGAAATTATTTCCGGATTGGGCAGGAATGCCCAGGGAAGAATGGCAGAGACAGACTGTCAGCAGCAGAGACCTGACACCAAAGTAGAGATACTCAAGGAGAAGAATCCATAGGGACCTGAACATAGGATTCAAATTACAAAGACAACAGTAAAAACCAGTCTCTTCCTCCTCTTCAGCTGTGACCCCATTATGCAAGAACAAGGACCTACTCAAATTCACAGGGCAGCTAACCAGGGAATGGATAAAGCAATATTTATTTACCCAGCCACAGCATGCGAGAGTCACTGATGCAGGAAGTTCCTGAGAAACAAAATGCGTAGCTGTAATTTAAAGGGCTCTTGATAATTTTATCGTCACGAGCATTTCTAGCTTTGGAAGCTGAAATAAAAAGTAGTAATCTTAATTGCCATTCTTCAGCTTTAAAAATGAACACCTGAGTACCACAACTACTGCTACAGGGAGGATACCAGACTAACTGGGTTAGTGTCTTAACCAGAGTGGCAGCACCTATGTTTCTGCAGCTGACTTCGTGCATTTCCACCCATTCTGACAATGAAGTAGCCTCTCTAGCCAAAACTGTTTCATGCTTTTCAGTGTGCTGAATTACTCTCCTGCATACTGCAGAATGCATGCAATATTTCCAGGGTTTATTACTGTTCAAAGTCTCAAATACACTCCTTGGTTTTATTGAGCCGATTTAAAAAAAAAATCAAATTGGTCACTGACATTTGGGAGCTCTTACTTGTGCTCTCAAAGTGTCTAGAGCTCTCAGTAAGACCTCAGAGCAGGGAATATTAGGTTTGGGTCTGGCAGTGGAAAAGTCACCCCATTTTTTCCCAGGTTGAGAAGTATCAGAGAAGTCACACAAGTCTTAAACAGGAGATCGTTGCTTCAATGCACAGTCTAACACAGAATATAGCCTTTCACCTCAGGAGAGCATTTTGTTCACATCCCTCTGACACTACTTGGTGAGCAATCTGTTCCCAGCTTAAAAAAAACCCAGCCTATCGGAGTCTCCAGAAACACTCGCTCCAACAACAAAGAGTTGGAAAACGCTTTCAGAGGAGCCACAAATCCACCAGGCCAAAGCAGGGCGCCTCAGATCTGGCAGGCGAGGCTGGAGGAACAGGTTCAGCAGGAAGCATTCAGCTTTGCCCTTCCTCCCCATGTCACCCCTTTGAATACCAGGAATGAGCTGATTTACCTATCCAAACCTCAGGCACTGCTATAAAGTCCCTCTTCAGCACACGTACACACGCGCGAGCATGCACCCCCCCCTTACCTTATTTAGCCATTTCAGCCCTGGTATCGTGTTAGAGTTGATTTGCTCTTCCAGCCAGGGGCGCATCCGCATCCTTTCGACAGGCATTGTCACCCACCCTGGACGGAGCTGCAGGGAACAAGGGACAAGGTTACCTGTTTTCCAGGCAGAATTCCCAGCCAGCTCCCCCATCGCTGCACAGTACAGTCTTATTAAAGCTTTGCAGGCATTGAGCAATTATTAATATAATAGTGACTTTGGATCTGTGCGGGAGCCTCCCCTAAGAGCAACTGAGATGACAAAGCCTCCTCTATGGCAGAAAACAGTCTTCTGATACACCTGGATGAGGAAAACCTTTGCCTGAAGAAAACACATCATATCGGCGAAAGCTTGTCTGCTGACACAGGTGGGATACCAGAGGCCGCAAAGAAACACAATTATGCTCCTGAAGAGACCTCTTTTTGGCCCACATACCTGCATTTGCACAAGACCTTTTTTGCCAATAAAAAAGGTGTAACCAAAACAATTCAGGTGCAGGAGGCATCACTGTACTAGCTAAAATGATGCACCTGCTAACAAGAGTGCTTTCAAATAGCTGTGTCTGTTCTATAAACTTGACTAAAATTACGAAAAATGCATTTTACATCACAGCAATTTAGCAGACCACTGTGGTTCTGGCTGAGTAGTTTAACCCCCTCCCTCCAGCTTTCTCTGTTCAACCCGGTCACTGATTTTTTAGCTGCTATTTTACATTTCGATACTGCTTAGCTAGGAAGTAAGTGCTGTACAGCCCCCTCAGCTGCACCACGCCACACTGTATTATTCAGTTTAAACTCAAACTGACTTCTTTTTTTTTTCCTGTCTCTCTCTCTCTCTCTCTCACACACGTGTGACCCCGATGCCACTTCCCTGTTTAGAGCTGTAAATTATTGACATAAGAGTCCAAAGTCTTGAACTCGAGGCAGAAAATTTTAAAAACATTAACCTATCTCAGGCACCTCTCTGAAAGCACCAACTGGCACTAGATGCAGATTAAAGCACCACATTAAACTCCTGTTAAGCAGCCTGCAACCCATCATTTCCATGTTCAAGTACTTGCATTTAGGCTGCTTCTTCTTCTCCTCTCCCCCTCTGCACCAGGCTCAGCTCCTTCCTCTCTCCTTTGTTCTTCACATCTGTGTTCTCTGCATCATTCTTAACTTCTCTGCTCCGCTATTCTTGTCACCTTTGATCTGAAAAAAAAAAATAAAAAAGAGAAAGAAAAATGAGTAGCCCACGTATTTGAAAGCACGCAGCAATGACACAAATGTAAATGGGTTTGTTCTTGCTTCCTATGGGAGTACAGGCATCACACAGACTAACAATTAGGCAGTACCAGGCCCACACCCAGCACAAGAGGAAGAAAAACGTTCAAAGTTTCCTCTCATTGCTCTGAGGACATGTATTTCCTGAAACTAATAAGGAATTAAAACCTGAGTGCAACAATAAGGCTCTTTGATGTGTTCAGAGAATTTACCAGCAGCCGTGCTCACACTAATCTCTAGGCAAACATTTTATTTACTACTGTGTGGAGCTGGTGACTCGCGCTTCAGCCACAGCCTTTTCCAGTGACTACAAATTTCTAAAATAACTCAGAAAATGGTTGCAACTGCTCAGCTCCCTTTCAGGTTCACATCAGACACAAAAAAACAGCCAACCCCAGAACCTGACAGAGGCTGTGCCCGTGTGCCAATCCCCTCTCTGTGCAAGAAGGAAGCTGTTCTCTGAGCCAGGGCAATGCAGGTGCTGCTTTTTCTGCCCCGGGGATGATGGTGAGCAGCCGGCCACGCCGCTGGAGCCCCCTCCACTTGGCACCAACAATTCCCATCCAGGTAGCAGAGTGCGTATGGGAGACCTGTGCCATCTTCCCTTACTACACATTGGGTCAAAGCTGAAAAATGCAAATGGCAATGTACTAAAAACGCGAGCAAATTTTGATTCGTCTGTCAAGCAAGAAACAAGTAGATGCAATGATCCTCTTAGATGCATTTCTTTGTAAGATATCTTTAAGTATGCATGCACTTTGAGACAATTCCTGGAAACACTGTGCATCATCTTCAGCATTCAATATATGAGTGCTCCCTTTTAGCAGTGGGACTCGTCTTGTCTTCTGGGTAATGAGCCCCTAAGACAAATCTCAAGCCCATCTGAATGAACAAATTAGACAGAAGGCAGAAAAGTAATCTTGAAGGCAGCAGCAACGAATCCCACTTGGGACAGGCAACGCAAGAGAAAAAGAAGCTGCCTTTGTGCAAAAGCAATGTATTTCAGGAGATGAGAAAGCTGCCAACATCGCTACTATAAGGAAGCCGGTCTTGCCCAAAACAGCACTGTCGAGCCAGTCTCTTCCCTCCCACGTCCCTGGGGGCTTCCCCGGCTGCTTGCCCGCAGATGCTGCGGTGCTCATCTCCTTTTCGGCACCCTGGGACTCCTCTGGGATTAGCACCCGCAGCTGTCAGCACACACCTTCACATCCATCACCCACACCAAGGCCAATTAATCCCAAGGTAATCAGAAAAGAGGTTTGGCTTGTGAGAAGGGAGGAGTGGCTCCCAAGATCTGTTTATCTGAAAGTAAAACCAAACGCAGCTAAAAATAACCTGCAGTGATGTTCAGCTGGAAGGACAGTGGTCATCTTTTGGGGGAACGTCTTTCACAAGGCGGGGGCAAGCACAGCATGCTTCTGCTCATCAAAACACACCTCATGCTCCTCTAAGAGCATGTGCTGCAGAAAATAAAGCCTGACGTCTTCAAGAGACACCCCCATACCTGTTTGCCTCAGGACAGCACTGACCACAACGGTGCTAAAATGTAGCAGGTTTTTTGGCAGTTGCACCTCAACAACATCCTTGTGATGAAAATACCAAGTCAACTCTACCGAGTAATTGTCTGTGGGAAAATAAAGGTGCCACATCTCCCCTCCTGAGATGTCAAACACATGATTTATTTGTACAGAAAGAAACATCAACTTCTGCAGTGCCTTAAAAGTAGCTTCTGTCTGTCCCTAAGCAGGGTTAATGGGTGCACTTGGGAGTCTTATTTTGATGGCTCCAGGTGGGAGAACCTGAAGTCCATCCATCAGGGTGTACTAGGACAATCACCTTCTGCCATTAAGAGTCATTCAAGTTTCTAAAGACCTTTGAAATTCTCCAAAATAAGCAGCAAAGGCATGTGAAGTTTCAGAGGCCATCATCTAACATCAAGGCAGCTTCAGCCTCCATCAGAATACATTAATTATAAAGCAAAGCCACAAAGCCAGAAACTAAGGTGAGCCATACAAAAAAGCAGGCGTGCCAGGTTCCTTCAATCCAGCCTCTCTCCAGCGTACTCAGTGGAAAGGAAAAAGCACAAACAGTCGATCCTTGTAAGGAGAACAAAACATCATCATTTATAATCTGAAGCAGGTTGTAAAACTGGGAGCATCTATGCACCTATCTCCCATTCCTGGTCAACGTTAACATTGCACTTCCCCTGCACATTTACATGCAGAATCAGCTATGTACATGTGTCTCGGGACAAGTGGACTCCTATCAGTATTTTATAGTTCTCACCACCGTGAGCACCTGCCTGCTGCCCTGAGCAAACCTCCCCAGAAGCCCGGTTACCTTTCTCAGCCTGAACCTTCGCACTTGGGTTAACTGGGAGAAAAATGGCTTAATGCCTGCCTTGGGTCACTTGGCACCATCTTCCTCTGCCTCGGAGAGACCATGGCTGGAGACAGCCAGGCTGGCAGGGGAGAGGAGCAGAGCCGGCTGGGGCTGCAGGGGGAAGGAGCAGCTCCAGCTCCACCAGTGGCAAAAGAGTACCTCTCACTCCATCACTCCCACCCTTCAGTCCCATCCCAATTTTGTCAGATGCTAATACTACTCTTTGCATAGGCAGCTTTGTGCATAAGACCAGGGAACTCAGCAGGCTTACAAGCAACACCTCTTTTCATAAGGCTTTTTTTCTCTATTTGAACCTGGATCATGGCTTTCAACCTGCTCAAAGACGTGTGGGACAGCATAACCAAGAGGGGAGGGCCCTTTGGCATGGGAGCGGGAACAAGCGGCTGAGGATGACAGGGAGGAACCCCTTAATCCAAACCCACTAATGAAGCCCCTCTGTTTTTAAACCACAGCTTCAAACTTGGACTCTACTGAACCCCAGCATCTCTTTGGGAAGAGCACGGGAAAATGCTAAACACTCCCAGAAACGCGTGCTGGAGTCAAACTTTCTGGCATTACATTGAAAATAATTGTTTGTTTTTTCTTCTGGTTTAGCACTGTCCCATGGTGGGGGAAGGGAAGAATAACCGCCAAGAAACACAGTCAACTGCTAATGCAGATGGGACCCAAGAAATCAGTTTTCTACTGTACAAGAAAAGAGGAGCTCATTTAGACATGGAAGTAGGGCTACCTGCTGGGAACTCATTTTATGAACGCTTGCCATTCTTAACAAGACAGCCAACTTTCACGAGCCACAATTTTTAACCATACCTCCTACAAATGTATTAAGGCTGGTAGCTCTGTGAATATCATTTCCCTTCTTTTGCTCCATTTTTATCACCTGCCTCCTTTTTAAAGGGAGCCATAGTCAGTGGTGGTTGCCTTTTCGGTGGGGGGAGCTTAAATGTATTGACATACATTAAGACATCAATAAAATCATTCCCAAACAGGCACCAAGGGTGTGAGACACTAGCCCCAACTCACTGGCATTTCCCTGGAAGGGGAGGCCATCAGGAGCCTGTGAGGAGCCAAGCCCCATGCAAGAAGCATGGCCCACAGATGCGCTGACGCCACAGTTTATGGAGGGATTACTTTGACCTTTTTCGAAGGTTTATTTACTGTACTATTCGTGCTAGTCCTGCAGTCACTTCAGCCTTTTTTTTTTTTTTTTTTTTCNGATACCCACAAAAACATGGTGCAGGCTACCCCCTGACAAGCTATAAACTGTCCTAATCCTGCAGATGTGACTCAGAGGAAGAGTGTTGCGGAGGGAGGACAGGACAGGATCTGCTGAAGCCAGGCCAGCACAACCCAGTCAGGAACAGGGAGACAGGGAGGAGGCCAGTCAATAACACGGCTCCTGCTACCGCATGGTGCACTTGAAAATGAGCTTTCTACACGAGACTCACACCAGCAGCCTGGTGTGAAGCATGCAAGCCAACTTCCTAGCATAGACACAGCTGAAAGAACAGTCACAATGGCGTAAGAGTGGGAAGCATGGGTAGTCACACAAACAGCATTGACCAGGTAGCTGTCACCACAGCATCCTTGAGACACAATAAATCATACTGAATTTCAGCTCTATACTAATTCACAAGATGTATTTTTCTAAGAATCTTCATGTAAGACTCTTCAGAAGGAAACTCACAGCCCTCATTTATTTTTAGAGATATTAGAAAAATATTAACTATTTTCAAGAGCTGTTCATCTTTAAAGAGACATTAGAAAATATAAAGTGATGGCTGCAATCTATATATATACACAGGTATTTTTCACTCCAAAACATTCAATAAAGAGCTTGTAGTCCTCCCTACTCTCTGCTAAAACATTCTAGTAAGTCTGACTTCTGTTTTTTCCCTGACAGAGAAAACAATCCTGCCATACAGAAAGTGTAACCTTTGAGAATGAAGAGCACTTCACTAGAATTATGGCAGCCGTAGACAGAAAGTGAAAGCAACAGCATGGCAGGCATTAAATCTGAGCAGTACGAGATGTCCTCTTCCCTTCACTTTCGCTCCCTCTGACAGCATCTGGATAACTGAAAAGGCACAAAGGTTATCCCAAAACCACAAGCTACTCTATGCCTACGGATTTTTTTTTAAATGTATTTCTATGGAAGTAAAAAAAAAAAACAAATCTGAAAATGCAATTCTTCTTTCCCTACCACAAAGTACCCAGTTAAAAGACTTGCCAGTGTATGGAAATGTTATTAATGGTTGGTTGCGAGACAGTAAGGTGCGATAAGATACTTTGAGGTGCATTTGTGAAGTATGTCACAGCCTTTCTCCAGAGCTGTTAAAAAGCATCTGTTCCCCAGAGGGCTTGTGAACAATATTGCAGCGTATCTATTTCTCTTTTCTCTGCAAATACAGAACTGACAATATTAAAAAAAAAAAACCAAAAACCAAACAGTTATCTTGTACTTGTGCTTTGCTGATAAACTTTTAAACTATTCCCTTTGTTTGTTAATGCTGATGCAGTTCAGAAAAGCATCAATCATCCTGTGTGACCAAACAGATATGCTGAAATGAGACCATACGCTAATTTTAGGATTCAGAGAACTGGGTTCTGTGTTTGTCCCTGTGCCAAGACTGTTCCAGGATACATGAAAACATGATCTTATTTTAAGGAACAGTACTTGGAGCAAAATTCTGTCCCTTGGTCACAGCTTGGACTCTGCCTTCACATAGGATTTTGCATATAGGACAACCTTTTTCAACCATTCCACTGTGGACGCCCCTTTTAAAGGCAAGTATGTGTTTAACTGTGCATACTCTGAGCAAAGCCCTGCGTGGAAGACAAGCTCACCAGAGGGATAGAGACTTTTCCTGGGTAAGAAAACCTGCTAGCCTCACACGCTCAGAAATACTTCAGAAATGTGAGATTGACACTGAAACACAGACAACTGAATGGCACTTTACTCAGCTGCTCCTATTTCAGACACCTGAAATCCCCCTGCCCGCAACCCACGGGGAGACAGACCTCTCCCCACCTGCCACGAGGAGAATAATCTTGCCACTGATACTGAGGAAGCAGAATTAGCATGACTTCTTTATGATTACCCCAAATTATGCAAATATCCATCTTTTTTGGAATTGACAGCAAAACACATAATTGAAGTAGGATTAGTAAACGAGTAAAAGGGGGCACTGCCGTCCTCAGAGGTGCAAGGGTTAATGGTTCAAAATAAAATCCTGAAGCTCTTGGAGTTGAAAACAGATAGGAAGCAAGAAAACACACATAAAACCCCCTAAAAGACTTTCAGATTCATGGATAGCTTGTTCCCTAAGAATACCCTGCCCGTGATGCCCTGTTGAACAGAGAGGGATGGGGGAAAAGTCAGGACTCTGCTGGCGGATTTGCATATCACTAAGCTCCTCTTGCCTTGTGCTCTCTTAAAGCATACCCCATGGCCAACCGCTCCACGGACCCAGCTCCTGTGCTGGCTCTGACTCTTGATCCACACTGTAGCAATGGCAGTATTTTTCCTGCTCTTTTCTAACACTTTGGTGGCAGCAGCAAAGTCGCCCTGAGCATGCTATATCCTTCCTGCCCATCACCAAGAAAAATAATTCACTGCGGGCAGGAAAGGTGGTATCTTATTTGCTCAGGTGCCTGCAGGAAGGAGGAAACTCCATCAAGATAGGCCAGAAAGCCAAGAATTGGAGAGCAGGCAGGGTGGGAAGGCACAGGTCCTGGGCAGACTGGTGTAAGGCATGGCCTGGCCATTAGAAGAACCTGTACAGGCAACCAATGAGCAATATTTCACCTGTTTCCCTGGGTTCCCAAACCAAACGTGGCAGGGCTGGTAAGGGGAAAGCTCTGTGGGGTGGTGAAACACCTGAGCACCCAGGCTGCCGCGGGGCGGATTCAAGCTGGCAACAGCTACCCAACTTCCCAAGCCCCTGCTTGGTAGGGACCAGGTTGTGCCCACCTCAGGCTGTAGGGAGGTGCAAGGTAGATGGAGGAGGAGGAGGGAAGCATTCAGCTTCCCCTCTCCTCTCATGCTGCTGTACCCAAGACAGACACACAAAGGCAGAAGGAAGAAAAGCCCTTGCGTCCTCAAGGGACAGAGGGCAAAACCCACCCCAATCAACCCAACATTCCCTGCAAAAAAAATAAAAAACCCAAATGAAACAAAGGCAGCAAATACCTCAAACATGTATTGAAATCAGCATTACAGCCTGCATGATAAACATGCCCAGGAAAACGTACAATGGGAACTCATACTGTATATAGAGTGTGTTTCATCAGCTCTATAGCATTTCTGTTCCACCCAAAGGGTGTTAACATGCCCTGGCTGGGATTCAGACATTACACATCAAAACAGACTCTTTCCTTTGGTTTCCATGCAAAGCTTATTCTCCCTCAGCAGCAAAGACATGCGTTGTAATGATGCCTGACATCACTGCAAAATAAAAGGTAGCCCTCGGACTTGCAGCCTAGAAGTGCGCTGAAGAAAAGCCATCTTATTTTAATACAACAGAACCAGAAGGCTGCTTTTTTCTGGACTTAGCTGCAATGAAACAACGCTTCAACCTCTCAATATGTACAATAAAATTTCGCTTGCACTGGCCCCTGTGTTGAACATTATCGTGAAACTCGAACAACACGATATCTGCGGCTGAGCCCATTCACTTCTCTGGCATCGCAGTGACATCAGCTGGGAACTTGGCCCAGGCTTCCAACAAATAGATTGTTAAAGATCGTCTCCGCAGCACCCCTACCACCACAGTCATCTGCACACACATGAATGTCTGCAAGTCTGGTGACAATACAGAATGATTGCTTTACTTTCAGCTTTAAAGGAATACTTTGTTTCCTGTCGGTTTCTTTCACTTGTTTCCCAGGTTTTGCCTGGAGTGAAGATGGAGATGCCAGATTCCGGTGGCATCAGGATGACAATGCAAGTGATGGTCAACAGCATGCGATCACTATTTTTCCCCCAAAAGCTGCCTAGAAGAGAGACGGTGGTGACTTTTCAGTAGCAGAGCTGTACTTCACTCAGACAAGTTTGGGAAGGGCTTGTTTAGGACAAGAAAACTGCTGGCATGGTTGTCAGGGAATAATTAATTCCTTGGGTCAGGGAGCAGTTATCCCCCAATAAACCAATTTTATTCCAGAATTAAGTGCTCACACGCGAGTCCGGTCCTGAATACCCACACGTAATAGCTGCTGCTGCTGCTTAGCTGTGTCAGTCGGTATCCACAGAAGTCAATCCCTGTGTGTTCTTGAAAGCTGTCAAAAACTCAGCATTTGACACCTGATTCATAAAGAATTTTCCAGCTTGGTGAAAACTAGAAGGCTATTAAGGCTACTAAGGTTCAAACAATTATCAAGAATCACTACTTTTATCATACCAATGCAACTCTACAGCATTTTTTTAAGTGTCTCCATGGCTCTGTTAGACCAAGGCACACTCACGTGCTGTGACCAGGTTTACAGGAGACATCCCTAAAACTTTCAACAAGCACAACGTTTCCTACATGTGTCCCTCCGAAAGCAGTGGAAAATCACACATGCATGTATCTGCAAGATCAGGATCTGAAACTGTAAAAATACTTTTTAAAGCCTGGGCAGACCTCATTTCCGTGTCCCATCTAGCATTCTTCTGCCCAAGTACAGGGTCAGTGCTTTATAGGGTGCAGCCATCGTAAAACAGAAGTCCTTAATCTCAGTGTTCCCACACTGGTGGCTTGTGAGGCTCAGGCAGGATTGCAGAGAACACAATGACATTTTAGAGGCACTCAGAGAGGCAGAAAAATTATTCCAGATAGCTAACACTGAGAAATGTGTTCAAGGAAGAGTTTTCCCATTCACCGGCCATGACCTGCACCTGATGTAATCCACCTTGCTCAGATTGGGCTTGTTTCTCACAGCTACCTTTGTTTGTATAACATACTGTTCTGCAACACACAGCAAAAACTATTTGCACACTACACTAAAGTGCGATTTAATATTTGCTTAAAGCTTTCGTTTTATTGTCTGGGCAAGGGCAGTTTCTGCCACTGCAGTTAATAGCTAACCCACACCTACACTTTTGCTACCCAAACTCCTAATCGCTAGCGGAGCACCCAGAACCGAGAGCAAAAGACATAAACCACCTCTGCTTAACCTCACAGCGAGCACCAAAACCAGCCCTTTCAAGAAAGCAGTTTCTCCTTTACTTGCAAGAGAAGGTATTAAAGAAAAATATATGCTATTTCAGACTTGTAAAAAACACTCTCCTGCTTACTTAGACGCTTGCTTTACAGACAGACCACAGCAGGCACAGACTTGGGGGCTGGGATCCTCTGAATCATCCACACTGAGAGCTGGAAACATGTCTGTCACATGCACTTATTTACGGTTACAAAAATAGCACCATGAAAGAAGCAGATGTGTTGAGCACAAAAAATAAATTGAATTAGTTATTACAGAGATATTGCTTGACACTGGAGAATTTAACAGAGAAATGTCTTTCTTCTGTGCATACACTTTAAAGGCTTGCACTTAAAGAGTGCTAAGTACTAAACGCTTAATACCGATGCTTGCTGAAACAGTATGATGTAATTCTCCTTTTTATAAAAATGCTACTCTTTCCACTGCCACAGGACATACAGGAACTTCTTAACTCATTTTCATGTTGCGATATGAATAGTTAATAAGATCAGTTACAAAGTGTGCTCTTAATTTAAAGTTTTTGTGTTCACCACAGACCAACAGCAATGACACAGCCTCAATTTCTGATCTGCAGCAGCTATTTCTATCTTGCAAGTTTCCTAAAATACTACTGAGCTAGAGTGAGACCACTGAACTCATATTCATTTCTCATCTAAGCCAGAAAAATATTATTAAACTAAACAAAGCTAGTCTTCATCAGCTTACCTCATCAATCTCAAATCTCCAGAACAGTTTCGGCATCCAAAGAATTTAGTTCTGATATGCTCGAATGCGATGTTTGCAAATGTGTGAATTAGACCTCTGGCATTGAAGTCTTTCATTTCACCCTAGTACAGCTTCAGCAGAGCAGCAATTGTCCAAGCTTCTCCTCAACACCTAACCAACATTTTGGTCAATATAGCCCAGGAGCATGCGTCTCTACGTACGAGAAGGATATTAATTCAAGATTGCACAGCCACCCACTGTTTGGCCATCTTTTACTAATTCACCAGCTAGTTCTCAAGGTCAAAAAGGACCTTCTAGCTGCTAACTGATCTGTGGAAATGGAGTGAAACCATTTGCAGTCATTTCATGTCATCAGCAAAGCTGACATCAGATAACATCTTTTGGTTACTGTTGCTCTGACCCAGATCTAAGTGGATGACCCCAAAGGTGAGGGGAGCATAAAAAAGCCTATCAAATATTTTATACCAGATCCTATTAGCAATTCACATCTCCACATGAATAAATTTCAAGCGCACCTACCAGCTGAATGACTCGCTTTCATCATACTGGATGTCATCACCTCCACTGTCCTTTCTGTATGCATTTGCCAGAGCATTTCAAAATGTTACTTCCGTGACTGACAAAGACGCCGCTTCCCGTATTGCAGGGCCATCACTCAGACCACCAGGTGGGAAAAGTGGTACCCAGATAAACCAGGGAGAGCAACTCCTACTCCCTACAGTGCAGTCTGCCAAAGGAGTACTGTCATGCAGAAGTCAAATTTACCAGCAGATAAAATAAATAATAAAAATTAAAATAATTTTTCAAGTTCAGCCCTCATGCTTCTTTGCTTTGTGTTTGTTCTTTCATTTTTGCCAACTGGGAAATGAAAACCGATGGAGTCAGTTTCACTTTTGTTTATATTTGGTTTCAATTTTATCCTCAAGTTTTGCTTTCATCTTTTTCAAGTAACACTGTTGGGACTTCAGATCCTGCAGGAAACCTTTCAGTAATTTAAAAACATTAGTTTTATCCCGCCTCCTCTCCCACTTTTTTTCCTACTGTGGAATTATTTTTATTTTAGATAAACTTCATAAAATGCTGTCACAATTTTGGAATGGATTTGGGGGTAGCGAGTGTTTGATTTTGATTTTACAAAGTCATATGCTACATCCAGTTCTACTCAGTAGTTTAGTGTTTTCCACTGGATTTATCTCTTAGTTGCATATAAAGCACATTTACGTGATTCAATGAAACACCTTAAAAGAGCAGCCAGTGCACCAAATGCACAAAAGCCCACATCATGCACCAAATGCATGTTATACACAGGCATGAAATGCACATAGAGACCTAAACTTACTGCTACTCGAATTTACTAAAGAATTAAGGCGTTATTATGCTTAGATCAAGCTGTAAGAGGTTTGCCTGTAATGCTGTCAAGCAATAGGACACCAATAGGAATATTACAGTACACACTTTTTCTTCTGTGCACTCATCAAGCCCCTCAAATCACACATATTCCTCCGTACACACCAAAAAGCAGAACTTAACTATACTTTCAGACTTTCTTAAAACCATAAAAAATACTTCCTTCTTTTGTGCTATATCGATGTTAAGCATGTAAGTCTTCAAATTAAAAAGTACTTAAAATAATTTTACAGCAGAAGGGAAATGGTTATACAACATGCACTGTCACATGCAGTTCAAACTAAAGGACAAACGTAAATACTTTTGCTTTTGCCACAGCTTAACTCCATTCCTAACACCAGATATGCTGGGGGCTACAAACCAAATCTGTAAAGGTTTGCTGAAAAACTATCAAACCATAATCTGCTCTACTCTTTAAGGGGCAAGAATAGGGAAATTATTACTTCCAAGCTCATCTTGAAATCTAGCAACCTATATAGCAACAACTGAATGTTAAAATCATTTAAAGTTAGAATTTAGTTCTGTACCTTGGGTGAAACAACATGCCACATGCAGGCGGATTTACTCCTGGATGCCTGTGTCCAAGCTGCAACGACATACAAGGTGTGCCTTGTACTAAAGACTGCTGTATGTTTGTCGCAATCTGCCCCCAAGCAAACAAAGGGGTCAGAAGATTTCCAATATACACAAAGCCGGGCTTGCGCTATATTATGGGTTAAGAAACCAAACATTACTTTACTGCTTACCACTTCTTTCTTTTCTCCTAGCTCATTCAAAAAAACAGTAACTTTTCATCAGCTTCCAAGAAATTGAAAACATCTGGCACTAACCGGAAGAGCAAGTTTTAAAACTGTTTTACATTCTATCAATAAGAAATGTGTGTTGTACAATGTATTAATTATGCTATATACAAAACACCTGATTTTATATTTTTATATATATGAAGATATGTATGTGCGCATATATGTATATATGCAGACATTAAACTCTTAACTATTAACATGCATTCCCTTCCACTAACTTAATTGCTGACTGCAGGTTTTCTTACTGGCTATCTTAATCTATTTTCATCTTAACACAAGAGTTCACACATAGTCAGTACAAGGAAGAACGTTCACACAGTTCCAACAAAACTTCTGAAAAAAAACCAAGGGGAAATTATTTAATTACACTGAACGATTTTTTCCATAATGTTATTCATACATGAGGAATATGCAACTTAATAAACCTGTTGCTCTCATTCACTGTACCCAGAATCTTTTTGGCTTGCTTATTTGTTGTTTTGCTTTTGCACTTGTGATCTCAAAGGACAAACCAGAAAATATTTTGCATTAATCACAGTTTATAGCACCATAAGCTACAATAAAACTTCTGCAAACACTACCTTATGGTTTATGCCCTCAATATCACAATCATTGTAGGCCTTTGAAGAATCGAGTTTCAAAAGGGCGATCTTTACAATCGAGTCACAGAGATAAGTAAGAGTAACACGTGATTAGTTTTACTTCTTTACCTACAAATGGACCATGACTTTCAATAGAAGATCCACAAAATATAAACTGAGGTTCTAATCCAGCAAACATCAGAGGAATTTTGCTGGGGTACCACTCCTGTGCAATGTTAAATGCATACAGGATGCACTTAAACCTGACTGTAACTTGTGTCAGGTTAACAAGTCCAGGGGTAACAAGTACAGTTTAAACAGGATCATCACAGAAGCATTTTTTTTCCTGGAAGTTCCGTAAGATCTTATGCCACAAGATTCACATAACAAAGGGCAATACACGATCTTGCTTCTCTATGTTATCTGCAAATGGACCGTAGCTTATGCTTCTCAGTGGAGACGGTTTCTATTTCCAGTTTTCAGCAATAATTCTTGATCAGCATCTGCAGTAATTTGTGGGCAGTCAGTGCCCAAAATTTGATATTGAACTGTTGTGACTGCTAAGCTGCACAGCAAGTTTCTCTCCTATGGACCGTCAAATCACTCGTGAACCCATGTAAACTCCTGACACACGCAATGGCCATGAACACCGCAATTTATGTACTGCAGGACAAACACCTCCTGTTGTTTTGAAGCTGCCTCCCAACTGTTTTATTTGGGTTGCATTTATCTTATCTGTACTATTACCTATTCACTTTCTTCATGACACTAATGATTTTAAAGAACATCTCCACATCCTCTTCAGTCACTTCTTTGCCAAGCTACTTACTCTTTCACAAAAGCTCTTTCATACCCTTGATCGTCTTTGATGCCCTTCTCTGTAGCTCATCAACTTTCACTACATCCTTTTTGAGATGGAGGAACAAAAATTGTTAATGCTGTTCAGGAGAGGGGAGCCAAATGAATTTATAGTGGCATGATGGTGTTTTCTATTTTTTTTTTTACTCCTTCCTAATAATTACTAACCTGCCCTCTCCTTTCTTAGCTATTTCTGGGCACAGAGCTTATTTTTTCATAGCATTATCTGTGTTGTATGATCCTTTCCCAAGTAAAAAGTCAGTTCAGACTTCATCCTTGAAGTTAAGATTGCATTCCCTTCCCACTGCATTACACTCACATTGGACTGTACTGAATTTCCTTTGCAAACTTAGATCTGGACTTTCAACATGAGATCCTTCTGCAGTCTTTGCGGTTCACCCTTCAGGATTTTCATGCTCCAAATCAGTTAATACAACCAGCAAACTTGTCACATCACCACCTATCCCTTCCTCTGTCCGATGCCCTGGGAAGACTCTTGGGGGGACAACTGGCAACCTCCTTTCATTGAGGAAACTGACCATGACCATACGCCCTGGAGCAATCTGATCCCACTTTGAAACTGGCCCTGCTTTAAGAAGGACTGTATGAACCAGACCTCAACAAAAGCTCAGCAATGGCCTTCAGAGATCTCCAGGAGACTCATGACGCACAACTCCTCCTCAACAACAGTCAGGCCTAGTCTTTGTCAATGTATCACATTTATACCCGTGGTGGCTAATCCCGTTCAGTAATCCCTGGCAAACAAACAAGCAAACAAAAATGACCACCCTGGAGTTCTCAGTCTCCCCAGAAACCTTGAAAAACTGACAGCTCGTTTGTCACCTTCTATTCCTGGAGTACCCAGGCAGGCCTGCACAACAAGTTACACACAAGAGGCAGTGTATCAGCAATTTCATATTTTAAGTTCCTTCGAAACTCTTCAATAAATCGCCACCTGCCATCTACTTCATCCTTAATGGTTTGTTCCGATACCCTCTCTTACAGACATTTCAATTTGGGAGAAATCCTCCAACATGCTCACTCCGTAAAAAAAGAAAAAGCTTCCTGCAAGGGAATCTCCCTAAACTCTTCCTCAGTGAAGCAAGGCTCAAAGAATTTGTTTCACTCTTCTGCTACGACTTTATCTTCCTTGGGCACTCCTTCTACGCATGGATCACTTATCAGCAGGCTTCCTGCTTTTGATGCATTTGAAAGAGGATTTACTAATTGTTTTCATGCCTTTAGCAACTTGTTCCATGACTCTTTTTGGCCTACCTTATTGTGTTTAACACAGATTTTATGTTCTTTCCCACCTTTCCCATTTGGAGACAAAGCTTTAAGTTCTGAAAGATGTCTTTTTACTTCTACTGAGCTCCTTTACCTTGCTTGTCAGCCTGCTCAGCTGTTTTGGTATTTCTGACAGATGCCATACAATTGCTCTGAGCCTTTACTACAGTGTCTTTGAAGAATTACATGCCACCTGCAAGTATTTTAGACTTTTGGCTGCCTCGCACCATTTTATTCATTTTTTTTCCTTGCTTTATGAAGATTTACTTTGGAAAATTAAACACTGCCACAACATCCCTTGGCTTTATTGCTCCTGAAGCAACGTTGAGTCTAAGTACATTATGATCCCTGTCACGCCATAGCTGGCTGGCATTTTTAACGTAAAATTCTGAACTTAATTCCTGCTGGCCAGGACCTTGTCCAGCAAGAGTTGCTACCCACAGGACACCCTTACAAGCTACTCCTAGGAAGCAGGGTTTTTCGGCATCTAAAAAGTTAGTACCTGGGCAAATCTCATGCTGGAGCATGACATAATCTACATGGAGGCAACTGAAGCCTCCCATTATCATCCTATTTCCTACTTTTGTAGCTTCTCTACTCTCCCTTAATATATGACAGTCACTGTCAACCTCTTGGTTGAGCAGACAGTCATATAGCCCTAATCTCTACTCTTCCTACACAGGCCTAGAACATCAATTCATGAGATCCTGTGTTACTTCCCAAAACAGTTATTTCCTCTTTAACAAAAAGTATCCCGCTTCATTCATGTGCAGGCCACTCTGTCCTCTATGCCATCTGTACTCTGTCTCTACAATATCTGAGCTTCGGCAGGGTTGCTCTTACTCTGAGTATCATGGATATGTTTTAATAGCAGTTTTAATACCATGGGGATGATGCTCCTCTTCAAGAGAGGATGTGTCATGGCAAATTTTACGTTCTTCATCCGTCAGCTTTTCCTCACTGGCTGGTTTTTTAAACTTCTATTAATACATACATAGTATACATAAATAAATACATGTTTTAATTTAAGGCATGCATAGCCTGGCTGCAAATTTATTTACATAAAGCCCATTCTTCCAATGCAGATTCTTTCTATTCAAAAAATATTTCCATTTCCTCTTGAATCTTAGCTCCTTTTCTTCCGCGTAATTTTCTCAACTGTGCATTAAAACTCTGCCTCTCTCTAACTCCACCTGGTCCCACATATCAAAGACCTCCACCCAGCGGAGACTGGGGTCTTGAATCCCCCTTCCCAACAGCTTGTATGTTACTTCTCATACCTCTTAGCTACCCCTTTCCATGTAATGTGGCCTGTGATGAACAGCTCTTCTCAAGAGACTGACTTGACATTTTCTGAAATCTGTCACTTTTGCAGTCAGCAAGTAACCGGGTGGCTCTGCAAAGATACATGTCAAATATAATGTCTGACCGCTCTGCTGCCCACCTGGGATCCCCCAGCCTCAGAGGGGCACCACCGGGGTCAGCAGGCTGACACCTCGCTGTGCCGGTATCTAGCTGAAGAACTGCAGCGTGGCACATGACAACACTAAAGCGATACAGTGTCAAAGGAGTCGGTGCCCTCAGACCTTCCACCACCATTTACCAGTGAAAAGGAACCGCTGCACACCAGAGGCACAGGAAGTAATTTCCCTGTGGGACATTACCAACAGGGGCCAGAGAGGGATGCTGATGTCTCCAAAGGGGCTGGTGGCACGGAAAGATTAAGACGGAAACCATCTGCCTCACAGATCAATTCAGCTACTTTTATAATTATGTCACTGTTTCCGTATTAGGGTGAATTTAAATGTTGCTGCTCCATTCAACTCTCTTTCTATGGTACCAGCACAGGCATTCTGCAAAGGGTATTATACGCAAACCCTTTTAAGACTTAAATAAAATAACTATAAACTTAAACATGCTGTATTTCATCTCCAGAAACTGAGGCTGTAGTTTACAACCACTCCTACATTCAAGAGACTGCTGTCTGCAGGATCTTAGCACGGTGAACCAGGCTATAAATTAGAACCATACACTAACTGGGAACAAAGTTCTGCGCTCCGAAATTGCTTTATCCGAGCTCTGCGTCTAAATAAATAAGCCTCAAACACTCTGCTGTGTCGGTGCTCACACCAACCAACCAAAATAAGCCTCAAACACTCTGCTCTGTCGGTGCTCACACCAACCAAAATGGGAGTTAAAGACCTAAATATCTTTGGGAACCTGGGCTGATGGATCCAATTCTTCAAGCACTTGCAACTTTGACCCCAGACGTTGCGAGACGCTCGGAATTTGACCCTGGGCGCTACACACAAACAAAACCCCTGTTCATAAATTTCCTCCGTGGGAAGACGTCCAGGCCTTGGCCCCTCCACGCGCCGGCCCTGGAGCAGGGCAGCGCCCCGCGAACCGCCACGCAGCGAGGCCCCGCACCCGCGAGAAAAAGGGATTATTCCTGAAAAAATAAAAAAAATAAAATAAAAAAAATAAAAAAAAAAAAAACAACACACAAACAGAAGGCAAAGCGCCGTTCGAGGCATGCTGAGCGTTCAAACGACGCACTTGCCATGGCTGGATCCATCGAGACCATACAGAAAGGGGGGGGGGGAAGAGAAACGCTTGCTTTCCAGAGGTGTGTTTACTTTCAGGTCTGGGGACAGCGGGGGAAAGGCCTCCTGCTCCTGCTCCTGCTGCCGGGGAGCGAGGACGCACCGCCGCCCATGGGCGGCCTGCCCTGCCAGCACTTCACGGGACTTCCTCCTTCCGCCGCTCCCTCACAACCCACCGCGGCGGCCTAACCCCCGCCTCAGGCCCCGCTCCATCTTGTGGCGCCCACCCCTCCGCACCCCCTCACAGGGGCAGCGCCCCCCCCCCACTCCTCCCCGGCCGCCATAGCGGGGGCGGGGGGGGTATCTGAAGCCGCTGAGGACGGGGAGAGGCGGGAAGGCACCGCCCCGCCGCTTGTGTAACGGACCGCCCCGGCCCCCCCTCACAGCGCGACCCCCGCC
>RSEF01000004.1:46954428-47019946 GCA_003993805.1 Himantopus leucocephalus | reverse complement strand
CTTGAGATCTTGTCTGTCAGAGGCTTTCATAAGTGCAACGCTACAGGTGTGATGGGTAGGAGAAATTCTTTTGAAATATACAAAAGACGTTTATTTCAATTTTGCACTTTTATCTGGGACTTTGAATTTAGTTTGGGAAATTGTAGTGACAGCCTATGCGTTTTGGTTTCGTTTAGTTGTCTTTATTTCTAAAGAAGCGTTTGCTGAGCCAACTCGCTTCTCGGTTCTCTCTGTTCTCAGTAGTAAAATTGCAAAGGGCAAGATTGTGGCTGTATTATACAATTAATACATGCACAATTGTTTATTTTATTGTGGGTTTTTTTAATAACAAAAAAGTTTAGCAAAAATTCTTGCCAAGCATGGGTTTCTTGGTTACTAACCAGAACCATTTTGTGCGCTGGGCTGGTCCAAAAGATTTTTTTTTAAAAATCCAGGATGAGGGTTAAAAAAAAACCCGAAACTCAACCACTTCCATCTTGGCTGTTTTCAGAAATGTTTGCACAGGAACTATTAAGTTCTTTCTTGACTCATAAATGATGTTATCTGCTTTTGGGTTTGTTTTTTGTTTTGTTTTTAAGGTAACTTTGTGAGAACTATTTTGCAGCCTGCCATAAGGTTAATGGAGAGCAAAGCTGGTGGTGTGATTGCAGAGGAAGGAGCAGGACATGGTTTCCACTGTTCCGCAGAAGCGATTGGGTTAGATGATTCTGTTACAAATCTCACAGCCATCGAAGGTGCTTCCAAAGGCTGGCCAGCCATTGCTCCCGAGACAAAGGATATGGAAACACCACACCAGGGAGAAAATTCGGAATTTTCCTTTCTAATAGTAAATGATAAAGAAGGAGACAAGCAACTTTTTGTGGATCTAGGTAAGTATAAGAAGTGCTTTTAAACCTCTTTGGGGTGTAACAACTGTTAAATGAGATGCTCCTTGATATTTGATTACAGACAATATGAACAACAGTGTTCTTATTGTTGTGCCTACGGTCAGAATTTAAACCAAATACAGTACATGCTGAAACTGTGAGCATAAAAGCTGTACTTTAAAGGAGCCTTAGATTCTTGGTCCATGGAACTTCTTATATCGCTACGTTTAATTATTTTGTTCTGAAGAAACTCTTGCCACACAAGACTAATTTTGTTCCTAAGGACTTAGTGCTCCTATTTGGATTAAAAGAGGATAGCGTATATTGCTTTCTTGTCATTTCAGTTGAATTAGAAGCTGCTTAATTATGGAACAAGTCTTACAGGTGTGCCCTGTATTGTTCTACATGTGTGAATTGAGCCGCCTTCCCCTGTTTGGAACGGCAGTTGTTAGGCTTCAGTGACCGAATAACAAAAATTTTGGGTTGGGCACTTCACGCCCCAGCTGGGCTCAGCCCATTCGTGGTATTAAAATGTTAAAAACCTCCAGGAGCACAACACCCATAGTCAAGCCGAAGTTTGAAAGTTCAACCCTTCTCCATCTCCATAGCTGGTGTCTCTGCTTTTTGCGCTGTCTCAGTGAAATGAAAATAGCGTAGTGTGCTTTTGTACAGCGGTGCCGTGTGTACTTGAGGAGTTTATCTTGTCTTTTATCAGACTTCTCTGAAGAACCCCCATTCCTTCAAATTCTTCTCATGGGATTCAGGATCACTTTTATTGTTGGCCTCTTCAGTACCTCTGCCTTGTTGAAACATGATCCCCAATTTAGCCCTACAGTAGGCTTCTCCATCACTGATTCCGAAGGATTACTTTGCACCTACTGTTCAGAGTTCCTTCAAATGTATTTGTGAACAGAAATTAAAACCGAAGTATTTACTGCATCGCACTTTAAGAATTTGATGTTACTCCCCAAAAATCAACCATTCTCAATATTTATGTTATGCACATTACCTCAAAATTGGAAAGCTAAAAGCAAAATAGCCGGAATACTGAATTACATCACGAGGCTGCAGTGATAGAAAGCTATGTGACATTCCTGTTGTACAAGTTCCTTAAGTTCTTTTATCTTCACGAAAATTAAATGCAACCCAGAAATAAAGCACCCACCTCCTCAGTGAATTCTTAGACAGATTAGGCAATGTTAAAGATACCTGTTCATTGTTGTTGTTGTTTGTTTTTGAGATTGGAATTCAATTTTCCTGATAAATGCTTCGGACAAGTGGTGTCTGGTCTACAGAAAACAGAAAGTGTGATGAATCTGAAGTCCTTTTGGGTTAAAATAATTGTGCAGCCTTTTATGTATTTCACAAAGTTAGTGTGAAAGCACCGATTTCTTATACTGAAGCAAAACTTTTAGCAATGCTAATGGCAGAATGATTGAAATGCCTACGCAGCGGTGTTGAGCGTTTGGCTTAATTCTTCTATAACATAAAAATGCACATGTGTGTGTGGTCTTGCTTTGTTGCATTTCTGCGATGGGATGCGAGACGGGGTCAGTAAGAGTTTCTGTCCCTTCCTTAGGCCCCTAGCTGGGTCTAAGGAAAATTGTTTAATTTACAAGTACTAAGTATGGTAAATCCTAGCCAGCATTGTTATGTTAAGAAATACTTGTTTTCCTGTAGGAGTTTATACAAAGAATAGAAATTTCCGGATGTATAAATCATCAAAAGCAGGAAAAAATGTGATTCTGACGATAGCAGAGGATAATAAGTTTGTCCCTCGCTGTGAAGAGAACGTTTCCTTGGAAGAAGCATATTTTCTTTCCTCCTTGATCTGCAACATCGGGTAATTGTTTAATTCTGATGGATTTGAAAATGTTTTTAAATACATATTTTAGTGATTTTAGTGATTTTTCTCCTGCAGCAGTTAAAAGTAGCTACTGTCAATGGGCAGTTATTCCATGAAGATTGATACAGTGTCATTTAGGAGTTTCCAGTAGAATTCCTTAGTTTTGAAGAAAAAAAATATANCAGTTAAAAGTAGCTACTGTCAATGGGCAGTTATTCCATGAAGACTGATACAGTGTCGTTTAGGATTTTCCAGTAGAATTCCTTAGTTTTGAAGAAAAAAAAAAATATTTTTTTTTTAACCTACCTTCAAATGTTTAAAGAACACAGAACATGTGGCACGACTTCCGAGTTGTGCCTCGTTTCTCTATACACGCTCAAAATGCTGAAATGTAACCATTATAAAGTTTGGTTGGATTCTGTATAGTTCTGAAAGGAAAAACGACAGATTTCCAGTCAATTAAATATGAAGAGTCTAAATATTTTCTGAAGCATGATAAAAAAATAAAAAGGATTTTTGTCCATGTTTATTTATATACCATTTGGTAGATACCTCCTTAGGTTGGATACCGGTACATACAATAATCAAGTTTTCTGTATCTAATCTAAAGTTTTGATATATCTTACCCTGCGCTGACTGTATCTTAAGATGATCATTACTGCAGCAGAAAGAAGGTTAAAATGGTACATCCCTCTGTATGGTATTATGTATAATATTTTTATTAAAACCTCATATATTGGTTGTGACTTCAGTTTTTATATCCTGACACGTTCATGATCCTGAACTGATACCAGTCACCCCGTAGCATAAATCGCATAGTGTGTTGAGATTACGGGTATCGGTTCTGTCATCAATATGCATGAGAAATTCTGCTGTGTTGAATTTAGTCTTCTGTGATCATCTGGCTTCCCGCTAGTAATACGGCAAGGAAAAGCGGTTCATTGTACAGAGCGGAAAACAAACTGAAACCTTTCCAAGCGTATATATGCATAAATATATACACTAAGAGTGTGCGCCAGCAGTCTTTCCATGGCTGGGTCCTGGGATTTTTGCCATTCTGGAGGTGTCCTCAGGATGACCGGCTGGCTGAGGTTGGCAGGGAGCGCGGAGGTCCAACCCCCTGCTCCAGCAGGGGCTGTGTTCTGGTCTGCCACGCTAGGTTATGTCACAGCACGTTATACCATGCCCTGTTGTGCTGCGAGAATCACAACTTTTGTGTTCTCTCTTCTCTTCAGAGCGAGGGATGACACCGAAGTTCTGTCGTCTGGGTTTGCAGTGGAGGAGAGAAGAATGTCTTCCTTTTTGAACAGTAAAACTACCCAAAGCGGCAGAGGTACCTCAAGCCTTTACTACTGTATAGAAAAAAAACAGTACTCTTAAATTCGATGTGCTGTGACTTCCACACGGGATGACCTCTAGGCGAGCTTTTCTTCCGCTGGCTCTCCGCAGGAGGCAGCGTGCGGCTGTGCTGAAGGGCGCTCCATGGCTGTCATGCTGTGTCCCACTGCCCTCCGCACCTGAGGGCGGGGTGGTGTGTGCAGTTTAAAGATCGACACTGGGGTTACCTCTGGTTTTATTGAAGGATTTGGTGTGATTCACATACATTTTGTGTCTGTGGTCTGTGTACTGTGTAACCATTACCCATTACAATGACAAAACCAGTAACAGCATGTATCTGCGGTTTTTGTTTTACCAGATCCCGTGGAAGGTTATCAGGATTCACCATATCCAGAAATTGATAATTTTGTTCGTTCTTTGGTTAATAAAGATGGGGTGCAAGGAGGTAAAGACCACTTTACTATTTACAAATGAGTTTTCCACAGCAGTATTTTTAAAGAGTTAATTACATATTTTTTTCTCCCCCCAGGGATCCGGCAATGGAATTATTTCTCTCTGGAAGAAATACTTGTATATGATATTTCTGGTTACCGTTGGTGTGAAAATATTGGAAGAGCTCACAAAAGTAACAACATAATGTATGCTCTTTAACTATTCACTTTAAAACAGCTTGTTTTATTTTTCTGCTCAACTGCTATTCTATAAAAATGCTGAAAAACTCTTAGGGATAGAATCAGTACCTGTTACAAAATTTCTGTTCTCTTGCTCTGTGGGGATGCAACACTTTTTTAAAAAAACAAACAAACAAACAAAAAAAAAACCCAAAACCCACTACCTTTCCCCCCCCAAATTTACTTTGTGATAAGTGAACTTGTATTTCTAATATTTCTATGAAGTCATCTTCGTGCTATTTAAAATCCCTGCCTAAAGGTGCTGGCATACAAGTCTGAGTATGTTAAAGCTGTTATGCGGTACTGTGCTTCGATGCTTCTTAGCCAGGCAGCTGGGCAATCAGAAATAAGGTAAAGAAAACAGACCACTCAAATTCATTTACAGTGCACCTTAAATTACATTCTTAGGCTATTAAAATGACAAAGGTAACTCCTGCCACCACTTCAGTCAAGATGAGTTTTGCCCGTGACTCTACAAAGACTCGGATTTCTTACAGTTTTAGCAAAACAAGTGTTGAAAAGTCAGGACATTACAATTGCAGTATATCATTAGCAGAAATATTTTAACTTAAAAATAATTCTATATAACATTTAAAATAACTGGAAGATAAGAAATGTGGTTTTGAGAAAGATTTATCTATATTAAGAAACCCACAGCCACTAGGCTCGATGAAGGTGGTGTTTCCCAAGCGCAGCTGGAAAAGCTGGGTTGTCTGACCAGTTGACAGGAAATAGTGATTTTATCTGCCTTTTATAATGAAATTATCTGTAACAGCAGCAGCAACAAAATCTTATCGTACAGTTAGGNAACAAACAAACAAAAAATATCCCATATCCTAATCTCACTTTAATGACTTTTGCTTCCAAGCTTAATGTAATGAAGTTAACTAAATTTCATTTCAAATGTTCGTTTTAATCTTAAAAGAAATGTATTTTTAATTTGAGAAACCTGAAGTTTTATTGAAAGTGTAATTAGTATGTTATAGAGTGTGAAAGCAATATCCATAGCTGGGGACAAACAAAACCTGTTCATTTAGGGTCAGGGTTTCACACTGCATGCATTCACTTCATTTATATGCTGTTATTAAACACTAAATTATTTCACTCATAGGATTCTGGTAGATCTAAAGAAGGAAGTCTGGTATCAAAAGTGTCACGATCCATTCTGCAGGGAAAAAAACTTCAAATCGCAAAGTATGTATTCTGTGATTTCGAAGCAATTATGCTTCATACTTTTTGGAACGTTAACTTTACTTAATGCCATATATTTGATTTAGGTTTTCCATTACCGCCTCGGATATGTCTCCCTTTTCTTTTCAAAGAGGTATGTTTTTGTCCTACTGCTATGCTGAAGGTCCCGTGAGTAAAGCTGTCTCTGGAAGTGCCTGCAAATTCCCGCTAACCCAGTCTGGTGAGCTCCGTACAGGAGTTACACTGGGATAGAAGAGCTCCCCAGAGCAGCTGTGCTGGGCTGGCAGCTCCGTAGTGTCATTTTTAAGTTCTCCAGCAGCAGATCTAGCACAAAAGCGATCAGCGCAGCTAAAGCTGAGTTACCAGAATAGCCTAACTTCACCGGGGACTAAAGACCTTCTTCCACTGTGGTCTGAACAGCAGTTCCCAGTGCGTAAACCACAGGACCACTGCTGGTGCAGGATGGAAACGCTGCCCACGTTAAGCTCTGCTGCACGTGGTTGACTTTGTGGTGGGCCAGCTAAAATAGGAGTGGTCCTGCAACACTGGAGTCAGAGCCACATCTAAGTCAAAGCTGAAGTTCACTTAACTCCATTTTAGTGTACTAAAGCCATTATGTTTACCCACACAGGTAGAACACTTAAACCAACCTGATACTGCAACTTGGACTCTAAGCCCTGAACATAAGTTTTTTCCACTGAGTAGGCAATAAGGGTTGGTGTCTTTGCAACTTTTTAAATTTACACTTTTAAATGTCATACTACAGAACAGCACATGAAACTCTACTTAACCCTAATAGCTACTGATGATCTGCTTATTTCATAGAAAGTGTAATTTAAATGCATTTTCAGATCCTGACAGTATCTTTACACAGACACTAAAATTAGTTTTAACCTTGTATTATTTTAGGAAGCTGTAGCCAACAGACTATTTGTAGTTTGCTAGAAAAACAGCAAGTTTCTATGCTATTAAAATAGGCTTCCCCAGGATAACGTGGCTATAAACTACCCTGTCTTGTTGGCCAGCTTCTATAGTGTCCATTGTAAGTGACAATACGAGTTTGAGATCAGAGCAGTTAAAAGGTATGAAGACCATTTTCATATGGAATAAATAGTATTCTTGTTTCTAAAAGGAAGAAGAAGAGTACACACTGATGGATGAAAGGGGGAACACAGAAGAAAAAGCAAAACCACATTCTAGCGCATTAGACTTGTCAGAAAGCTCAGTATCTCTAGAAAAAACCTTGTCTCAAGACTTCCTGTTGTCAGACAGCGAGTGGGACAATGCGAGCGATGATGCTTGTTTCCTAGAAGCTACTGACGACGTGGAACTAGCTGAAGCTGCAAGTGATAGTCTGAATTATTCCATGGAAGAACTTCCTGATGAAGTTCTTTTGGAAGCTTTAAGGAAACAGGACACTCACACTAAAGGCGGCAGCTGACCACAGACTGGGCTGGCAAACGGACCGCTAACACTGAAACCTGCTTTAAGCCGAGGTGCATATCACACGCCTTCTGTGAAAGGTACTGCCACGTAGTTCAAAAATGCTCTCCCAGAGCTGTAAGACAAAGAGCTGAGTAACAAGTATCCTCACAACTGGATGATCTTCAACAAGCATGAGGAGATCGTGGAATATTACATGGGGGCTGAAGAGTACTGGACTGAAAACTTGTCATGAATGCTGCTCCACACCTAGCACTTTGCACACTCACTGCTCTACAGTGTCTATTTTGTTACCTGTATGTCCAAGTTTTACTGATAAGCCAAGTAAAATAGATTTCTTAACTTCCAGAAATGGGAGGAAATGCTTTATTTCAAATACAAGTTTAATAAAAAGAATCATCTATCAATAGTTCAACCAATGTCTATGTGTTCTCTTTTAAAAGTATATATTGCTTTCAAGATTACATGACTTTAATAGCCCAAGATTCAAACCCAACATTGTTAACAGAGCACAGAAGTTTTCCTACTTTAACTGGAATTGTTATTTCATTAATTTCACTGACATTCTGAGTAAATTCTCTCACAGACTGTTTGACAACAGAAGGATACAATCTCTGATTAAGTCACTGACTTCTTTTAAATACTGAAGCAAAGTACAATGATTACACAAGCTTTAAGCACTGACCATTCTAATAATTGTTCCTAACGAATGTCAAAAAGTCTATTAAAACAACTCAGTGTTTCTTTGATAACTTCCCTCTTTGTACAGCCAGAGCCTCTTCCAGTTTCGTATTAATATTCTGAAAGTGTCTTTCTGCTCCTAGAATTCTCCGCGACTCCACCAGCAGAGCAGGGAGGCTGGAAGTTCCATACTGTTATTAAGGAAATAAAATTGCAAGGCAACATTTTTAACTCTTGGAAAAATTACTTACATATCTGTATTTATTTTTTCTCTATCTGAAATGACGCAACTTGATTTTTAAAAGTGAAGAAGAGCCAACATCAGAGATTCTTCTGAAATGGGAGGATGTCCTTACACCTGTCAGGCACATAGAAATAGAAAACACCACCCCAGGTCCAGAGCCACGGTAAAAGGGAAGGAGTTCCCAGACTCCACGAGAGGTTCCTCTGGTCATGAAATACAAGTGCTCTTCTTAGCATTAACTACCTTTCAGAACAGACGGGTAAGTACCAGAGCTTTCCCCGCCTTTGAACAATAGCAACAAAAGAAATTGATTACTTGTTTCTCGCTGTTAATCTTTCTTCAAGGTCTATAAAAAAAATGTTAGACCTGAGGACAACCGTCGCCCTTCTATGTCCTTTGAATTCCTGGACATAGACAGCAAGGGCGCAGAACCCTCTCTGAAATACTTCAGTTTCTAACATAAGACCAAAAAAATGAGTGAGATACTGGAGTACAGTTACAGCGATGATTCTCAAGTTGCTTCCACAAAGAATTAACAAATTCAATGTAAGTTAAACGTTAATAGAAATGGCCACCACCAGTCCAGGAAATAAAAAAGGGNNNNAAAAGGGGGGGGGGGGGGGGGGGGCTGATCCAGAACAGTTCAGAAACACACACAAAATATGTACTTACTACCACTTTTTCTTTAGGGTTTTCTTCTCTGTAATCCAAACAGTCTTGCTGTAGCTCCTTTAAATCAGTAAGCAATTCGGTTGCCTGCCTCAAGGAAGATTTCCTTTCCTGTACCTTAGCATATTCTCTCCGTAGTTGTATCAGTTGTGGTTCAGCTCTGAAAAAGATCAAGGCTTTGATGCCTATAGCTGCTTATTTATTTCATGAGTAACTGTGAACATGTTTCCTCTGAAGAAGACTTAAGGGAAAGGTTGGTCAGCAATACAAAGCACGGGTTAGTATAACATACTGTTTAATTAGAAAAACTAGTATGTTATTTAAACAGCAGCATGGGTTCAAATCCACAAAAAACCCCTTCCACATCTCACTTTTGAGCCTGAGGAAACAGCGTTTCTCTCTTAAGCACTGAAGTTTTTCAAGTGAAGTTTCTTAAGTACCCAGTGTTCTGCACCCGCGCGTGCCTGTGTGCAGGCCGAGGCGCTCAGTGCTCACGTAAAGCACAGTCGGGATCTATGAAGCAGACACACCTCTGCCTGAGCACTCCGAAAACTGAACACCAACAGCCATTGTCATTTAACAGTGTTGCAGCAAAAAAGCTTTCTGAAGATGACCAAAGGGTTAAAACACAATCAATAAAAGATGTGAAGACAGCTTTCAGTCTGTGAGGGCGTTCAAACCCGCATTGAGGGATGCCTTTAATTAGTTGTTTGAGTGAAGTTTGTCCATAGTGCTTACTGCAAAGAAAACAAGACTCTCACGGCCACAGAGACTTTTAACCCGCCTGCATGGATCCAAGCCCATGGTTCCCTACAGAGTTAACTTACAGCGTCTATGTTACATGCAGCTTCAGTGTAAGGCTTGTCACTAGTAACCAGCTGGATTTGGGGCAGTCCAATGGTTATTCCAAAGAACATAATTTCTGTGTTGTGTATCTAAATGATACTTAAGATTAATACCAAGTTAGAGAAGGGGAATCGCATGGCCACAGGAGATGGAAGCAAAACCTGTACTCAGAGGCATCCCTGCCAAATTGCAGAGGTGAAATACATTCTCCCACCTCAAAACCAAAAAAGCTCTCTATTACCGTCACAAATTTATGATTCATCCCCTTTATAATTCCAATTGTAACATTAGTGTTTTTCTGATGAACATATGGTCCGAAATACCATCCCAGTTACCAGTTAGCAAAGAGAACTTGCAAGAATGACTATCTAGGCAACTGAAACATGGAAAGGAGAGCTTATCCTGAGCTTCTGTAACAACAGAAAGCAATACACAAGTAGAGTTTCATCAAAAAAAAAAAAAGAACAAAAAAAGTTATTTTCACTTCTGAGTTACAGAATACCAGACTCCTTAAGTTCTTCAGGCCATTAATGTGCATCATTAGAAACATACTCAATTTGCTCTTCCCTGAGTTGCATCAGTCGCTGCCTTTTCCTTTTGATGTCTGTTGTTACCTGAAACAAACAGCGAGGAAAGTCTTTGCAACAGTTTCTGTAACTTCAAAGGCAAACAACTCAAATTTCATTGGCTTTTCCTCTTTGAGGCTTTATGCTTCTGATTCTGGGTGTGGAAGATTCCAAGATACCAGATCTCATTGACTGCCATATTTGAAATTCATATTTTAAACATATTAAAAGAACTTTAAAGTGTTAAACTCTCATCTCCATCCAATATTTCTCTTAAGGAACACTGGATTTACAAGCATACAAAAGGAGTTTGTGACATTTTGAACTCAAACATGACCGACTCCAGCAGGTTTTTGTTTCTGTTTTAAAAATACTGACTAAAACAAATGTATGTTCAGAGTGATTGCCCTAACTGAGGAACTAAGCATAATTAAGCTTTGTTTAATACAACATCCAATTGAAAACAAAACCAAAACTAATAATAAATTTCAATTTAGCAACTAACATCTGATTTTAAACAAATGTGTAAGAGGCAAAATGAGGATAACTCTGAGTGGCTGTGAACGGTAGATGTGCATTAAGGTTTTCATTTTACATGCAGAGTAGCTGACTGTATCACCGCAAATTAAAAAGACAACTTTAGCCCATTAATTGCTACTTCCCAGAATAAGCTTTCTGTTGACTATGTTAAAAGCTATTTTGTCATTGAAAAGTTTGCAGAAGAGGTTAATTCGAGGCAGAAAGCCTCTTAAATCTCGCTGCTGCAGGGCATTCACCTCTCTTCTGATGAGACTGCTGCAACGTTTCTCTGATCTCACGCTGGTTCCTCCTCCTGCCGACACCCCCCTGTTGCATTTTCAGTCAGTTACTACTCGTTCTGAACGAACAGAGGAACTGCCTTCCTCTGAACAAAAATTTTGCGTATCTTTAGGGAACGCAGCTCCCTTGGACTTCTCTCCTTTAAACTGAGCAATCCAATTCTGGCCTCACAGGTCACCGTCGTGGCTGCTCTCCTAGATTTTATATTCATCTATGTTTCTTGAATGTTAGCTCTCAATATTTAATTGGCTCTCCAGAGGCTTCACCAGCGCTCATTAAATTAAAAAAAAAAGGGGGTAATTCTCACGCATAGGTACCTACACATCCTAATATGCATTCCTTCTTTTTACACCAGTACAGCAGTACATGTATGGAGTTTGCAATCCATCATATTCATTCAGATCTTTCCCAAAAAACCTCTGACAGTTCCCTATCCTCTCTTTGTGCAGTTGATTCTGTAGTACACGACGCTTTTTTGTGAGTTATTTTATTTCTTCTAGTCAACTTCTTGAAATTTCAGTGCCCACCTCTGTATGCTGTACAATCTAGTGATATATATGTATTTACCTTAGCATTTTTTTTCTTCATATTCTTTAATTCCTGGACTTCCACTATCTACAGAAGAAAAGAAAAATTACAGATTGATTATGGATCTTGATTTCAACTCTAGTCTCCTAAAAACATGGTTGCAAGAATTACTTTGGAGTAACGTAAAAAGCTTTTTAAAAAAACCCAATGCTGGTTCAAAGGAAGATTACAAGTGTATCAGTCATGTAACAATTCTTTCCTCTCTCCTCACGCCAGAAGACTATTGCACAAAATTAGTCACCTTGCACCAGTTAGTGCAAGTAATGCTCCTTGTACCAATTAGTGTAACACTATCTAGCTTAATTTTTCTTTAACTTTATATAAAATGTATAAATCTAGTCATTTTAAAACTTGTCCATTCTAATGAACCACTCAGAAGTACAGTTTTGGTACTTCTATCCACTGTACTTATCACAACTCCTACAAAGTTCTGAGTTTATTTTACTCGTTATAATTAGTGAGAAGAAATCTTAAGTCTTCCAAGCTAATAAGCTTTTTACTGTTAGGTTCAAACTGCTAATTAAAAAAAGGATGATTTTCCCTGAACCATGTTAGAAGCTTTAGTCAGGCCTCTGCACAAGAGTCATTGAGACGTAGTATAAAGATTAAATCATCAACCTTTTAAAACTCTAGTCCATGAGCTTTTAAAACAGTGTTTGACATAACCGTTTCCCCATGCAAATTACGCAGCTCTCCAGTTTTACTACATAATGCTTTGGATATGACAAATATTGATGTTTCCCTGCTCTCAAAAGCTGACAATTTTGCAAGGCATTTGCGTGACAGCAGCATTGTGTCTAAAGACAATGCTCATGAAAGCCAGCACAGAGGCTGTACGCAACAAACTGTTTTCATATTTTTTATCCTGACAAGAGATTAGAAAATTTAAAGTATCATAAAATAAATGTGCAAAGGACGACATAAAACCGCAGGCATTCTGATGACAGTGTAGTACACAGCTCTATAATCACTACCACAAAACTGATTTTATTTACAGTCTACTTACAAGATCAGTGATTTGGTCCTTGAAAGCAGAACAGAAGCCATTGATAGCTTTTCTGCAAACGTTTGATTCTATGTTTTGTCTGGAGAAGTCAGAGGGACAAAACACAACCCACTTGGTTTAGTAAAAGAGAAATCTCATCCAAAAAACATTCCTTTAAGTAATGAATAAACCCCAACGCTAAGCAGCTAGTAGAACACGCAACTGTGGATCCTTCATGTACTAGCAATAGCTTAATTTGTACACTGAGCAACATCAGCTGTTCTTATGTTTGGAAAAATACCAAATTCCTGGACACCACCTCAAGATCAGGTAGGAAAAATATTTGCATCACACAAATAATCATTAAAATAACATTGGAATGTAACCATGCAATACTGCATTCCCTAAAGGGCAGCCCATTAGCAAAAACACAGATTTGTTTTTAAAACTTCGAGTATTCAGCCCCAGGAAAGCAGAATATTTACCTGTAATTTGCTGCTATCTTCTCAAATTCAGCCAGAACAACGTCCAGTTCCGTAATATCCCTGGGAGATCTCTTCAGCTCTTTGGGACACCAAACCTGTACAGAACATGGGCTATCCACTGAAACAACACAACAAAGACAGGCACTGTACAATTCAGGCACATGTTCTAAAATAATAGAAAAGTTACTGTGCCCACCATTAAAATAACCATCTATAAGTTATGCATATTTTAATACGAAACTTGACAAGAAGGAAATATGAATTATTTCATCTGTCTTTGGCTAAGCAACTATGACAGACTTACCTGGGAACACTTTAGAAATTGGATGATCAATTATATACAACTTATTTATTATTCTTCATCATTTCAAACAAGTCCAGGAGCACATTATTACACTAATTGATAAACTATACTGTGTACTGTAGATAATAGCTGTTTGTGCTGTAAAAACTATTAGCCTGAGTTTGGGCAACCTCCATGACTCAAAGAATCATGAGTTGTTATATCATATTTGTACACATTTTGTATTAATACCATATATGCTTCAAAAAAAAGCTATATACAAATATGTTTCTTTAAACTTTGCGATAGTATTGTTAGCTAATTCCACAAAACCTTAAACCATGTTTCTTCACACGTTCCCAAATGTACATCTAGTACTTGAATGTGACGGGGTACAGTTCAAAGGAAGCAAGGTGACAGGTGGGAAACGGTTTCTCCATACCAAAAAATGCCACTGCCTTGAAGGTCCCTATCTCAAAGGTCTTTACACGACCCACTGTGCCTACGCTGTAAGGCAGGGGCGCCCCAAGCCCTGCCCCACAGCCTGGTGCTCCAGCTCCTCAATTTAACCATTGCTAATGAGCGTATGGACCAAAACTAGAACATCCCATTTCTAGAAGCAGTATGCTGCTACATATCAGAAATGAAAACCATCGAGTTATGGAAAAGCACTCATCTTGAAGGAGGAAAAGCCATACAGGAGTTTTGAAAAGTCTACTTTACCAGAAGGATCTGATGTGTGCTCCTCTGAAGGCCGCTGCTTCTTTTTTGCCTGGAATTGAGTAGTATTCAGAGCCTTCTGTGATACAAAAAACAGATTAACTTAAAAAAAAACCCCTAGGTTCACTCACTTAAAATTCTGAGAGATGGCAACTAGGCGGAACACACAAAAGTATTTCAGCTTTTCACAACTGAAACATCAGTCAGCTTCACTCAGGGCTATTTTGCCAGAACCACAGCACAGCGATCACGCTGCTGAGGGAGACCAGCTGCCTGACCGCACTGACCGCCTGACGTGTCAGCCGCTGGCCATGCAGCAGGAGGAACATTTTAAGGAGGACACAGACCCTCGGTTCAGCATAGTCATGGCCCAGTAATAACAGTTCTCTGATCAACAGTGCCTCCTTACCTTCCTTTTCACCCACTTTCTGTCCCAATTCTTTCTCTACTTAGACTACTTTGTGACACCAACACAAAGCAGTGATTCTGCAAGAGCGCTGCACACATGCAGTTTACTGACGAAAGACTACCGCTCCGTACTGAATCTTACAAAAGGATTTTGAAGGATTCCAATGAATTTCAGTGTGTAAAACACTTTTATACAAACTGCTGCATAGCTTCTTTTATCACAGGCCTACTTTTGCAAGTCTGCAGAGTTAACTCTTCCTCTGTACAACTGGAAGCTAAGCGGGCCAAAAGCATTTTACACTAGTTGCAGTCTAAGTGTGGAAAAGCACTCCTTCAAAACCAAGTGGGTTTTGTCTATTTCTAATAGCTATTCAAAATTAATTTCATCAATGAAAAAAATCAATTCTGTCATAATATGTTCTTCAATACTGAACAAGTATGAGGGATTTGTATTCCATTTAGTATGCCATTCTTTAAGAACATATATTCTAGATATAAAGAAGATATTTGAAAGAAGAAAAGAACACATTCCCAAATGAGCAAGAGAAGGGGCTACAGGACAGAGGAACACCTGGCTATTATTCCCCACTGACATGAGACTGTAGCTTTAAGCATTTCACTTGACCATCTCACAGGAATAATTTGAGGATTAATTATTTGGGACACAACTAAGTACGTAGGAAGTACCAAGAAACAAATGAAAGGTCTTGCTCTCCCCTCCTCACTAACACAGGCATGGCATGAAGTAAGTTAAAACTGAATTGGCCGATATACTCATGCAACTTTCTCTGTACCACATTCTCCTTAGGGGGTTCATCCTCAGGATCAGCTGTGCTGAATTTCTGAACGTGACCACCAGACATTTTCGAACGATGCAGTTTTTTACTAGGAAAACAAAAATATCCACATGTAAACCCACGATGCACTGAGAAAGAATGATCTTCAACCACATAAACAACAAAATCTTAGGGTTCAGGGACCATTTTGTATTGCTATGTCATTCAGTTTGTGTCTCCTAAATCAACGTAAATCTCCGTAATCAACGTAAAAAGTTGCAAATGGTACATAAGGGGAATAGAATCTTTATCCCTCAACAACACTTGTGACAATTAGAAATCCATTACTAACTGACCACTGGATAGCCATGTTGTTTTGAGAAGAAACTTTGAAGCAGAAACAAAATTATTATTGAGGATATTTTAGCAGGAAAGGAGAAGGCTTTCTTGGGGGGGGGCGGGGTTAGAAACCAAAACCCCAAAAAATACACACTCTCATACAAGCTGTATTATGTCTTGCTACTTCATTCAAATAAGAACTATTTCAGATTTAAGCCAAATTTGATTTAACAAATGAAAAACACACTACAACTAATTTTAAAAAAATGTTTTAAAACAAATTTTCTTTGTTACATATAGTTTAACTGGCTTTTACCTATTTTTCATTTTTTCAACTTTTTAACTTTAAAGGCACCAGACATTAGAAGACTAATTAATATCTTTAAATTTGGAAAAAAATACAGTCGGTACTTAAATCAATGTACTGCTTGCAAAAGGCAAACACTAATTTAGTCTCCCATTTCTTTTCTACAGTCTCCAATCTTACCTATTCTTTTGGTTTCTCATCTGGGAAATTTTGTTAAAGCATGTGTTTAATAAGTAACTAGGGAAACCTGCGAACAGAACATTTTTCCCATTTAATCTAAAAATCTAAAGATCAAATTAAATTCTGGCAATTATTTTTTTCACCAGACCTTCTTTCTGCATTTTTCCTTTGCGGTGCTGAAACACGACCAAGTGACTCGTTTTGCGAATGTTCCTCCCCATAAGCATCCACAGCAGTACTGTGCAAAGGGTGATCTATAAAGAACAGAAAATAAGCCGTATGAAAATTGTTCCCATCTGTTCAGGCAAAGAGCATGGAGACACCAGCACTGCCTGCCATTAAGCATTCAGTTGGAATATTTGTGGTTTGCTCACTAATACAAAGGAAGTCTTGTTAAAAGTATTATTTCAGGATCAGGAAAAATAAATATAGTGAAAAGCTTCATTGTTTCTATACTCATCCACCTGCTATTTCTTTACAAACTGAAACCAAAGGTGCATGAAAGCTCAGCAAGTACATATGGCATACAGCAAGCAAAACATTTTGTACAATTTATTTAAAGACTCTCTTTGCTATGGCATACACCAATCACCCATACATTTAAACAACTACTTTCTAAGTTTTACCTTTTTTTTAAGTACCTATTTTTAGCTGCTTTATTGGATGCTATAAGACGACAGTTACAGCTGCTACACAAAGTTTGTAAATGTAGAATTCTTGAAGGTAGGTACCTACCAGAACAGATTAAAACTCTGAGAACCTCAAGGTTTTAGCCTGCCTTCCATAGTATACGTTTGCTCTTTCAAGCACATTGCCACAAAAGTTTCGCGTTACCTTACATTAGTGTTAGCAGGAATGCCTTTTATAGTTTTTAACACACACCACAGAAGTGAGGAAGAGCTTTTCAGTTTGCAGACCTTCCCTTATGACAACCCTTTTGCTCTATTGTTCTTTATAGCTCATTTTCAATGCTGTTTCTAGTAGTTACATGTATATTTCCATAATTTTCTTAGAGTAATAACTATTACAGCCGAGAAACAGCTCTTAACATTTTCTCCACAACTTCTGATTACACAGTTTTTCCAAGATTTTTCTTACTGAAATTGACATATAGGACCTATATGTATTTAATAGCAGAGAACTGCACACAGGGGCACATATTCCTTCTAAACTGATTCTCTTCCAGTATACTGGGGCCTCATTGCACAAGCCCCATACGGAGCATGAAAGTGGTTTAATGCTTCACCAAAAATAGTACGTTTTTATGATGTTACTTTTAAAGTAGAACAACATCCCTGTGAGCATCTAAGTATGCTGCATGGTATAGCAAAAAATTTCAATTCATAATTTGTGTAACTTAATAGAGAGTAACTCGAGGTACTGAACTTCCCTTTTAAAACAAACTCTTACACAACTGCAATGTTGTATTGCATGAAATTCTACCATTCAGACTATACAGCTTGAATAGCCAATATTCTTCTTTTACGTGCACATATTACAGCGTTATTCTTGTTACTTCTTAAATGACAGAAAATAACACTGTTCTCAAAAAAAGGTCTGTCTCTCCTGCCCATAACTTTCTCGGGCAAAGAAACAATACCTTTTCCTAGGTAAGCACTGAAATATTTTGCCCATATGGTTTGTTCGTTAAAATCATACATTAAATGACATTCAAGTTAATACTAACCAAACGAATCGTCAAGCTCCTCAAGCTGATTTGCTTCTGCTACCTTCAATATCCTTGAGACATCTGGTTCCTCAGGCGGAAGCAATTTCCAGCGAGGGTGAGAGCTGACTTTGTGTTCCTGTATGGGCACGAAATTAATAAATAGTTAGTTCATCCAGCTTTTTGAGTGTAAAACAGATTAAATATGACAATGAATTTCACAAATGTTTGACTAGAAATACATTTAACCAGGACCGTATTGACTACTGAGCTATCATAACGTATCTGAAGCATGTGGTTTTTTCTCAGGCAATTCCTGCCCCCCCCCAGCCAAGAGAAATGAAGGTATAAAACTGATCTGTTCTATTTGATGCTATACTGCAGCGTGAGCTTTATCTTATTTTATAAAACTGAGCATATAAGCTTAGAAATCTTATAACAGACTAATATCTGGTTTCTATCATCTGTAGCCTTTTTCTTTTCAGGCATTAAAATATTTCTTCTTTCACCTCTGTATTACATGCATGTCCATCCTTGCCCAATCTAATCATTCTCACTTTAAAAAAAATGAAAAGCTATGCGTAACTTCTTATAAAAGGTGAAATTTTTAAAGTCAAGTATTACACAGACACTTCCATAAAGCAGAAGGGTAGGGGAGACTGGCACTAGTCCATGAAATATTTGTGAACGTGTCATTCACACCCTGAGCGTGGGAGTAAGTTTCCTCACTCGTTTGTGCATGTGCATGGAAAGGGAATTACAAGAAGAAAACACCAACATCCTGAGCTTTTAATTTTACCAGCGCTTCGCAGCGCCTCGCACATTTTGCTATGGCACCGAATATAGACACATTGACTATTTCCTCTTTCAGCTGTTCTCTTTTAATTTCACAAGACTGTTTTCAAACTTTTGCCTGGTTGAAAGTCAATGGCCCGTTTTGCCCGATGATGTACTACTCCTAAAGGGAAAAAAACCATTCAAATAAAATAGGAAAAGCCCCAGGCACCCCAGACCTGCACAGCACTTTCCCAGCAAAGCCCCGTGCTAACACCCCAGTGTCCCCCTCCAGAGCCACCGCCACAACAGCGCGGTCACACAGCACAACGCGTGCTGCTTTAATTCCACTCAACCGAGCAAAACTTACCTTTGGTTTATCTCCGGAATGATTTCTCTTCGCTTTCTTTTTGGAGGACATTTCGCTGTTCGGTATATGCTGAGGAGAAGGTTACTGAGGGCACTGAAAGTCACCTGAGGATCCTGAAAAATTGTCCTCAATACAAATCTGCTTCCTCTGTCTCAATACCTGAGAAAGAATGGGAAATCTTTGTTGATTCAACGTATTATGCATAACTCGCTTTAAAAGCAGTAAAACTCACTCTATTAAACCAGCCCAACACCTGATGCAGCACGTATGAGTTAGCAACACGACATACCTATTAAAAAGTTAAAGCAAGACAACGCGTAACGCCATTTACACCTTTACTTTCGCCTCACAGCTGCCGTTTCCCTCAGGAGCCCCAGGGCAGGGCAGGGCAGGGCGGCCCGGCCCGCCGCCGCCTCAGGCGGAGAAATGGCGGGCCGCGGCCCCGCCGCTCTCCCTGCCCGCCCGCGGACACCGGCCCCCTCAGGGCACCCACCCGCCTTCCCGCCGCGATTCAAACCTGCCGCCGCCCGGGAAGGGGAAGGGAAGGGGAGGCGCGACGAGGCGGCGGAGCACCGGAAGGGGAAGCGGGACCGCGGGGGTGGCACCATGACAGACCCGCTCCGCCCCCGGGCTACCGGACGGAGGCGGGCGGGAAGGCGGGGGAGGGGAGCGGCGGGGCCGGGCCCCGGTGTGAGGGGATGGCCCACCTCCGGCGCTCACCGGTCGTTTTAAAGTGGAGTACTGAAGTACCTGTGCACCAACAGCTGCTTTTTGGGGTGGTTTTGTTTCTTTTTCCCCGCCTTCTCTTTATAATGAGACAAATGAGGAGAAAAAGCTGTTTCCTCATTCCAAATATCCTTTTTTTTTTTTTGGCCCCCCCCGAAGTGCCCAGGCATATCCAGCAGCACGTTCTGGATTCTGTGCTCCAGAAGAATTCACCTGACCAGTGCTCTGCTGACTTTTTTTCTCCTCCAAGTTACACTACAGAAAAAAAAAACCCAAACCCTAAACCCCCACGTTTGTCTTCTCAAGACATTGTTTTCTACACCCAGACCTCCTAATTCCTTTCTACTTCCTGGAAAAACAAGTGAACAAGACCATTTCTACAGAGACAACCCGAAATCTAAGGTCAAAAAAAACCTTGAAGCAGTTAAAAGGAAGTTGACTCAAAACATAAAGTATTACTACTTGATATAATAGCATGCCCCCCCCCAAAAAATACTGACCCAACTCAAATTGAAAAGTTGTAATTCCAGATCTCTGGCATTTAGTTACTCAGCAATTTAATTGCTAATATGAGGTCTTGCAATTTGCCAGCAAAAGCGTTACTACTTGGAGGGGCCCTTTTCACACCACACACAGGTAAGGGTGTTCTGGTGCTGCCCCCCGACCTGCCCCCTTTTCCAACCAAATAAGCTAAAACGGGGTGAAATAATCACTTTAGGATGAAGAGGTGGAGTGGTCTCTATAGTGTGCCCAGTGGTCAGTCCAGGAGCTGAAGGTAACAAGCAGTAGTACGGACCACGTACAGCACAGCTTTGTTGCTGTTGTGAAAAGCAGCTCTTCCAGAGAGCTTTCTTTGACGGGGTTCCTTCAGAACATAAGCCTCAGATCCAGCTCTTGACCATCTCTCAGCCATCTGCATCTCGGAGAGGCACAATGACACTTCACTCCGTCTTTCTGAGCAGCATACACACACACATTTGAATATGGTATTGAATAAGTGACAAAAACTTGACTTAGAGTTCCTTCAGGAGGGAGGGAATGTATAGAGGAACATAAAAAAAATTACTCGAAGAAGTCTATGATGACCAGAAGTGTGCTTATTATTTCACAGTAACATCAAGATGGCTCTAAACATTATCTTGGTGGTGATGCTCCACCTACCATGGTATGATAGATCAGCCTGTGAAATCTTTCATACCATGCTGCCGACTGAAGCTAGATGCATGGTATAAAGGGGGAAAGGGGGAATAATGATGACAACATGGCAAGGAAAATCCCCCACCACCCAAAAGCAGCATGAGAGTTTAAGGAAACTCCAGATTTCACTCAAAAGTTGTTTATGATGGTGGTAAGAACACTACCTGTCAGAAACCATACTGAAGACATGGAGCAAGTTACGTACAAACAGCATTGGCCAAAAAACTTACACATAAATATCAGACTAAAGCAGAAATTTGCCTTCCAAAAGGAAAGTGTCAACAACCAGCGTTTCTGCTCTATTTAGTATGTTTGTAGCAGTGTTTTACAGCGTGTCAGAGTTACCAAATTACACCTCGGCTTGTTAGTCAGCAGCATCTTTCCTTGATAAACAAACACTTCACTGCGTTGAAATGCAGAAATATTTATTTTGGTTTCCTTCATTGGTTTTGAAAATTGTTTTGGTTTTATAAAACATAGAAATAGCCAACACTAAGCAAACATTTGAATTCCAATGTAACAAACTACTGCTCTAACAGTTGACTTGGATTTGTGTACCTTAATTGCACACATGTATGAAATTATGCTACAGGGTAGTGCATTACAATCACACACAAATCTTAGTGCAAACCTCGTTGTGCTTGTATTTTACATATATCCATGTTTTCAAAAAACAGCAATGAATGCTAATGCAAAACCAACTCTGTTAAGGATAGCAAAAGACTTAGGCTGTAATAAGGCTTATTTCTGCTGATTTCTCAAACAAAAGGTAACTAGTTATTTTGTAATTTATTGGGAATTAGGTTTTTATCCCTGAACAAATTCCTATCCTGTGCCAACACACAGTTCTGTTGGCGTATTTAAATAGTTCCAATTGCTGCAAAGCATCAGGCAAAACCTTCTACCTGACCTATTTTGCTAGTCAGTGAAGAATACTCAGTGGCTCATACATAAAGCACAGAAAACTGAGAGGTTATGTCAGAAGCTCTTCTGCTTATAGAGGACCTGGCACATTATTATTTTTTTTTTTAAAAAAAAAAAAAATGCATTTTAAATACACGTTCATTACAGGGAAACAAGTGGCTAGTACAGGAGCAACATTTACCTGACTGTTAGCATAGCCCAGCCTCCTGAATGGTTTTGTTTTTAGGTCTCTAGTGTTCTTGCCAGAGTTAGGATCTGTTCATTTACAGGGCTGGCATTACTTTGGATTTGCGTTAACATAGCAAAGGCTACGCTTGCTGAATTAACTGCATCCACACTTTCAGTGCAGAACCACCACAGACTTACTCAGAGGAACTTGTATTCATCAGTCTCTTTTGTGCAGAGTTCTGACTTCTACCTTATAAAAGCAGATCTCAGAACTGGCTGCAGATGTAAAAGGGAGAAAAAACACTCAGATGCCTTGTCCCAGTTAATAATAGGACTAATGCAAGATGTGATACCAGCTATACAGCTGTAGAGGGTTTTTGGGGTTTGTTTTGTTTTTTTGAACAGATTAAGTAATCCTTCTGAGGGTGCAAGATACTTAGAGGCATTTTCAAACCTGCTAAATCCTTTGTGGAATTGACAACTGCAAGATACACTGCAGACAGCAAACATGCTGGCAATAAGAAAACCTTAGCTCCTTGGCAGAGGAGAGTCCCATTTTTTTGGCCAAGGAAGTCTTAAATAACTTACATATAGTTACCATTTATAGTTAAGGCTCTTTTTGGAAATTGTAGGTCACCATAAAAACAGTATGCAACACAACTTGACAGTAAGGCAGTGTTCCATTTCTTCAACGTTCCTATGGCAAGTACCCATTTTTGTACAAGTTAATGATTGCACAGTTTCCTTCCCTATGTTTGCTGTAGTCAAATTACAGATACGAAGGCCAACAGTAGACATCAGACGTGTGCCACTTTCCTCATTCCATTCCCAGTTACATTTTGGCATTAGCATAGAGTTCATCTATCTGTGACTGGAAACATTTTCGCAGTTCAGGTCTCTTTGCCTTCAGTGTTGGTGTCAGCAGGCCATTTTCAATAGAAAACATTTCAGTGTGCATGAAGATGTCTTTGACCTGGAAAATAAACAGTTACTAGTCAAGCTGCATTCCTTGGAATAGGCAAGGCGACTATTAAAAAGATTGCCCAGATATCATAACAAAGCCCATCACTTTAAGGATTTTCCAGATGCAAATTAAAACCAGTTTCTGCAGAGTTGTACTACATTGGCATTGAGAAGTTTAAAGAATTAGGTGTTCAGTTCTCATTAGCATCTTACCTGTTCAAATGACTTCAAACCAGATTCTTTCCCAATCCGCAGCATGTCTTCCAGAATGTGTTTTTTGAGGTCCTGTGAATACAGGAATACATTGTATAGCTTGAAACAGCTGATGCAGAATAGCTAACTGTTTAGTGAGATATAACTCACCTTGTTTTTGCATAGCTCTTCATATGAGCCTTCAAATCCCTTTTTCTTGGCCCAGTTGCGCAGAGTCTCAGGATCAGGTACCACAATAGCTACTAAGAAGGCCTAAAAAGAAGTTTTTGTCAAGCTTTTTTTTTTTTTCCCTCTTTCCTTTTTAAAGTCAACACCTCAGATCCTACACATTTCTTACTAGTCACTGTTAGGTTTTGGACAGCAGTTCTGCTCCTGCTGTAAAGTCAGCAGCTTTTGCTACTTGAACAGAAGAGTGCAGTTCAGAAGCTTGCACTTAACAAAAGTAATTCTCTTAAGACCCACATTTCACTGGCAAAAACCTGGACATCTTTTTTTTTATTATTATTTTTAGTTTCCCTGCACACTGTTAGCTACTTATGTACAGTCATTATATTCAGCTAAATTAATCCAGATCTACTACCTGGTCTGAAACTAAATCCAGAAACACGCTGGAGTTGAAAGTGCATTCAGAACTAAAATGTGCAATGTTACAAAAAAATAGTAAGATTTCAGTCCTAAAGTTTGGGGTGGGGGAGGGAGGAAAGGAAGACTTTTCTGCAGTTTCCTCTTGCATTAATTTTTTAAATTACCTGAAGAATGCTTACCTGCAAGCTCTCTCCATGGACAAACACTTGAGCAAGTGCTTCACATCTCAGATACACGTTTTCTATTTTCTCTGGTGCTATGTACTCTCCCTGGGCTAGTTTAAATATGTGTTTTTTCCGGTCAATGATCTTCAATGTACCATTCTGTTGACAGAAATAACTTCCACTCAGAAGAGGCACTTCAAGTGAAAAACCAATGTACACAGCTTAAGCATGCCACACCAGGTCACATAATGTATGGGAATTAAAACATACAAACAAGAGTTTGTTTCTATATATTTCAACTTCAGATATTACTGTGCAACCTTTGTTAAGCTTTCATCAACAGACCAGAAGTGCTATTGCCTGAATTCTGGTTTAATACAAACTTAAATGCTGTGAAAGATCCAATACAGTTTATGCATTTAAGTTAGATTAGGTAGTACAGTGAAATAGTGCTAGAGCCAGAGTACTGTCAAACTAATGTTAGGAGACAACAGGCTCTGCACCCATCTAACCTAAACTAGGGAAAGCCTCAGGACTGGCACTTCTAATGCTTTTTTAGCCCCAGGCACACAGGTTTATCTACAACAGTAATCATCATCCTCCTAAAATTACTTGACTTTCACCTAATTCATTGTGTTTAATACCAAATGCTTTCTAATTTTTATTTGTTAAATTACTGCTAATAACTACAGGAGTACATTTCAGCTATATAAGTTAACTTACCGGTAGCCATTTCCCAATATCTCCTGTATGAAGCCAGCCATCTTTGTCCAGAGCTTCTGCTGTTTTTTCTGGATCTTTCAAATAGCCACGAAATACATTTGGCCCTTTCACACACACCTGAAAACAGCCATTTGTTAGTGTATACTACTATGAAGGGAAGTTAACAACCACTATTTGCAATGAATGCTTTTTCCAATGGTTCTCAATAACCCCCACTAAAAAGGCAAATGAAGTTTATGCATTAGTAGAGAAATCTCTACTCATGCTTTTGGAGACCTAACATTTTCCATCGGTATAATACAAAGCAATTGGAAGCGTCTGTTCTCTTCCAGTCTAGCAGCAGTGTTCCAACTTGCTATTTGAATAATCTGAATTTATCAGAGGAAACTTATTTTTATTTATCTGAAGAAATTCTGCTGGATCCAAAAATATTACCCTTCAGCCTGGCAACGTGTTCGTATCAGCTTTGGTAAGCAGCAGGGGCATCGTGCTAAAACTAGTGACAAAAGAGCTGTATATCAAACAATCATGTTTGCTGTCTAAAAGTAAACTAGTTAATACCTTAGGGCTTAGAGCACTCAAGACTTCTCTATAAAGGAAACGTGCAATTTCCTTAAGTTAAGGTTGTCTGAATTTACATACCAAGTAGAAAAACCATGAACAACTTCTCTGAATATAACTGGATACACGGGCATTATTAGGATCCAAAAACATGCTTACAAGATATGAGAAAAAGACCGACAAGATTAAAGGTTTATAGGTGAAGAGGTTGCCAGAGAATCAGGTCCTTACAAGCTTAATTAAAACAATCTGTAGTAAGAGAACATATAAGTAAAGCAACTAGTCAGGACCATGGCATAGAGAGAGCCTGAAGTATTCAGAGATGATCCCAGATTTAAGTATTTTCTCATCAATATAACAGCCAAGGTTGTTTAAGTTTTCTTTGGTGGGGAGAGGGGGGAGCACAGGACAGGACTCTTGTTATTTAAGGATCAGCAGGACAATAAAATACCTTCTTAGAAGTGAGGACAGAGAGATAGGCAAGATAAACAAGATGGAAGCAAAACTTAAGATGCCCACTGCACACAATTGTTGGGGAATCAGGAGTCCCAAAACCATGAAAGCTCTACACCAGAGTCCTCAGGTGCAACAAAGGGTTCAAACCATCACACCAGTCTGGGAGTGGTTTGGCACACATGGATGACAGGGGACAGTAAGAAGGGTCTGGTCAATAGTATCAGGACTCTAGAACAAATCAAGAGGAATGGGATAGAAAAATCCAGTTTTAAGTTAAGGCCAAATGGATAATAAATATCAATAGGGGCTGATAAAATACTAGGCCAATTATTAGTCTAGGGGGTTAGTACCATTATAAAATAGGCAATGAACTGGCTAAAGAATCTTCAGGCACTAATATCAATTCTCAGGGCTAGAAGAAAGTACTAATGTAGTTCCAGAGACCAATTCTTGAAAAACTCATCCCAAGTATTTTCAGTGCTCACCTCAGCATAAAATATAGGCGTGCTGGTGAGCTACAATACTACTGACAACATCTCCTGTTCATTGGAGGGAGATCAGAGTATTAGTGAGGGTTCTGATGACCTTCTAGAAACAGTACCAAACTTGTGACCAAACCAAGGTCACGTTTTAAGAACCAAGTCATTTCTGCTATAAAACAGAGCTTATCGGGCAGGATGCAAGTATACGTCCCAGTCAAGTCAAAGGCTGACTGATCAAACATTTCGTTTTCCATGGCTCCTACAATCACAGGATGGCAGTAGGTGACAGCTTGTCCCAGTAGAGACAGCAAACCATTTATCTGTATTCTGCTAACTGGCACTAAGACCTCATCTGCATATGATCACATATAATTCTATTCACAAATTTATCCTTCTTGAACATGGATAACTGGCAAAAATGAAGAGACAGGCTGACAGAACAGAATATTGAAAGCTTACTCTCAGAAAGCAGGACTAGGAGTGTTTAACCCAGCCGAAGAGCAGACAGACAATGAGGAAGAAGATCTATTTTAGGCAAAGGATAATAAGAGCCAATTCTATAGCTGTGGGCTTCAGTTCCGTGAAACAAGTTACAACGCTTNCATTAAGGGTATTTATTCAAGTCCAAAGTAACTCCTAAACTTTCACAGTAAGTGCAAGCAAAACATTTTTAGAAGGTTTTTTTTAAAGGCTGCTTAACTGTTTCTCATTATGACAACTTAAACTCAGTTCCTCTAGCAGACCAAGCTTTAAAAGCATATTTAAAGTCGAGCAAAAACTGCTGATGAAGACTAAACAGGGTCATACGCAAGACAGGAAAGAATCTTGACATTGCTTTCTACTTGCAAACGGTTTCCCACCACCAAGCCTGACTAAATCCTTCAGTATTTCTGGGAATTAAATCCCAATGATTTGTCTCTAGTCTCATAGAAATTACAACCAAAACTAATAAAGATTATATGTTGTTTGCACTCACAGATTAGTTACTTGCTTAAACTACTTTTTATTTATCTATTTCACACCCACCAAATGCCCCCAAGGCCTCTCAAAAGGGTATGAAAGATACCCAGTTATTTGCTTTCAGGGTTTGGGGAAAGAAGTAAATCACTACATCAACGTTCAAAGTTGATAAATAAATCACAACATCTGTTCAAAGTCTATACACAAAATTCAAGCTGTATACATTTTACTTGGAAAAAAATATTGAAAGAGACAGCATATAGCAGTACATACAAAGCTGAGTCCTCAAAGTGCAATTTGTAAGACATACATGTTCAGTTTATGCAGGCTGCAGAAAGAAATTCAGAAGAATGTGCAGACAGTTGTCANAGAATGTGCAGGCAGTTGTCACAAATCAGCCACCTTCATGGCATTTTCTCTCCATTTCTGTTAACGGTGTGCCAGCCACTTCAGACTACCTCACCTCACCCATCACAAGCTGGGTAACAAGCTACATGCATCAGCTCTTCTCCAGCACTTGGCAGTGGGGATGGGGGGAAGCCCTCTGCTAGCATTTTACTGAAGGACACGTGCAGCTAGCTTCTCTGCTGTCCCACGGTTGGAAGGTGGCATCTTGGGCATACAACCCTAACTACGTAGTAATCTGTTATCCCACAGTAAGCTGTTTTTTCTCCCCTCCAATACACATTCTGTTTTGCTTCTGTGAATCATTAGCTGACATTGCATACAGGCGAGGCAGGTGTCCGATTTTAGGTAGCAGGCCACATTTAGCACTTTTACTAAATTCACAGTTACTTGTTGTTTCATGAAACAAGCATTTTCCAAGATTTCATAAGAGGTTCACATTGACCTTTTGAAATTACTTACCTCACCCTCTCCTTTGGCAGCCAAGTAATTCATTTCTTGTACATCAGCAAGCTTGATGATATTGCATGGCATGGGTGCTCCCACATGACCTGTTAAAGAGAATAACACTTCAATAGCCTGAACTGCTTTCTAGTCAGGTTCTTCAAACAATAAGCTGGTTACATGCTAAAGTAAGAGATAAAAAACTGATTTCTGGTAATGTACTACAACACAAGTATAGCAACAGCTTAAATTTGCTGGGACTGAAACATTAAATTCTCAGATATCCCTAGAATGTTACAAGCTGAACCATGTATACTTAAGTCTTGTTTTTTCCTATAATCAGGCTCCTCACTCTATGGACATATTTAAGTAGCAGAAGTCCCACTATAGTTTCAATTATCAGTATTATTTCAGTTAGGGAGCTAGAGATGTAACAGCTGACAAATGCAGACTGTTCCAACACCAAAAAATGCCATTTTCATTTCCAGCACTGTGTTTAAACACAGCAGATTCCTATTCTGTAAAAGTTAGAAGGGTTGATACTATGACCTTTCCTCTCCTAAATCCACTCCAACTTACAAGGACAAAGCCTATTACAAGTTTGGATTACTGAACATTCCTAGCTATTTAGGGGTAGAAACTTCAAGGGATCCCTTCAAAACTTTTTTACTTCACTTGAAAAACAATCTTTGCTTCACGGTAGGTGCGTACTGAAGACTAAATGTGATCAGGAACCTCTAGAGCATCCTGAAATTTATGAGACAGGCAGACCGTTAAACACCATACCTGCTGTCCAGTCACCAGGCAGTGACAGTGAGCATCCAGCCGTGCATTCAGTCTGTCCATAACCTTCATAGAACTAGGATGTGAAACCAGAAGATTAAATTTACTTTTCAGCATACAGTTTCTTCATTAAAACAAAATTAGTATTTTGCTTCTTTTTCTAGTTGTTTAAATTTGAGTACAGCAAAATCCCCAGCATCTTCCAAAAAGAACATCACTATATTAGAGTTTTGTCACAATACAGTTTTAAGTGCTAATTTTCCACCTTCAGTTCTAATATTTACTCAAAGTTTCACATGCCATGTGACACCTGTCTAGGTCAAAACAGAAAGCAACAGAAGGAGCAAGAGGAAGAAACTAACAACAGTGGTACAAGCAACAACTTCATCCACATCATTTAAGAATAAGTTTATCCAAGAGAGGTAGGAATGGAATCCCTATATGCCATCACAGCTCTGTGATTATTATATACAAGGCAGGCTTCCCTTTTCTGTGCAGAATGCATTGCTCCACCAGCACACTCCTGAAGAACTTCAGGAAGTCATAGAAGCCTCACATTTCAGAGTGTTTTCTATCCTTGAAATTTATTTCAATGCATTTGTTCCATCCTGTGCCATTGTTATTCAGATTGTACCTCAAAAAGCATATACGTTGAAGAGGCTCTGAAGGTAAATGCAATGTGCGTAATCTGATTCTCCCCAGTTTCATCTTCAAAGCAAGAACACTACAATTATCATCATGTTGATTAGATTCTCTACTGTAGTTATGAATATTTCTGTAAGCAAGGCAAGTCCCAGGAACTTAATCCAAGAACATTAATTATTGCTTACAGCAGCCCCCAAAAATCTTCCCCTTAAGACAGTTCAGCTGATTAGTTATAATAAAGACTTCGGAATGAATTCAGAAATCTCAGGGGACAGAAAAACTCTGGAAAGGAGTATGCACTTGTATAGTCTCCAAGAAGAATGCCAGAAAGAGTTAACCATATGATCAGGCTACTAGAAATACTCTAACATCAAAGCTGGAATGAGGTACTAGAATCTTTATGTTTTAGGATTCAGGCCAGGAAACTCACCTGACAGCCAAGTGCTGTTCTCAGGAAGGTCAATACACTTGCAGATACAGGTGCCGCTCCTGTGATCATGAGCCTTACTCTTCCTCCCAAACTTGCCTACAACAGACACAAGATACTGTGGACACCAAAAGCATTTTAGAGAAATTTCCAGAGTCTTTTTCCATCCCGCCCTCAGCCACTGTTCACCTATAGTGCCACCCACAAGTGTTAAAGTTTAGTCTCCTATTGCAAGCTGTCTTTCTTGCAGTGTTTTTAATCCCATTAATGGCTGGAAAAAGCAGTGTCTCAAGCATAGACTATCTACAAAGACTATGCTGTAGTGTCACTGCAACACACACTTGGCCAAAAGTCTAAGAGAGCTTAAGTTATGGGCTTACAGCAATGACTATTTTTAACTGCCTTCTATGAGCTTCTCATACATGCTGAATGCTATAAAAAGCAGCCACAGGGGCACGTTGTACAACCAAGGTTAGAGCATAACAAGTGAGTGCCAGATATAATAGCAGGCATAACTTACTAGTGACCAACAGTGAGGAGACAGTAGGGGCTACAGGTGGCATTAAGTCACATTTAGCATTCCTCCTTCAGAAGGACAGTGTTTGCTTTCAAAATGGTAAGAAAGAAGCACCAGACTGTTTTAGAGAAATCTCCGTAATACAGTTAGTTGATGTTATTAGAACAAAGGGAACTGAAAAATGAAGTTGGAAATAAGACAGTTTGGGGTTTTATTCTGAGTAGCCAGGTAGTGTTTAGTCAGTGACGAAAACCATACCAGCTTATGACCATTCACATGAAATTCAGTAATTGCAAAATGATGCCTATAAACTAGTAAGTAGATAGGATATATAGCGATGCTTCACACTTCCAATATTGAAAACACATGTCCAACTGCTGTTCTGTAACACAGTAAGCACATTTGGAGCTCTGCTCTCAAAATAATCATGAGCAAATAAATAACAAAAAATTCCAACATCCATCATACAAAGACTCGTAGACTCAGAGGCTTTCAAGCATACCTGTATTTTGCGGAAGATGACTTTATCCCAGAAACTGTTATTTCTAACTATACCACTTCTGAGTTCTGCTTCTTTCCTCTTGGAAGCAAAATCCAGCATCCACCTCTTTAATGAGGTATCTGCCTGTCCAAAAATCTATTAAGAAAAATGATCTGTTGTTAGAAGCCTCGCAGACTACGATTCCCTTTCTTACAGAGGCATGCACAGAGACTCTTAACAGTGAAAACCAAATAAATTAAACAGCCTTTATTGGTAGGCATCTTAATTCTGGTAAGAAATACTTGTGGATTTTGATTTTGTCCTCTTTACCTCAGTTCAAGAGATGTCCACCAAAATTAGAACTTAATTAGTTCTTGTTTCCCATCCAACTCCATGATGCTTTTTCAATGTATAGTTTCTTCATTAAAAAGTATAAACAAAAGTGGATGTTTTACTTTTCTATTCCAGTTTGATTAAAAGCAGAATTAAGTATAATGCTCACATATCCTAAAGAGCACACCATCATAATATGTAAAGTAACACAGGGGTTTCTGAGGAGATGCAGGTCCCTTCAGAAAGACCACAGAGATCTGTCTTGCATATATAAATTTGCTTCTTAGATCACTTTTCTAAGGCTCCTTCTGGTTGTTCTCAGAAAGTCAGAGAAGATTCAGCAGCAGACCACAGATTAGTATATTCAATTGGGAAGAGACCGACCCAGCAGCTCTTCAGCTTTAGCTTGCCCCCCCTCCCATTTTCCCACTTAACTTCGCATGCTAGGTTACTGCAAGGCTGGGTGAGGTTGAAGCAGTGCCACAAGAGTTCTAAAGCCTCAGGGCAAGAGGACATCATGAAAGAAGAGCATCCCAAGCTTCAGCTCTGTTTCTCCAATTCCAGTACAGAATGCATAAGCAGAATGAGGGGCTAAGTTTTAAGCACAACGGCTAGGGCTTAGAATTTCCTTCCCTCCAAATGTACTGGAGTTGCACTATTTGTTCCTGGGCCAAACAGAACCTTGTACTACTTGCTGTTCCTCCAGTCTCATGATTAGAGCAGTGTCCTAGCTAAGACAGCATAGACAGGTCTGTCATTTCTTTAGCAGTCACAGGACTTCTTGCTCTATCCTTCAACTCCTCTGGCTGTACCCTAAGAGACAGTCATCCACATGCAAAAGGATGACTTAAAATCTTAAGTTTGAGGAAGAATCTACTTCTCAGATGACCCTGAGCAGGCAAGCACAGGAGCGACAGGCTGCTGACACACCCTCTCCCCAGCACTCCCAACTGGCTGGTTTGTAATTCTCCCTGCTAGAACATGCTGGCTGCTGTGTAGGAAACTTATATGCGTCCATGCAAACATAGGCAAACACCTGACCTTGGTTTGCAAATTCCACTCCATGAGTCAGATGCTAAAAGCGTGGCACGCAGATGCTGAGCCTCAAGTTCATGTTGTAGACTGGACTTAAATAACTTGCTCAGAGCAAAACAGTAAGTCATTAATCAAACTAGAGAGAACCAAGTCCCCTAGTCAGTCTTTTCAATGCTAGTGTTTGCTGCCTGAAAGTGTTTTAGTACAACCAGTACTACTCCCTGCACTTTCAGCTCTATTTTATAAAGATACACCCATTTGCTGTCATGCCAATTGAACATCCCAGAGCACAACAGTTTCTCCTGCCACATCAGCACAGACTTCAAAGTCTGTTACAAACCCTGCACAGATCTACGCTCATGCCTATAGACTTACCTTGTCAAACATTCTGTTCAATAGCCTTGGTACTACTGGAAATACAGTTGGCTGCAGTGTTTTTAGGTCATCCATAAGTAGTCTGATATCTCCTTGGAAGAATCCTATCCGAGCTCCATGGCACAGAACCACACACTGTTAGAAAAAAATTAAAAAGTCTGAAAACACATGTATAGTGTGTTCTAGCTACATGTGTATGACAATCCTATGCAGAGTGGACAGTGCAGTATCCACCTTAAATCCTCTCAGCTTCTGGAGAAATTCTGCAGCATTCTCGGACTATAGGATGGGACTGGAAAGAGCAAGTAGCAAGATATGCCTGGTGTACACAGCCCAAGGACTCTGACAGAATGAGATATAGCACAAAAGCCCCTAGCCAAAAAGGGGTAGTTGGCCAAATAAGGCAATGACAGCAACTCAGAGGTAGCAAGACTGAAAAAAGAACTTTCCTATTTTAAATATTTATCAGGCTTATTTAAAAATACTGGAACTTTTTTAGTATATAGCAAGGAAAAAACAGAGTCAGCACGTGCTATGTACCAGTCCAGCAGGGATTTCTGCCTTGTGCAGAAACTTACTTTTCCATTCTCTTGCACTCTGTTTTTGCTTGCTGTTTCACAAGACTGATGCAAGCAGATTTGTTAGGTGATCAAGATATTCTTTGCAGGATTCTAGCAGAGCCACTGATTATTTTTGCACCTTAAGATCTACACCAAGGAAGGCAGACTTAATCCTATTATGTTGTATATTCTCTATGTTAGCGTCCAGAAGCTCCACCCCCCCCACACACCTTTTCTTCCTATTTTGGTTTTTTATTTATTCTTTTTAATAACATTTCTACTCCTCGCATCTCTCTATACCTACTTGTTTTTATTTCTTCTGCTTCCCCTGTAACACCTCTTCCTTCATTCTCTGCTATCCATTCTCATCTTTTCTGCGCCTAACACATGCTGAAGTGTCACTTTTCCCCTTCACCTGTGCTTTGCCACCATCTGCTAAAAAGCTGCAAATCCATCAGTCCAGATGGAGTGAGCAGCAACTGCCTTTGCTAGGTGGGAACATGTTTGTCCTGTCAAGTTCCCCCTAGCTTCCAAGAGCTAGTCCCCCCTAGAGCTTCCCAAGTGACCCTCTAGCTTCTTTAGGAAGCCAAAAATCAGCACACATGGACTTGCTAAGAGGGGCAGACTCTAAAGATCACTTGTTTCTCACAAAGCCTCCATTCATACCTACTCCAAACAATAACAAATCTTTTCTCCTTTCTACTAAAAGTGTCCTCACTTAATCTCCTTATGTAAATACACAGATAAACACCTACTTTGTAAAGACCTCAAACAGCAGAGGAATACTGAGATCCAAACATTTCCATCTCATTTTATCCTTTAGAACACAAGTTACAAGTATCCAGGTTACCAGGAAAAAAAAAGAGTGCTGAAAGCCTACAGGCACCTGTATACCTCAGTTAAGCTCTATTCCCAATCTTCATAACATACATACGTACAGACACATATATGCACATACATTTTTATCTATGTATATATAGACACACTTTGTTGGTAGAAAGCTCAAGATTCCTAACTGAAATCACAGGACAATTTCTGGCTCCATATGCCTTTTCACGCTTGCACAGAGACTGTTTATTTCCTACATGAACTGGGACATGACTACCTTCAATATACATATAAGGAAGAGCTGTTAATTCAACTTCAATAAGTACAGTAATTAAATACCTGTGCCTCTACTGTATATAAAGAAGCCTGAGGAAATTGCATCCTTTTAATAATGCATACCACTTAACTATGGGCTCAGAGGCCCTTAGAGGCTGCCAGTGTTAAGACAACCTGAGCCCCCTCATCCTCAAAAATGAAGCCCCAGGTTTTGCTATATAGTAGAAGCAGCTATCCAAGGGAACTTCAAAGTTTGTCATTAAATGGCATTAAAAGCCATTTTCATTTCCTGCAGAATTACTCCACTGAAAGAAAACATCTCCCTTTTATTGATATTTCTTGGAAGCAATGGTAGGTTTAACCAACTTAAAATAAGTTTTGTGTAAGCAAGCAGAATGTCACATAATAAAATAAATTTTGAAAAAGTTTGCAAGCTAAAGAATGGCAGGGATTTTTAACAGTGCACTGGTTATATTAGAGGGAATTTCTAGGCAATGTATGTGTGCTAAGGGATTGCCTCATGTTCTAGTAAACCGGTTTCTTATTAACCCTAGCTCCAAGATTAGTGTTTGTATTTCAGCGTGAAAACCAGTTGTCTAGTACTCACTAGATGTTGTTTATGGGATATCGTTTTCCTGAACCTTACCCCCAGCTTTCATACACATGTGCAAGAGTCAAAGAGGGATAGCGTGTATCACTGGAATTCAAGAAACATGCATTCTGTAAGAAAAGCAAGCTTCTCAGTAGTTCAGCACAACAAAACAGATCCTTACCTCAACGACTCTCTCAAACATATGAGCCAAGGGCAGGAATGATATCAGAACATCATCCGAAGAGGGTACAAATGTTTTCTGGAAGTCAAAGTGTCAGTAAAATTAGATTTAATTCTCATTGATTCTCTAAGTTAAACACAACAATGAAATCTGGCATCTAAACTCTAGAGCATGGTCCTCACTTCAGTTTTGTTTGTAATAAAGCCGCATCATCTTTCATTAAAAATATTACAGCAATGACTTCTACCATGCATTAACACACATTGCAGAAATGGTAGTCTTTTAGAGTTGAGTACAGTGACCAGATTATTACACCTTACCATTCACATGATTATGAATAGAAACAAATTCTGAGAGAAACCACAGAAAGTCACATTATATAGATTGGGAGGGAGAGGGAACAAAAAAGTTAAAGTAGTGTGGCTTAGGGGTTAAAAAAAAAACCAAGCAAAAAACACACTTTCATCTTAGATTAGAAAGTTTGCTTATCTAATTTACCATAAGGTTGGTATCAGGAGTACCTTACATGATCTAACTGTGAGACCAGTTGTGTAACTTAAAAACAATTCTACGTGCAGAGTACTTGACAAAATAAGTACAATTGTATTTTTAATTATGTCTGTATGCATTAGAACTTAGAACCACCTTCTTAGCTAGCCTGCAGATGAACTTCAGTAGCCTACTGTAAACTAAAAGTTAACACTGTATCGAGTAAAAACACAGAGTCATGCTTCTTGTCATTTATGCAAGGACTTCAAGTATTTTGGGGCGTTAAAAATACATTATAGCTTCTCCCATCCTTAGTGCAAAAGGTTAGCCTCTACACCAACCCTCCGATACAGAGCTTGCACTAATGACAAATACTGTAAGCCCGTGGCAGAATGTAATATATATCCACATCAGGATCTTTATGACATTGTGCTTGGATCAGGCCAAGTTGTAAGTCTGTCAGGTTCTTGACCCTGACAGAAGAAACCAATAAATATTGACTTCTGACCTAGCACAGGCAGAGTGCTGTCAAGTTACATTTTTACTTCAATCTTACTAGAAATTAAGACCAAAGTTAACAAGATTTCAATGTTGGGTTTACTTCTGAGATTCTTCCCTTCATGCAAATCCACAACGTTAACTTTGCAGTTTACCTCCGTAGTTTTCACAAAAGCTGAAGCATTGCTGACTATGTTTTGATGAGTGATCATAGCTCCTTTGGGGTTTCCTAAGGAAGAAGCACATCGGGATGCAACAGTGAAATTTTTGGATCCTTTAAGTTACCAAGCAGCGGTAAAACTAATCTAATAGCATTTCAGTCAATCAGTCCTTCTTTTACACTAATACCTTTCTTTGTAGCTCAATTAAACAAAGGCTGAGAACTTGCTAACACACTTTCCAGCATAGCTGGTAACAGTTAAGTAGTAAGTTTGTGCTGAAGTCCTCAAATTTCATAAGGAGAGTAAATCCTTAAGAAATTGTCATGTTTCTTGGATAAGCTTCTCTCATTCAAAATTCAGCATTTCTGTGAAGATGCAGCTGTGAAACCCAGACCAATTTCTGTTCTCACATCTGCTTTAAAAGCGTAGCTTGTCACTGTACTCTTCCCTTCTACTCCCTGCCAGTGTTGGATATTAACTCACAAGTGTCAAGTGTGTGACATCTAGACTGTCTGTTTTAGTCTTACAGCAAAGTTGCTTAGCTCTAAGGAACAAGTTTTGCTAATACAGTACAAAAAAAAGACTACAGAATAATTGAAAGTCTGATGCAGAGCCCTTATTATAATGGAAATACAGGTTCAATACTTATTTCCAAGCCCAGAAATGTAACAATTCCACCCCCCAATACTGCAACTCTGTATTGATCAATGGGAAAAATCAAAGGGAGCCTTACCATAAAACTTCCCCAGCTACTACTTGCCAAAAAGATGCAGCAGCAGGGGAGAGTCTTGAAAAAAAAGTAGGAGGGCTTCTGAATTAATTTTGCACATACAGGATAATAAGTTCTGCATAATGTAATGAGGTGTACCTGTCGTTCCACTGGTGAAACAGATGACTGCTAGATCTTCTGGCTTTGGAGGCTATGAGAGTTAAGAAAGTATTAGTATGGTTAAGATAGCAAGGAAAAAGATTTTCCTGGACAAAACACTGAAATACTAGTGTTACTTTTGAGCTATGGGAGATAGGGAGGTTTGCTAGTTTGGTCTACAGAATACTATCCAGCTTCAGATCATCACTTGAACTAATTTCATACTTACTATAGGTTTTTGCCTGTGTGCTCTTCCCAGCTCCTACAGAAAGGAGAGAAAGGAGACAGTTTAAACACAAGCATTTAACGTATTTGCTTTAAATTTACCAAACAGACATTACCAAACACCATAATATTCCATTTAGACTGCCTGTTAAGGCATTTTAACTTACAAGAAGAGTAACAAAGGCTTTAAGGAATGTTTTAAAGATATATAGAAAAACTACCATGTTCTACAAATACAAAAGTGATAACTAATCTAAAACTCATGGGTTTTTCCCAGCTAGTAAGCCAGAAGTCACTCACTAGAGAAGCTCAAGGTTAAGCAGCATTATGACAAGCCACAGCAGGCAATCAGTCCTATACTTCATGCAGAAGACAACTGACACTGACAACCATTGAACAGATGAAGGAAGATTCATCTCAGTAAGCACCTCACACCAGTATCACTGCTTGTGAGAAGGAAGACTGAGTTTCCCTGTGAAGGCTCATTGGTGATTTGTAATCCTTTTATACTGAAGAGTGGAGAGTACAAGATTCTCTTCTCCAGAACCTCTTCTCCTTCCCTCTCCCTCCTTAGGATTATTCAGGCCTGACCATTAATGATGTCATTGTTCTTTAGACAGAAGGGAACAGATACCAAGAAGATCCTTTTATCATCAAGGTTATAGTGATGGAGAGGAAAAAAATTGAAATTTCAGTATCTATGAGCTTTAAAGTTTGGGTTTTTTTTTAAAAAAAGACTTAGTATCATGGCTATTTAAGACTAGAAACAATACTAGCTTAAGGACTTATGCAAATTAAAATGGACCTTTTGTTAAGTATAGCCCATTTAGAGTAAGATCTGGTATTTACTGAATATAGAGCTAAGATCTCCACACAGGTCTTTTAATATCCTGGAACAGAACTCCAACATCTCTTCCTACTGAAGAACCATTTATTTGCAGCTACTCAGCTCTAAGTAACCACAGCATACATACAGATATTAGACATCAGAAACCAACCTTATGGCACCTGGGACACAGAGGAACCGATCACATACCCTATGAAGCACAGCTGAGCAATAAACTCAAGCCAGAAATCCAGAAAACAAGTACTTAAAGCTTGAAAGAGTCATTCTATTCTAATCTAAGCTCCTACATAGCTCTTAGTTGCCTTTTGGGAGACGCTAAAAGCCTCTACCACCCCCCAAAAAAAAGTGACAAAACTTATTCCTGCTCACCAAAACACTATTAGAAATGTTTAAGTTTGCCTAACTTCCGAAATTTAGACAAGAGGCTCTTGAGGCACCTATTACTGCATTAATCCAAACATCAAGCGTTGTTGTTAAGTAAGAACTATAAAGTACTACTGGCAGTTAACTACTTAAGCATCTAAACTTAAGCATCTAACTTAAAGACAACATTCAGCCCCTGGTTTTGTTTTTCTGTAGCTAGAAGATCCAGTGGAAAGCATCTTCCTCTGCCAAAAACTGGAGTTCAATTCAAGGAAAGAAGCTGATTTTAGTGTACCAACTTGCAGTTGGGCCAATCTTTTCCCAAGTTTAACCCAACCCTTTTGCCAGTGAGCTACAGCACTCTAAGTCACTTACTCTGCATAGTGTTTTAGCCCCATTTGAACCTGGCAGTCTTGCTGAGGCTAGTTAGCTACCATGCAGTTAATCATCTTTTAAAAGACATGCTGGCATTTTTGAATCTTTACCAGAAGGTGGCCCTGTTAACATAGCAGTTAAGACTACTGTGAAAACAAAAAGTACCTCACAGCAGTTAGACACTTGCACAAGACAAGCACACTTATTTGGAGATACTCAAGACCTAGTGAGCCAACCCTTCACCACAACTCCAGCTGGAACCAGGCTAAACCTGGTTTCATAATCTCACAGTAAAGATGCGCTTTGTCCAATTCAATCCTGGGACAGAGTTCTCCAAAGAGTGAGTGAAGTTATGACATAGACTTGCATAAGAGTTCTATGCAGACAAAATAACTACAAGCAAAAGCAAGACTTGAACATTAGGTGGCTAAGAAAAATGGTTTCTACTTCCAAAACCTGGAAGTCTCATTTCCCTACATTACCATAAGCTTACCCTGGAACAGTTTACTGCCATTTTCCTCCTCCCCCAGAAAACATTTTGTAGATTCAGTGTAAAGGGGAAGATGCCATTTTTCACGAGACCGCAACCTACACTTGGCATAAGTATTTCTGAAGTATTAGTCACAGTATATAATTATCACGTTACTTCTTCACATGGGCAAGCCTTAACACTCAGATCTGATGTTCAGTCTGAACTATGTTACCAAGCTTTGCCTGTCATCTTAGCATACACACTTTTACATTTTGAGCATTGTGAAATACTACTAGCAAGTTGTTTTCCTTCTGGTTTTTTTGTTTAATATTTTTTGTGTAAACTTCAATCCAAGAGATAGTTAAGTATTTTGAAACTAATCCACCACATTTTGTTCAGTCCTAAAATCTGTTCAACAGACACTGTCTCCTTCCTCCACAAGTAAATGGGATGAAAGCAGTAAAGTAGGTTAAGCATGCTTACCTCTATTTCTCTCATGCTGAAGACCTCCACCCCACACTTTTTGCCACGTTCCACAAGATCCGCACCAAAAGACTCCATGATAACAATGGTGTTGAGTATTGGAGTTTCCCCCTTTTCCACACTGGTTAGCAGAAGTTTGGCCTTGTCAGGTTTGTCACAGAAAACCAATGACAAGTCAGCTGATGAAAGAACATTATCAGTATGGCAAGTTGAGTTTAGGATAGGTCTGTACACACTTCAGAATATGGCAATGGAAGACTCTTTTGAAGGCAGCTTCAGTTCTGCCCTCGGTCAGCTCTGCCATCATACATTCAGTTGCTGAGCTACCGAAAGCGTCCTACCTTTGTTCACAATGTATGTAATTGCTTCCGTTCCCAGTGTATCGTAGAGTGGCACCACCACCATGGAGAACGCATAGCATGCCTGTTCAATGATAACCCACTGCACAAAAAGAAGAGATGCAAGTCACTATGTGCTTGCTTATCATAACAGACGTCCAAGAAAGACCCATATTTGGATTCTAACAAGGAAGCCAATAGGACAGAGCTCATTTGGACAAGTCTTTCTAAATGAAGTGGCAGTTTGTATCATTTGTTTACTTTGAAGACCTACTACAATTTTATCTGTGGAAGGAGGAAAGAAAAAATAAACAATCAGGAGCTGTGGGAAAGAATCCAATCCAATAAAATTCAACTCTGCCCCCAAGGGTAATTTTAAGTACTTCTGAAAAACAGTTAACATTAACTGTTTCCTTAGTTTACCTATTAACAGAAAGAGACTCTGAGTAAGAGTACAATATTTTTTTTCTTGGTTTTATGTTATTGAGGTAGCCAAAGCCTTCACTATTCTATATTACCGTGGTATATGAATCAGTAAAGGACTTGCTCATGTCTTGACACACATTAAACTTATATACACACACACTATTCTTACCTCTACGTCATCTTCATCTCATTTGATGGCCAGACATGCAACATATAGAGTTAAACTAGAAGTCCTTTGGAAAGCCAGACCCAGAAAGTTTTTCAGCATTTCTCTAGACTAACCATTCTTCTTTAAAGGAATCTAATCTGAAGACTTCTATAAAAAATATAATTACATCCCTGCAAGCTGCAATAAGAAGAATTTGCCTGCTAACAAGTACAGTACTCAACAAACATACTGAACACTGAAGCCTTATTGTGTGTGATGCAAGCTCACAATGCTTTACAGCAAGCCTGATTTCATCCAGAGTACCATCAAGGTAAAATAGTCATGCAATTCTTTTTCCAGACAGTAGCTATTAGATATAGTTTGTAAACAAGTAGCTACACCAAAATACAGGGTAGCATGTGACTCCTGAAGTGGGAGCCTCGGGACACATGAAGAGGCAAGTGGAACTGTAACATTTCAGTTTTTCCCAAAGAATGACAAAAATTCTCAGACACCCTACCTTTAGTTAGTTCCAGCTACAGGAACAAAACATGCATCTTTAAAAGTTATCAGAACTTACAACTCAACAAGTACTGCATTAACAAAAGTGCTTTCTTCCCTTCCCCACCCCCAAACTTTGTCACAGTTTCCAGTGTTTTTGCAGGACACTAGCCAGTTACCTCACCCCCATATGATGACAAGTTTAAACACCATTCAGCTGATTATTCCACATAGTATCTAACATAGATGCTGTGTTAACAAAGTTGCTAAATCTCAGTTTTACAGGCTGTTTATTATGAGCAAGTTTCCTAAAGTAAATTCTCTACTGACTCAGACAGCCTTAAACACAGGGGATTTTTCTGAACCCATTTATGCAATAAGCAAGTTGTATACCTCTTGTCCAAAAAGACTTCTTATAAAACTAGTACAAGGCCAGGTAACTAGACTTTCATGCAGACATTAGACATATTGTCAAGTCTAAGTAGGCACACCTATACCAGCCATGAAAGGGTCCAGTGAATATTTCTTCCTAGATAGCATCCACCTGTAAAGGGGGCAGCTGTATTGCTGTTCAGCAGCCTGAAGTTTAGTAGTTATTTTAATAGGGTAGGGGGCTACTGCAGTAGAAGCTGCACACGGTGATAAAAGCTTCCTGTTGCAGCCTCCAACAACTCTTGCGCACAATCATTCTCAATACAACAACCAGCATCTCTATTTTCTGGACTACCAAGACATTTCTCTTCCCTTTTACCTTCTAAAGTCTTTAAATACAAATATCAAACCCTGACACTTTGAGTTCTCCTTCAAAGCCCAAGCAAGCAACTAGTACTGAATACAGGCAGCAGTCTAAAAGGTTTAACTTGTTTTCTGACATGGCTCTGATTAATGGACACTGTATATTTCACTGCCCTGTTTTCTCAATCCAAAACACAACTTCCTTGCTTGCAGAAGAGATCATCTGTTTTCCAGTTACTCAAAGAGAAAGTAATATTTTTATTTATATGTCCAACTTTGGGTTTTTTTAGTGAACATTTAGGCAAGTAACATGCAAGGATTTTCACCCTTAGGGGATTTCCCCAGCAGTTGTTCCCTGAACTGACAAATGTGAATCATTTCACTCAAAAAAACCCCTTCACATAATCTCCTGTCTGGATTAGTGATTATATTGGGGATGTCACAACACCCATCCAGTAGTTTTCAGCAGGGAAAATCCCAGATTTAAAATTGCTGGTTTAAACAAGTCTTTCCAGCTCATTCCTGACCCAACTCAAAGCCTGCTGGAGCAATGCAACTGAAGCACATTTCATCTCTGTGATCCAAGAGCACACCATGCTACCATGCTCTCCTTCAGAAAATCCACTGACCCAGCAGTCAAAGACTTTGCACCCAAAGGTTTATAGAGAAACAGTTCAAACTGGCACAACATTAACATCTGCGTCCCTTTTTTTTACTTCCAGTTCATAATGTTAGAAGCACAGAGGACTGAACTGAAGAGTCTGTAACATGATGTCATTTAACAGCTTCCTAGTTGGAGACATCCCAGTCTTTTTTATTACAGAAATAAAACTGTAGCTGTTAGAACCAGAATTCCAGCAGGAAAATCCAAGCAGCAAACTACTGCAGATTTTAGAGTCTGGAAAAAATGTTTTTCTTCATCTGTACAAGGCTAGAGTTAGCTTTCTTTTTGTGGTGTAGGTTGGGAGAGGAGGAAGGGGCTCAAGGTCACTTGTCACACAGCTTGCATTTTAATGACAGCAGGGAAGGCTCAGTGACAAACTGAAATCAGAAGAGATCCAACAGCAAGCAGTTGTCCAGCACGACTGAGACACCGATACAACTTCTAACCCTGTCAACACTGTAGGTGGCTCTAGATAATGGCATCCAGCTGGGAGTGTTTAATCAAGAGGGACAGCATATTCTTGACAAAACTTAAGAACCAGTCTCCTGTCTTTTACATGTTTGGATTGAACTAACTTAATGCAGCAAGTACCAGCTCAAGCTACTAAGCACCCAAACATAGGTTAGAGAAATTCAGTCCTATTAAATATTCTCTAGACTTGTTTATGAGATCTAAGTATTTACTGAATATTTCATAATATTTTTAGAAACAGCAATCTAGAACCACTTCTGGGTTAAAATGGATAGACACTAGCTAATCAATCTAAGTATCCCCACAGTCGTCTCAGGTTTATAACATCATTTTGCTTTGTCAGGTGATCTTCTTTAATTATGGCACTTTCTTTAGTCTTTTGCAGTCTTTTATAAAACTGCAATTAGTTTTCAATTTTTTGCCTTCATCAGCAGTTCTCCCTCCCAGAATCTTTGTGCCTAGGGCCTCTGGCAGAGGTAGAGCTACACCTTGTCCAAATATTTAATCACTAAATGGTTCTTTGGGTTTTGAAGGGTTTAAACACCTCCTTATAACTTCCAACCACTTTCAATTACCTCGTACTCCAATGCCACTTTTTAAGAGAAAGCAAATGGTGATTACATTCACTAAGTACTGCATTAGCCTCCCATTAAAAACCCCTCCTCTATAAACTGGAAAGAGCAGAAGAGAATGAGTTAAGTTCTTCTGCATTCAGCTCTGGGAGCAAAAAAAGCCCAAAACAATATAAGACATTAGCAGTTGTATCAATTATCATTTTTGCTTCTTAGCTAAAGATGCCTTGCCTATGGCTTGTGGGTCTAAATGTCAGCCTTTAGCCTTCTGCCCCAATGTCAAATCAACTCTTAGTAGGGAAGCTCAGTATGCTGCCAAAAAGCGACTGATACAAGAGTAACAGCTAGACCACCAATACACACACTGTCAATTAAATTACCTCAGGTCTGTTTTGTGAAAAGATTCCTATATATTGAACATGAGATGGTTTGAAGCCTCGGTGGAGTAATGCTGAGCCCACACACTCAGCTCTGTCTGAAGCCTGGAGCAGGGGGAAAAAAAGAGAAGACAAAAAAATTGAGAGCAAGCTCATCAGTATACACCCCTCAACATTATTTTACCTTCAGTCTTACAAAGAGAAGGCCAATAACTGGAATGAACTAGACAGAAGTTTTCCAGGCTATTTTGGATGCCCTCTGGACTTTGATAACCTAAACACTGCAGTGCCATTACACTGCACTGATTGTAGAGGCTATACTTGCACTCAACATACAACAGTAGAGACACTTAATTCAGTTGGACTTCGAAGTGTTACGCGTAAATTTAAATGTTAAGCTCACATACACAGAAAAGGCTGTTTTGTTGTACCTGTGTTAAACCCCAGAAGTGACCCTGGAATGATTCAGCATTATATTTCTGCTCAAATCACAAGCACTACATAGGCCATCATTCTGCTTCATTCAGTGCCTATGGGAATAGCATTTCTCCCTTCAAAAAGCAGGAGAATAAGGAAGCAAAACCCAGCTAGCTCCATAAACAAAGCTTGGGAAGGCAATTTTCTAAGTTCTTTCCATACAGCACATGACCTGAATCTATGTTAGTCACATGACGCAAACAGGAAAGCTTTATTAAAGAGAGGTCACACCTAACAAGTCCCCAGCAAAGTCACCTTGGAAAAAGTGAGGTCTGCTACATACAAGAGGTGTTTAATGACCTTAACAGTATGCAGTAGGCAAGCTTTATGCAAATTTGAAGACAATAACTGATTAAATCAGGATCAACCCAAAAGTGCACAGCTGTTAGCAATTTGCATAAAGATATTTTTAGCAATCATGAAGGAGCATGCTACTATTTCAAAGCGTATCTGTTAACAACCTATACAACCATCATTCAGCACTATGGAGACAAGTTGTCAAGAAGCACAAGTAACATCTGTAGATGGGACTTTTTCTAGTGTCAAGTGAGTCTCTCAGAAGCAAGCACCTAAAGTCATAGCAGTCTGAGTCCCTGAATACTACTTCAAAGCTGCAGCCCTTTAGAGACACTGTCCAAGTTCTAAACAATCCAGCAATGAGATAACTAAAAGCCGCCACGATAACCCAAAAAGAAAAATGAGAAATAAAACAGTTAATAAACCAAGTGCAAGAGAGACTCTTCCTTTCTCCCCCTTGCACATATTTGAGGCTGTTCCTTTAAGATACTCTAACAGGAACTAGAACCTTTCTGCAATATTCTGCTACTACTTTAAAACATCTATAAATAATTAAGATTTGTTATATCACATTACTGGATGTTGTATCAACAGTCTCAGTGCTAGACCTGCTTTTGCTTGCTAAGTTAGAGAGACTACTTACCTCTTTATAGGAGATCCACTCATACGGCTGGTTTGGTTTTCTAACACCTAGACATGGACCATTATCTAAAAATGATAATCAAAGAAGTTACTCAAAATTTAACCCCAACTCCTCTGCCCTGACACCACACTAACTACACTCTCAGTGTTAAGCCTCTAGATTCGTTGCAGTTGCAGACCCCTTTGGAAGACAAACCTCTTTTTTTGGAGGTGGGGCAGGGAGGAGCTGGGACAGACACAGAGGCAACAAGGTTGGTTTAGGCTAAGGAACACAGCATTGACTTCATTCACAGAACTCTGCTTCACAAGAGGTCACAGTTAAACTTGCCTTCAAGAAAGCTCACATCCAATACATTTATCATATTGCTAGGTAGATATACTCTGTCCCCAACTGCATTTCAAAAGAGGCCAGACCTTTAGTTCTTGACATAGTGTTGAAAAAATCTTTAGTTTTAAACTTACTTGATACTTGCACACCCCTTTGGAAGATATCATAAGCTGTTCTCACATCATCGTAGTAGTAAGTCAACAGTTCATCGCTGTTAAGAAGAGAGGACCTTCGAGCATGCTCACCACCCTAAGAAAGCCAATTAGAAGGGTTAGACACACTTGGTGGTTATAAGTGAACAGGAATTTCCTGAAGGAATGAAAACACCTCATCCATTGTTTTGTTATGAGCCTTGGCACATCTGCTTGCGAGAATGTCAGTTCTGTTCACCACCAGGGGAGAGACCTGCAAGGTTTCCCAGGACATTGCTTAAAGAGTCAGAGTGCTCCCTGAATTACTAAAGACCTCAGGTAAAATCTTATTCCTCAGTTACCTATGATAACACAGAACAAATGAGAACCACAAAATGCCCTTTGACATTCCTTACTAGACACAGGTTTTTCTTAAGAAATATTTTACTCTATTATTGCAGCATATAGCATAATTAAGTCCATCAAGCTTTCTAAATCACTCCAGCCTCAGACCTCTCTAGATACAATATCAATGCTGAGATCTTAATCTACTTTTCTAATTAAGATTAGAAAACATAATCACACTTCAAACTGTGGTTTCAAAACCTAAGTGATTTTAAGGGTGGTCAACACCACCTTAAAACAAATGTTCTCATAAGTAAAATACTCTATACCAGATAGAAATTTAGTCCTTTAATCGTATTTAAAGTTGCACCTCACAAAAAAGGTTTCCTCCTGATCTAATTAGAAGCAGTCAAGACAATGCTACCTTGAGGATTAAAATCACTGTTTTTCAGCAGGTGCACATTTACATAGGCTACAATTAGACATCAATACAAAAGTTTAGTAGTTCATAGTTTTAACATAGCTGTTTTTAGTGACTGATTAAATAATCTCATTTAATATCAATCAAGTTTCACAAATTGCAGTTATACAAGTACTACTGGGCCACATTTATGAGTCCTGCTATGACAGACACCTACAAGCAAGTTCTTAGGCAGGAAGAGCCCAGCTGGTTAAACAGAGGGTCTTGGGTAAACATTGCATAAGATTCTGTCTTTATCAGTGGTTGTAGTCAACTCCTGGCTCTTTCAAAAGAAAAATGCTGGACTAACTAAATCTGTGCCTGAATTGTGCCATCATCCACAATGTCAAAAACCTATCCATATGCAATCATAGGCTCTTCCTGGCCATTGCTTTGTTTTCCTGTTTTTAAAGTACCCTGGAAGACCAGAGAGCATCTGTTCATGTACACGCTAGATAAACACAGGTTTATCTGCAGAAGATGTCATATCGCCCATGTCCACAGAAAGAAGTTAACACACTAAAGGCACATCACAGAGGAAAAAAAATATTTTAACACTAAAACAAGTCTAACTTGTTTTAGTAAAACGCTATGCATAATGCAGTGCTTGCCACTCCTTTGACAGTAAGCAGAAGTGTACACCATGAACATGACCCAGAACAAGTTAATGACTGGCTTACCTCTAAAAATTTGTAACATTAGAAATTCAAGAGCATACTTGCATTCAGACCAACATCTACTCTACAGGAAAATAGCAGATCGCTAGTACATGTCTCCGCATGGAAAGAAAAGCAAGACTACTTGCTTTATTGCACTATTTTCATGGATCTTGGATAACCAAGGTCAGCTTCTAGATTTTTCCCAGTTATACACCTCTAGAGCTAACCTGAGGAAGATTACACAGTGTGTGATCTAACCACAGTAATAGGTAATGTCAATAAGTGCAATGTATCAGTACCATGTTTGATGTGCTACAATTCCCATGTCAGGTGAAATATATCCTAAGCCATTCCTGGGCAACAGTCGAAAAAACATTTGTTTTCTCCTCATCTGAGCTACTACTGTTTTGTTTACATGCCCTATTACTCAGCACCATAAAAGCAGTTTTTGCAGGGCCTGAGGCACTTACCAAATTTGAGGATGAGACCTATCAGACAGAGAGCACACTGCCTAGATACAAGACTGACAGCACTGCCCTTCTGAAAAAACAGAAACTCTGTAACAGACTGCTACTGAAAGGACCCCATCAGTTCTCATGAGCTTTCAGTAAAGGGAAACATAAGCAACTTAGGGTTCTGCTCACTTTATTCTTCCTCCCTGCAAAGTAAAGTGAAATTAACTGAATTTTCAACAGCCCTAGAGTAGGAGTTTTGCTGAAAAACACCCAGCTCATTAAGTGAAGGCTATCAGGAGTTCAATGTTATTCTTCAGAGATGCAGTGAAATACACCTGGATATGCTGAAGATCATTTAGACCTCACTTACACTCCCAGTTTGAACTCATCTACTAGGCAACATTATGGTATCGGTCTACATTTTGCTTGAGAGTAGCAAGAACTACTATTTTAAGAGCCTGTCCAAAGGGTCCTTATCCAGGACATCTGTGCAATATCAGGGAAAGTTCTGTTCACATAAAGCTTTTCTAAAAAAAAAAAAAATAAAAAATATCACTGGTCATTACAACTGCCAAACATCTGAATCTCAGGACTAGAATGTTTGGCTTATTTCACACAAGTTATTTGAATGGGATCTAACAGATCTATCCAGTACAAAAGGTAAGCACTCAAAAGGGTTGTCAATTTTACTAAAGTGTTGAAGAAGCCAGGCAGTAAAATCTTATTAATGCGAGAACAGCCTCTGGTCACTTATGTAAAGCAGTCCTTGCAGGAGCTGAGGGAGTTGCAGGGAATTGACCCATTACACAGCAAGTGCTAGACATTAAGAAAAGCCTTGGCATTGGTTCAGAATAGCAGCAGCTGAAACAAACAGATTTATTCTACAACAGAGGCACATATTACTCTATCAATGCCTATTTGGGTCACACAACAAAATAGCTGCTTTTGTTCAAGCCATGGGTTTGCTTCTTGTTGACACAGGCTGCTTAGGATTAGCAGCAGTGTCAAAACACACCGTTGGCTCCACCATGCCTCAGAGCCAAGAAGCCCAATCTCCATTTTCCTGAGAGGGAAAGTACACCAAGTGGTGCTTAGGTCACCAACATGCGTATTCTGAGCAGCGAGAAGTATAAACTACAGTTTTCAAACCAGCCATGTAATTTTAAGCATGCCAATGCCTGGGTAAGCACACAACACCTAAAATTGATCACTTAATAGGGAGACAAGCACATGTCTAATCAAGTGGTTCTTGAAAGACAAGGCAAACTAGAGTTCTGGTAATGTATCAGGAGAATGCAAGGAGGTTTAACATTTTTCATGAGTTGAATACCTCTCCTCCATATTTGAATGTCTTTTCTTAAGGGAAGAAAAACGCCAGAGTCACAGATATGAACTCTTACTACTCAAAAATACTGACAACCTACTGTTTATTTATATGCTATCCTTCTACATGCTTTAGCAGAACTTGAGCCAAATAGAATTACTTGGTTTTTAAAGCAAGAGTTAATATATTTGACAGCCATACACCTGCACTCAAATCAATAGCCAAAGCTGTTCAGCTATCAATCACCAATGGAAAGAGGAATCTACAGGCAGAGAGATCCAGATGTGCCTACAATTAGACATTATTAAGGGTGCACAAGCTTTGCAAAACACCGGACTAATGCCCTACTTCTACCACTACTGCAGCACTGAAGTTCTTAACAATATAGCGCATGGTGAGCATAGCATGAGTGTCAGCAATGCACTCTCACACTAGTCAGACTTTATTTAGAATTACTCTTCGTTAACCTTGTCTCCCCTCTGACAGACAAGGGATTGAAGTGGATCCTGAAAGATTTTTACCTATATCTGAGAAGTTCCCCTGAAGAGAGACAGGGTTGGGAGCTTTGAAGACAAGGGGTTTCTTTCAGTGAAGTGTAACTGTAGTATGCATACTTTAAAGATCATACGCCATCTTTTAATTATGGCATCTACTTTAGGAGCTGATACTTCAAGTAATTCTTTGTACTGATATTCAACTAAGCCTGCAATCTTTGTGCTCACTCAGCGATGGTTAAAATGGGTCACTGGGTGCTGGCCTACCAAATCAAAGCTTTCCAGAGATGGGAAGTGACCTGGAACAGCAGTAAATAGGATCTTTCTCCTCCCATATAAAGTTATGAAGATTTATTATCAGAACATGCAGAAACCCTACTTCAGTCACTGACTTCATTTAACTTTGTTAGAGGCCAAGGAAGTAAGTCACAAGTAAGAATTAAGCAGAAGCTTATTTATAGTTAAAAATCATCATCATTAATGGACAGGTAGATTAGATATTAAAACAGGAGAGAAGAGGAATTGCTTTCTGCCAGGTCTTTTTTTGGAGCACATTTCTTACTCCCTAAACTTTTTAATATTGTATTGCTTAGCCAGAAAAAAAATATTAAGACATAATTTGAGAGCGGTATTTGATAGTTTTCTTCTGTGGAAGTGACAATCCATCTTAACACATGCATAAGAGAACGGTATAAGTGAAATTCTAGGTGTAGTGAGAAACTGAATCCCAAGCACTGTATTACACTCTTGTTAGTGTTATAAAAGTACAAATTCTAACAGACACTTGAAAATTGCTTCAAAACATTCTCATTTGATTACACTTTGATACAGTTTACAACATTAAGGGCTGTATCACCTGAACTGCCAATAAACAAAACTGGCTAGATCTTACTCATTTCATGTGGTCTCAAAGTTTGAGCTCTTTTATCACCAAGACATGCTAACATGCTCAGCTGCTTTGTCATTTAACTTTTACTACTGTTCAATCTTCCTATTAAAATGTATTTTCTGAAGAGGCAATGAAAAGTAATGCTGTTATACCTATCTTGCTCTGATCAGACAGCTGATGTTAATTAGTACAATATGGATCAATGATGCATTAAGTAGTTTAGTGAAGTCTCATACTACCAAACAATGATTTCAATCACAGAATCCAGCAGTGACGAGCAGTTTCACTTGAAGAGGTAAAGGCAGTGAACTAAGACTGCTGTCACGAGTCTCGAGCAAATAAGCATTTGTCACTGGTTTTATGGCCAGTTCAGAGACACTGTTGTACCATCTTCCAATGCAAAGCCCCCCAAACCTGCTGAAGTCTATACTGACTAGTGACGCCCTCCACAGATGGAAAGTTTTCACTGCTAGTTTATTCCAGCCAAACTGTGCTCCTCTCCAAGATTATTCCATCCGCTGTCTAAGCGGCTGCTGTCAGGATTGGGAAAGCTAACCAAGAGAGGCAAGATCTACATTCTGGATCCTTACTCTACACATGTTCCGTGAAGAGATATTTTTAGCAGTTATCACATTGTCAGAGCATATTTTTTGTTTCCCCTTCCAATAGCAGACCATTACTTGCTATAGTAACATGTGTCAGTAAGCTTACTGTATACCATACTGGGAAGAAGATTAGGAAATAAATGGTACTAATTAAACTTTTGAATGGAAGGGTCAGCTAATGCTTTGTTCTTCAATTTTAATATCATGACTTTGCAAAGAAAACTCCTGTCATAGCTCCAAATCAGGTGTTTTCTTTGCTGAAGATCATGAAAGTCTACCTACTGTAAATTTCAAACTACTCTGCCACATTTGTTTACATCAGTTTGTAGTCACATCTACTCTTAAGCACAAGAAATCATGTTAATTGCATTTGATACAGGGCAACCAGATGCAGTCTATCCACACAGAAGAATGTGCTACAAAGGCAGACTTCAGTTGCAAGTATATTTAAAAAAAATCTGTAGTTGTAATTTCTGACTATCAAGTGTAATACAAGAAACTGTCAGTTACAAAATGTAGAACCATAAGGNGTGCTACAAAGGCAGACTTCAGTTGCAAGTATATTTAAAAAAAAAAAATCTGTAGTTGTAGTTTCTGACTATCAAGTGTAATACAAGAAACTGTCAGCCTTACGGTTCTACATTTTGTAACTATCTCCCTTGAAGACCACAACTTTCCAAAGCTGTCTCTTTTCTTCAAAAGGAGGAAACTCCTCATCTACCCTGAAGAAACACACAGGCACTCTTGAAAGAATGAAACAAGTGGTAAAATCAGACTCTGTAGTGAACAAGGGAATTGATAAGACTGCTGCTCAGGAAACCCCAGCCACGTAATCAGTTGTCTATATTTGCTTCTAAGCAACAGTTCCTCCCAGTCAGACTTTCCATATTTGACTTCACTATTAAAAAAACACCACCTAACAGCCAGCAACTCTAAACTTTTTAGAGGCCTGTCTGCCTCTAAAAAGCATAAGACAAAAGCTAAACTAGCATATCCAGAGTTTAGCAGGTGGTTGCATTAATTTCAACTTACTCTATGGCTGGGATCTCTTGGCAGGACGAATGCATCTTTCCACAGATCATCTGAGGACAGTTAGTACCCTCTTCATGTTTGTAACCCAATATAAAGTCTCATCTGTCAGTTATTATAAACTAAGTATTATAACAGAAAATTATTAGCCTAATCAGTATACACCAGCATACATACTCTGACCCTAAGACCTCATTTAATAGGTCATCACCTAAACACGTGGCCAGGAATTGAGAACCGCACTGTGCCAATTCTAACATTCACAAGTCTCCTCCCACCAGTCAGATCAGAAGCTCTGTCTTTTCAGCACAAAGTCTTCTTCTCCCGTGCTAGTTACTACCACTATGACCTCAACCCTCAAACTCATTTTCAAATTCAAAGAGCTAAAAAAACTGAGTTCAAGCCATATTTCACAAAAAACAACCATGCCCTGAAATGTGTTTCCCCCACACTACAAGTTTAGGATCACTCTTATGTAAATCAGCGTTTGGTCTCTCTCAAAGGACAGCATCCATCAAGTGACACTTACCTCTACTTCCACAGACTGCATTGCTAAATCACATGGTGGTTTTAGTGCTTTCGGTCTTGTTGCATACCAGTACGTTGTGAGAGCTGCAAAAGCACCAAAGCCCATCAGCGTATTTGTCGGAAGGGTGCGCACATACTGTCTGACGTCCCCAAGTTCTGGCATTCGCAGGTATCTAAACAACTCATGTGCTTGCATTGCAGTTCAGTGCGGTTGTCCCGATGCTGGAATCTGTTGATGTGAAAGAAAGTTACACACAAGGATTTGAAATCCCCTCTCATTTCACTGTTGTTGTAGGAGAGAGATGTATGCTTTATCCTGTTAGCTTCCCACTATCACAATAATTTGATCCTCCACCAGGCAGGCAATACCTTTAGACTTCTGTGCTGCAATTAAGTAAGCAAGCAATTATTGGTTCATCCTCTAGAAAAACAGGTGGGGCTGACAGGAGGCAGTTTCTGCAAGGTTTTAATATTGCTTTCAATGGACCATGCATTTTAACAAATCTTTTGCCTTTTCCCCCCCACCGTCCTCCCAAGGATGGCATTTCACAAATACTCAATATTTACTTGTAGAGTAGCTGTACTGTAAGACTGTACTACAAAGCTGTCCAAACAGTAAGTGTCAAACAGAGAAGACAGGGAGAGGGAGGGCAGGGGTAGAAGATGTTAACGTGCCTGCATTAACCTAACAGAGACCATCCTAATCCTATAGTAGCATAGCCGGAGCAGGATTTTTCCATCTCTTAAGTCCATTAAGTAAACTCACTCTCTCTTTTCTACTCTCCCTTCAATTGTGCACAGAAAGCTCACTACAGCAAGCTGCCTTCACAGCTGATATCCTCCCATAGCTCCTCTATGCTAGCAAGCTTCCTATTTCTCCCAGCACCATGCCAGCAATTTATGTCTGGTCACGAGGCAGACTAAAGCAGCATCTAAGGAGGCCCAGGGCAGCAGCACACAGCAATATAATCAAGTACAGGAAGCACATTCGATTTGTCGCGTTCACACAGAAGGAAGAGCTGAAAGAGGCTGTTCCCCGACATGGATATTCCACAGCAAGAACCAGCCATGGAAAAAAAGGGATTGAAGTCAGCTCAGCTGGTGCTCTCCTCTACAGCCAAGGTCTCCCGGGACATTTGTCACATGCCAAACCCACCAGCTCCTGCCCAGTAGGTGAGAGGTAAGCAGCAGGCAGCTGGCCTGCCCGAGGCCAATGGCAACCCACACCAAGTCACCCCACTGCCTGCTGAAGGGCTCCTGCCTGCCTGGCTGGCAGCAGCCCTCACCACCGCCTGTCACCCACTCAGCCTCCCGCCACCCAGGGACAGCTGACAATGGCCACTGTCAGGCTGGGCTAGGGGGAAGAAACGCTTTCCTGCTTGCTTGAAGAGCCGAGATGTATTTACTCAGATAATTTAGGTCTGGCCATTTCCTATGGACAATAGAACTAAAACAAAGGACCTAGAGAATGTCAAGATGTGTGTTTAAATAGCTACAACATACTGTTTAACAATACACTGCTGCAGGATGGCAGTGTAGGAGACACTGAAATCCAAACAGGCAGAATTCTATGCGTATTAGTTTTAAAACCAACCACACCAGGCTAAGATTGCCTATTTCTACAGGAAAGTCTCTAGCTTACAGTCTGCCCTTGAAATCTTTGCTGCTGCAATCAGTTATTCAACCAGGCACCAGAGGAGTTGTCTAGTTCACAAAAAGTCTAACTGGTATTCGGATAATTATTTGCTAGAAACAGCAAAAAAAGCCATGAAAATAGTTCAAAGGGCTCATGGTTTCACAACATTAGAAGGACAGGCTGAAGTAAGGTCACAGATGGGGGCAGCATCAGGATGGAATCAAATTCCATGGGCCTGGGACCCTTCCAGAGATATGAGTGCTCCCCAGCCTGCAGGCACTGCCTGTCCTCCCCCCTTTTCTTTGCTCTTGTGGCATAGCCTCAGGGCACAGGACTCCAGGCCACTACAGAAATGCCTTCGGCTATTTGCACTGTGACACGCAGCAGACTATACTTAAAATCCACAACACATCAAGCTGTAGCAATGGAAGGAAAAGAAGAGCTGAATATATTAACAAAGAATCTCTCCAGCTTCCCTTGGCATAAAAAACCCAAATAATAGTAGTAATAAAAAATAAATCAATTACTGACTTAATAGGATTACCATGCTGTTGCTTTTTATGCATCAAATCATGCTCATTAGTATTAAAGGCATCAAAACTACCTCTTAAATTTTTATATATACAGATAAACAGCAAGAATAAGAAGTCATTCCAACAAGGAAATCTTGGCTTACAAGTTAATTTTGGGTACATTATAGACACCACATTATGAAACTAGAAAAAGGGGGCTATAATGTATGTAAGGGCTAAAGGCAAGCTTAGCTTTTTCCTTCTCAACCCCTACAATAAGCACCTTTGACTTTTAAAACAACAGATACTTGCTTTCCTCTCTGCATTAGTCATGATTTGTCCTGCACACACTCTGTATGACTTAGGAATGCAGTGTAATTAGAGAATTACTCCTTCAAAAGGCGGTGGTGCCATTACAGCTAACAAGAACTGAAGTAAACATGATCATTTCATTCACAAGTCCCATTGTAGTCAAGGAGCTGCTATGATTTCAGCCTAGGTGAAAAAAAAAAGATGCACACCACTACTTTTCATTTTCTTGACCAGTTGCTTGTAGACAAGCCTTTCTTGAACAGTTATACTGCAAGTTATCAGTTACTTAATGATACATTTTATTGCTTAGGTTTATACAGAGGGATGACATTTTTTTATTACACCTTCTGCCTCATCAGCACAAAAAACAAGGCTAGGACAGAGTTTTCCGCAATGCTAAGCAATTCCTAGCTTCAACACTATCTGCTAAGTCATATCAATTCTTGTTTTCTGTATTTAAGACAAAGCCAGATGCAACAGGGAGAATAAATTCACATTCTTAACATATGCATCCAGGTATACCCCATCAAGAAAGAAGGATTCAACGCCTCCCAGCCTTCTTTGATCCATCTCAGTATTTACTTGGCTCACACTCCAATCACATCACACATCCCAGGTCTTTACTGTGACCCAGGAGAGCAGTTTAGAGCCTTTAGGTTGAGATACAAAGATCCTCCCAGTGGAGCTAGGATCTGCCTTTCAGTTCTTTTTCTCAAGGAAAGACCCAGCTAAGCCTGCTCACTCAAGACAAGCAAAAAGCCATAGTCTCTTCACAAACTCAGGTCCTGCAATTGCTTCTTATCCAGACAGGATCTGGACTACAAGGAACAGACTCAGAAACTCAGCCCCAGTACAAGACAGGACATAGCAAATGATTGGAAGTCACAGCTGGAGACACAAAAGAAGATTCTGGATAGGAGAAGTACCAGTCTGTGATACTCAGGTTGCTACATGTAGCAAAAAGCTTAGTAGAATGGATTTGAGGTCAAAAGCACTTTTTCCTCAATGCAACCAATGCACCTTGGTTTGTTTGCAAGTTTAGAAACAATGACAGATATGGGAAAGTGGTTTTAATGATAGGGCAAAACTGCTTCAGAGAGAACTACCTGTCCTGGCCACCTTCACAGAAACAGCAATTCCCAAAATCCAGCTCATGAAAGCATCCCTCTGAACTCATGGTATAGGTTCAGTTAAGGAGTTCTGTATGGCTTAGACAAAGCCAGCTCTCTCTGCTCACGCACACCCCACAGCACCCAAGACTCATTCTTTACAGCACAGCCAGTATCTCAAGGCAACGACCCAAGTTGGCAGGACTCCCCCGTTCTTTGCTGCTCCTACTCTCTGCGTACAATGGGCTATTTACAGCGGGCAGCAGCCTGCCTATTGTCTATCCATAGCCAGACATCGTTCGAGTGCAACGGAAGAGAACAGGAGAGCAGCCGTCAGCTTCTATATTGCAAAGAAAACAACCCCAAGAACCAATGGCCTCTTTTCCTCTCTATGCTAATATTTAGATGAACAACACTATAGCACTGCAGTGGCCTGCCATAAAGGCAGGTCCACCACACAGTGTAAAAGAAGTGGCTGTGTTATTTCTGCAGCCTCTTGCAGGCAGGAGAAAGCTATGAGACAAGTTGCCCGTCTCTTATTGTGAGGAATATGGCACTATGATGATACGCTGGAACAGGGGATCAGCCGCCCATATACCTTTGAGTTATCCTGCCAGCTACTTGCCATTGCAGTTTGTTGTTTTCTTACTGTTACAGGTTACACTGCACAGCTCGCACAGATCTNGAGCAAGTGCAGAATCATGTTCAAGCTCCTTCACTGAGTATAAAAAAAAAACAGGGTGCAACAAATAGCTTTGGCTATTAACAAGATAAATCCTTTTGTCTGAACAAGATCCATAATCCTAATCTCAGAGTGCATTTACAATCAGCTTAAATTTGAGTCAGTCCAACCTGTCCCAGATACATGCTCCAGCAACCCTCTTCATGCTGGCCAGGCACTCATCTGGTTGTGCAGTCACATGAGGGAGGTGATCTAGCAAACACTATTTTTCTGGGGTAGTTCTGATGCTAGTTCTCAGTTGGATCAACTCTTGTCTGGATGACCAGATAGCCATTATCGCCCAGAAGGAAACAAGACAGCACAGGTGGGGAAAGGGATGGGCTGTTGCAATACTACACCTTAAGCATGCAACTCCAAACACTGTATGCAAGTCCTCCCAGGATGTTCTCCCCCTGCCCTGCAGTCAAGGCAGTAACTTGCCTGCCACCTGTGACAGAGCCAAACCGTAACCAGCAAGGAAACACAACCACCCTAAGATACAGCAAAGGAAGCATAGGTAGAATGAGAATCTACCTACGAAGGAGAATCCTCAGTTTAAGCCTTGTATAACGTGAATACAACAGCGAGATGTCTCCTGTGGTGCAGCCTGTCATGTCACCTATGACGCGACAGTCTCTCCTTAGCCACAAAGGACTTTCCCAAACAAACCCAGTACTGTTGAACTGTCTAATCCACTACTCTGCCCCCCCCCCGCCCCCCCCCAGTTAAAAAAAACCTAAATATCTCATCTCACCCAGAATAACCTAGATCACCTAGCCAGGCTTCAGAGCTATAAACCCTCCTTTTAAAGCAGTAACTGACAGATTCACTTTCCTGCAACAGTAAAGAGGGAGGAACTAAAAAGCTGTTAGTGAGGAACCCATCCCATGTACAGACAGGAACAAGCAGGTCCTTAATATTTCACCCCCACACCTCCAACCCCCGCTTCAGCCCCCCAGTCTGGCTCTGAGCAACCACGGGGCATCATGCAACAGTTCATGTTGCCTCTGCTGGTTTAGTTTCTGTTCCTGCATTTGGGACTTGGCAGGACCAGAGGGAAGCAGCCTGTAGGCTGGATTCAGCCCCATCAGTTGGGCCACGGTGACTTACTTCATAAGCTGCAATTGAAGTTAAGACTCTCGCCACAACCTTTAAGGAGCACTACATCTGATACTGATGTGTCAGGGCTCTGTCCCCATCTACAAGGAAAGTCACAGCCCTGTCCTCAAACCTTTGGCTGCAATCCTCCTGCAATCAAGTGGAACAACACCTGGATTCTTGCCTCTTAATGATGTCCAACAAGTAATCTGAGTGCACACCAATGAGGTCACTGGAGTTTATTCGAGTTCAGGAGCTGAACCACATGACAAGAACCTGCTCAATGCCTTTTGTGCAATTACAGTCCGGCAGCAGCACTCGGTAACCCTGTATATTAAGGAAAACCAACCCTACCCACTAAACCCTTTGTAACAGTGATCAATTTATGTTTCCCTTGATTCATGCCTATACACACACCACATGTCACTGAACAGTCTTATCAGTTTCTCACCTTCAAAGACCACGGAAGATGCTTACAAATATTACTTTGCAGCCTAAATTACTATCCATTAGAATTGCATCCCCACAACTCTGATTTGCAAGTACATCATAGCACTACTCTGTTAATTTAAACCTCAATCCAGATACAGTTTAGGTGAAAATCACCCTGCAGAAGCAAATTGCTACAAACCAGCAGCTTTCTTGTGGCATTAACAGCTTGAGCAGATCATACCAAGTTATGCTTTCTGCTCCTTCCAGGAAAAGGCTACTATTCAGAAAGCCCAGTATGCAACATCAAGTTAACACATGCTTCAAGTGCTCACCTGAGACTCTGCAAGAAATGAGTTTCTTACTCATACTTCTGACACCTGAAGTCTAGCAGAAGGCAACGTGGGTCAGGCACACTAAGCCACATTGCATCACACTAGATAGTGTTTACATTCAGAAGGATGTTTTTAAAAAAAAAAAACCAAACCATATAACCCTTAACCCACATAACCCTTTTGTCCAGCTGTGAGACTGGACAAAACAGTAAGTACTTACAAGAAGCAACTAGTTCACCACGTGACCTCCCAACACCAGCATCAACAGAAAGAGTATGACAAACCAAGCAACCTCTTGACCTCAGGTATTAAAGCATCCCTGTATTTCCTCTGAGTCAGTAATAGCAAGCATTTTCTTCTAGCTTTCCTAGGAAACTAACCCATCCTCACAAAGTTACTAGTGCAGCCCAACTGTAGAGGCCAAGTTACACATGCAGTATCAAACTAAAAAGCCTAAGAGTGCTGTGTTTAAGAACAGTAATTCATACAAAAAGCCAGAAGTCCTTTTCTGCAAATGGGACATCATGCACTTCTGCTATAAGCCTTAAACCGTCCAACGACAAAAGCCATTTTTCCCTCTAAATCTCTACAAAACTATGCAAGCTGTTTTCAAGCAGTTTTGGACAAACCACCACTACAACTAAGATTCAAATCCTAACCAGAAAGGACTTTTTACTACCATATTTTACTCTCTGTAGATTAATATCTCCCAACATGAAAGGCAGCAAGAGACAGCAGAAGCCTTGTGCTATCGAGTGTCCTTGTTTCAGGAGTCAGGCGGGATCTGCAGAAACGCAAGCCCCCCATCTGCAGCCAGGGTTCAGCCTACTGCCTGTAAAGGTCAGTGCTGTAGAGCAGTGCTTCCTTGAGCCACATGGCATTGTGAACTCCCACACAAAAACCATGTACCAATGAACAAACTGTCTCCCCTATTTGCAAAGGATTTCTGGGGAGGTACCACTAGTTATATTTAACATATTAAAATATTTAACTAGTAATTTAGCACAGCAGGGAAGTAGGATATGGCTGGCAGTCTATTCATCAGACTACCAGAAGCCCAATTTATCAAGCAATGTATCCCCTTGGGCCAGAATCTCTCCCCCTCTTTGCTGCACACTAGAAAAATTGTGTGCCATTAGCCTTTTTGAGTCTACTCATTTCAATTAACTGTATTAAAGATTTAGAAAAAAAAAGAAACACAAAACCCCACTAATATCTTCTATTGCTCACATTAGACAAAGTGTTGTTTTCTCGGAGGGGAAAGAGAGAGACAAGAAACTATTTACTCTTCCTTACTGGAGATCAACACAGCCAGGCCAGAGAAGGTATAACCCACCTCTCTCTCAGAAAAATACCATGCAGTATTCATTTCTAGCGGAGTGATAAGGCAGGAGAATCAGCTATGGGGACTTTACTCACGAAACAGTAGAGTCACTTACCCAGATAACTATTTCAAAGTTGTCTTTCCTTCCATTTTGAATTACTGGTTTTGTTTTTCTCATCAGCACCAACCTTGTACTTGCCCTTGAAGCAAAGCGCTACTTGGGGGTTTGCTTAAGAACTGAAGACTTAATTCCAATCTCATTTTAGCTGATTTGTAGTTGTAAAACAGCACCTACCAAATTTAGAAGCTGCCTTTTAAATTCATTATGATCATACCGTCCTCAGAATAGGCTAAGGCCGTTTGCTTAAGACCTTGCATCACGTACACTACACACAACAGCTACTTGTAATTACAAGCTTTAGATTTTCCCCATCAGCCATCCTCAGACATTTTCATATTCCAATACAAGCAAGCTACATATCCTTGGACTTTAAAGAATCAGGCAGTAACAGTATGGTTCCATGAGGAACTTTGTATTCCAGTTTTTGCATTATTAATACTGCCATTGTTGCAACAGGAAAAGAAAGGTATTTTTCAGAAAACTCAATGCATTGTTGCACTCAGAATTTCCTGATCCAAGAAATCTGATCCAAATCTCTTGAGCTGAGAAGTCTCAGCTTGCGAGTCTCAGAGTGCATTCCAAGCAGAGAGGCGAATACAAACACTCCTGAGCAGGCTCAGGAGACTGCACGGTTCCCTGTAAAGCAATGTGGATGAAAAAAAAAAAAATCTGCTAACACCACACAGAATAGCTCTGTGGTCCAGGTACAGGTATAGAACCATGGGGTTTTGAGAGCAGTCTCTTTAGATGTCACTCTTTCCTATCACAGGACCGGACCATCACATCTCAGACTCTAACCCAAGCGAGGCATATGTTTAGAGGGATTACTTGGTCCAAGAGGGTGACTGTAATACCCCAGACGGCTCACAGACGTGCCCTTTGGAAATTCAGAAGGCTTCAAGTGTTGCAATTCCTGTTCCACAGGAACGAGAAATGTATGCATCCTAGAACAAAAGCACGGTGTAGCCCGGCTGAATCCCTGCGCTGTAGCACCGCAAGTCCTACCTAACAGCAGAGAGGAGGCCTGCAGAGTCAAAGCCGCTCAACCTTCCATTTTAGGCCAGCTCACCTCACGCTACATTTCCATACGCGCTCCCAATTGCTTAAAAAAAGAAAAACCCCACAAGCTGCTTCAAGTACATGCTGTATTCATCCCCGTCAGAACGACCTACTCGAAGACAAGGTCCAGCAACCAAACGTGGAACCCCCTCCGGTTAACAGGCAGCTCTGAGTGGCCGGGCAGAGCCGGGGGCTGCTCCGGCAGCGGGGGCGGGCCAGGGCCGACCACCCGAGCTGCCTACCGCGGGCCGTGCCGGGGGCCGGGGCAGCGCTGGAGCCCGAACAATGCCCCTGCCAGCCGGAGCTGCCGCAGCGCCGGCGGATGGGAAGGGGTGGGCGGGCCGGGGAGGAAGGCCGGGATCGCTGAGGGGACCGGCGGCGGGACCGTCCCGCCGGCACCCGCCGCCCCTCACCGCCAACCGCCCGGCCCCGCAGGTGACAGCGGCCGCGCAGGCCGCCCCCGCCCCGCGGCGAAGGGCAGGCCCCGGCCGAGCCAGCCCGCCTCAGCGGCGGCCGGCGCCTCCCTGACAGCCCCCGGCCCTCAGCGCGGCCGGGCCCGCCGCCTCGTCCCTCGCCCCCGGGCGGCGGGCAGTAGCAGCACCCCCGCGAACCCCGCTCACCTCCCGGCTGCGGCAACAACAACCACGGCTGTGCTTGTGCGCGGCTCCCCCGGCGCCGCCCTATTTAAGCCGAGCACGGCGGGAGCGGCGTGTGCGTCTGCCGAGCCCGCCTCCTCCGCCCGCCCTCCCGCCCGGCGGGCGCTAGGGCCTGGCCCGCCACGGCCGCCGCGCCTCCGTCCGTCCGTCCGTCCCTCCCTCCCTCCCTCCTCGCCCGCCCGCCCGCCCCCGGGCCACGGCCCGGCCCGGCCGCTCGCCTCAGGGCCGGTCCCCTCATAGGCGCTCCGCTCATGGGCGCTCGGCTCAGGGCTTCCCGCCTCACGGGCGCTCGCCTCCCGCCGCACCCCGCTGCTCGCCCCCGACACACGTTGTTTGTGAGGGGACCAGGGGTGTGAGGGGCCTCCCGGGAAGGCAGAGGCGCTTGGGGCCATGTCGGCGACCTTTGGCAGTGCCCGGAGTTGGCTTTGGCGGGGCCGTGCGCTTCATCAGTCCCTTCGACCAGTAAATCATCAACCCATGCCACAAAAGTCCCGCTGTGTGGGGCGCTGGCCATGGCCATAGTTGCCTCCTGTGCTTTGTGGGTGTTATTTGGGTTATTTTAACTGTGGATGTGAGTTAAGCCTATACACGTATTGTAAATTATTGGAGGTACTTCTATTTTACGTGAAGGCAACGGCTGCTTCTTGTTGCCTCAGTTTATAGCGGAGTATACCAGGCATAGGGCAACCTGCAAAATAAGAGTTTTTACCAAATGAACGAGCCCATCTTCACATTTTATCACCAAGGAGGAGCGCGCTTGTCAAGCTGCTGGTGGTCCCTGCTCGGCTGCGCTTGGGTTCAGTTGTGGAGGGGCCCAGAAATGCAAAATCAATTCCTTTCTGAGGAGAGGGAATGGAAGCACGTAGCCCAGGGGTGCATCTGACTGACTGCAGCTGCCGATGGAGGCCGTAGCACCGCTAAAGCCAGCCCGAATAAAGCCCCAAAGCACGGGCAGCATGGACATCAGCGGCTCTGCTGGGTGGTTCCTCTTGCACCATGCTTCACGCTGGTGTAGATGCAGCCGGGCTCTGCCAGGTGATTTTTGCGTTACGTCCAGGGTTTTGGATGAAGGAATCAAGTGATGTAGAAATACACCATCTCAGGCACCGGTGACTTCATGTTTTGTCCTGAATGCATCTAGCTTCCACCTGCCAACCACCAAAACTCATGATGATTTTATCTGCTATGCTAATTAATCCTTCATTATCACATCTTTCTCCATGAAGGCCATAAACAACATGCTTTAGCCCTCTCTCTGAGAAGCTTCAGTGAACTGATTTTCTCTTCTCTCTCACTGGAAAGAAGGTTTCTAAAAAGCCTCTCTCTCTCTTGTACATACCTTTCCATGAGTCCTGCCATCAACACGAAATTGCAAAAGTCCCAGCTAAGCAATATTTAAATAGGTATCTCACTAATGCCAGGTATCACCTCTCTACTCCTACCTGACGCTCACAAGATTAGACATCCAGGGACTACATTACTCTGTGAAGCTGGCTTTTTTCCAGCTGATTGGAAAAGAGAGGGACCCGGTCCCAACCAAACTACTTAGAAAAACATATGTAGAAAACAAGGAAGTAGGAGCTGTACATAAACAAAATCTACAATGACAATATTGGACTGTCGTACACATGGGAACTAAGGAACCTGGCTCCTAGGGATCAGCGTGGGCTAGGGCACTTTAACAACTACATTTGCATTTTAAATTGTATTTGAGATGTCACCAATTCTTTTTATTGATGTACAGGGCATACAGGCTCTAAACCCATTTCACTAGGGAAATCTGCTGTCATTAAGTTAATCAGATAAGCCAAATGAGTAAATACAGAGATCCAAAAGGAGATTCTGCCTTTCTCGTTTAAAGGGAATTCGCTGTGTTCCAGTCTGTGCTCATGGCCTCCTGTCTTTTCACTGGGCACCATTGAGAAGAGCCTGCCTCTGTCTCAACCCCACCAAAAACCAGGTATTTATACACACCAGCAAGATCCCCCCTACCATCAAGCTTTCCCTTCTTGAGGCTGAACAATCCCAGCTTGTTCAGCCTCTCCTCGTATGACAAAAGCTCCAGTTGGCTTTACCACATTCATGGCCCTTCACTGGACACTCTCCAGTGTGTCCATGTCTTTCTTGTACTGGGGAGCCCAGACTGGACACAGCTCTCCAGGTGTGGCCTCACTGGTGCTGATTAGAGGGGAAGGATCATCTCTGCTTGACTGCGTGCTCATGGGAATGGACCACTGTTGAGCTTGGAGAAGGTGATCCTTGGAAAATCAACCAGCTTTCTCAGACCCCTCTTCTCCCCAGGACCATTTAGTTGACAGGGCAATTATCCTGTAAACAGATTCCCCAAAACAGAGGATTTCCATTTCGGCAATGTATGGATATTATAGAATTTTCAGCAACAGCATTTGCTTTCCACAATAATATCGATATTGAAGTACTGTTCTTATATACATGTATTGGTTATCATTGCAAAGCATCTGCCAGAAAAAAAATTATCTCTTAGCTGCGTTCTTGTTATTTTGATTTACAGGGCGTGCATATCACTCTACTGAATCGGGTTATCCCAAGTGTACCATTTGAGAGCCATCCCAAGTGTATCATTTTTATACAAAACAGACTGCCTAGCCTTCTACCATACTGTATCTGCATCTGCTAACACTTGCGTGGAATCTCAAGAGAAGAAAAACAAAGAAATGTTATGTAAATAAGCACTTCAAAATGTCTAGCATATATTGCAATTAAAAAACATGAGCTACTGGGTCCGCGGAGCAGGCGTAGTGACTTACGTTTTGTCAACCCTCTACCCTGTGGGAAATGGAATAGTGTTCGTTTTGCATTTGTAACCGTTTCATACACTTGAGAAAGGGAATGTAATTCCAGATAGGAAATGCCAGGAAGGGGGAGTGGGGTCACCCCATAGCAGGGAGAGAGCAAGGAGCCACGGGCAACTCCCCCAGAGACAATGCTGTCCCCTGAGGAGCAGTCCCAGGGCACCCGTGTAGGTGACACCGACTGGTCCTGCTAACAGCTCTTGGCAAATTGAGATAACGAGCCAGGGCTGGGGTCCATGCAGAGACCCAGTGGGGAGCAGCAGGAGCCAGCGCCAGGACTGAAGACAAGGCTGGGACACATGTCTAGGACTGATGCAGGAGACAGGGCTGGAGACAAGCTAGCTGCAATGTCCCTCCAGGCTCCATCCAGGAAAAACAAATCAGGAAGCTGGGAGAGCAAGGAACAGGGCTGGGAATAGCATGGCCCAGGCCTGAGCTTAAGTGGAGCCCCTGGACCACTGGGCAGGGACGTGGGTGGGGGTCCCAGGTGAGGCTGCTCAGGGCCATTAAGGTCTACAGGTGTCCCCAGGGCCCTGGCAGTGACGCCAGTGCACCCCACTCTCACAGAAATATACGGCACATTTCTGGTTGCATGTCACCTGGGGTATTCCATTGAAAGACAGTGGTGACACTG
>RSEF01000004.1:46922846-46934807 GCA_003993805.1 Himantopus leucocephalus | reverse complement strand
ACCCAGGTCTCTCAGCCTTTCCTCATCAGAGAGATGCTCCAGTACCTTCATCATCTTTGTAGCCCTCCGCTGGACTCTCTCCACTATAGGCTCTTCAGAGCCTGATCTCCTCCCAATGGAAACAAGGCACCTCAATGCCTTCTAAAATTTGGCCCAAAAACTTCTTGGAATTTTTACTATTTAAATACAATCAAAGCAAGAAAAAAATCATTCCATGGGAGCAGTTTGAAAAGGAAAGGTAGCAGCAGGAGTGCCTGGCTCCTATTTTTTCCCCTATAAAAAAAGCACCAGGGTGGGGAGGGGAGGGGATAGAGTTTGGGGAGGGGGGTTGCACAGACCACCATGTTTTAGGCTCTGGATCACTTGTAAGCTGACACCCCTATAGTCTCACAATCACTGCAACTCTCCTACCCACCCCCTCAGTAACACCTCAAGGAAAAGGCTCTGACATTGCTAATGTAGAAAAACGAACAGCAAAGAGCAAATACTTCCCCATTATTCCCCATTTACATTATGAGAAAGCGCAAGCAAGTCCACGCTGTATCAAAAATATGTTTGTTATTAAGAACTAACAATGCAGCATGTGGTATGCGTACAATATTTTGTTGAACCGACCAGTTTGCTGTATGTCCTTTCCTTCTGTATCTTGGATTATTCCACGCCTTAGGTGCATAAACCAGATTGTTCAGCGTGTCTAGACAGTTATATGACTTTTTGTCATCCCCTAGTACCTGTGCCGTTCACAAACTGATGGATTTTATAGTCATTGACCTCTGCCTGCCACAGAAGGGAGAAGGGATGCATTGTCCACAGTCACACAACGCTAGGAAACAAAACCAGGTCTCATGAACTCTCATGTCATGCCTCTTAAACCAGCCCTTTATTGCAATACCTTTCTAACCTTACCAAAGGAATCTCCCAGCTCCCAGTTCTGTGCATCCCCCTCTCAGGCAAAGCTCTTTCAGTGCTACCATATGTTTTTTGTAGTACTGTAAAACTCATGCTCAGAGGAGGTCTAAGCAAAGTAATAGTTAAAATGCTGCAAGCTGTCACCACCTGTCTGCACTAAACATGCCAGAGCAGCGGTCTCCCTTGCTGCTGAATAAGTAGTAGAAACAACAGGAATTGGGAGAAAATGGAAAAAAGTAATTGTGCTGAATATTAAATGCCTTTCCATGATGAAAGAGACACCTACAATGGCACTGTAAGTATCTGCTGCTACGAGCATTTCTCAGCTGCTGGGGCTCTCTGCCTTGCAGCACTTTCCCCAAGAGGTCAGCCAGTTTACCAGATGACAACAGTCAGACTTAAATTGCCAATTGTACATCAATTATGGAAGTACAAGGCCTTAGTTCCATCTCCTTACTACTGCTCCAACAGCAGGTAACAAGTCACAAACCATCTCGAGAGGCCTCAGAAGGGATTCTGCCAGAATACAGGAAATCCCACAAACGATCAAGAATTATCAGAGCTACCTTTCTCTGGGTGCTAAGCTCAGATATGGGGACACCATGCAGGACCACTGCTGTGTCCCCCACTTCTGAGTGCTGGATTGTACACCCTCAGGGCTGCTTTACACTGGGCTCAGGTCTAGCTTGCACACCACTGGGGCCTGAGAACATGTGTTATCCAAGAGTTGCCCAACAGCCTCCCATCACCTATGTGAGATCTACGAAGGAGGAGGATGTAAACCCCAGCTCTTCATCTGGACTGTCAACATTACATGCAAGGGAGGGTGTGAACTGCTTTGGCTAATGCTAAGAGTCCTGCCACACCTATAAACCATAGGTGAAAAACCCAGGCTCGGTAACAGGCTATCAAACAGAAAAAAGGATTATTTCTTGCTGAAAAGGACTTCCTTCAGAAGCAGCTTCCTGATTCGAGAACTGCAGTGTTTGGTACCTGGAGGGTACAAGAGGTGCCATTTCCCAACCCCGAAGAACAGTTGGAGATGTTATGGCAGATTTCGGAAGTTAGATGCAGACACAGCAAAAGGAGGCCATTCAGATAGCGCAGGTAGCAAAACAGAGTCTTTATTACAAACAAACAAAAAAAAATAGTGATAAAGAAGAAGAAGAGCTTTTCATCCACACAGCATGTTTTGTCTGAAAAACAACTTTAAAAATGTCACAACTAACTTGGAGGGTTTTTTGCTACAGCAAACCAGAAATCTTACATTATATGGACTAAAGCAGTTGCTACTCCATTCCTTTTCACCGAGGCTGCCTGGGCAATTCCACCAAGCGCCTCTCAGCAAGCAGCAGTGTACCAGCTGCAGCTTCGCCAACACTACCCAGGGCTGCCTGCTCTCCTCGCAGCTGGGATCTGTACGCTGCAGCTGCTCCCTCTTGCCCACAAGGACACTAAAAATACAGCATCTCCTGCTATAGCAAAATATAGCATCTCCTGGAGATAACTCATGTCTCACACCCTGGAAAAATACATACTCAACTCCAGTCCAGATGTGATTGGAAGTCTACCTGCTCTAAAATCTGCCCTTGCACACAGACGAGTAAGAGAGATAAGAACGCTAAGTGCAAACCAAGCAGTGTATGAGTAGGTTATGTGCAATGCAGGCAGCCTCAAGAGAGCTATATCCTTGTGTAACAGACTAGGAAAGCTGATACCTTTTTCCCCTGAAAGCAGATGTAGATCTTTCCCAAACGGAGTGTGGGCAAAACTTGGCAAAAAGTTCTTTTATTTCATTAAAGCCCAGGGATCCAAGTCATGATCCAACAGGCTTAAGCCCTGTCATTTGTAACAAAGCTTAGCCAGTGGCAACTACTACAAGTAGCTTCTGAAAATTTGATAAAAAAATTGCACAACATGTCACATCATACACTATTTGAAAATACCTTTTGCACGAGTTAACATGTTGAAAAACACCCCCTCTGAAACAGCTTTTCATGAAGTATTTGTTTCACTGAACTTACACTTTCCATTTTGTCAACCACGTTGCTTTTATAAACAAACTAATTTTAAATATTTTCAGTGAATTTTTAATTTTTTGGAATAAAGTATAAAAAAGTGTTCCAGAAAAAGAGACATAAATCAGTTTCAAACACCACAACATATAAACTTAAATATGCTGACATTTTTGTGAAACAGTTTATTTTGTTTTGAGCAGTTGCGTTAAGAGTATCACATGCCCTGATAAAGTCAATGTTAACTTGTCATTATACTTTTTAAATGGATCAACTAACTTAAAAATTAGCTTTCTATCAACTAAAACGATAAATTCAAAATATTGAGAATTTCCCTACAAGTTTTCTAGATGTGTTAGTAGAGAAAAACCCACGTCAAAGCACCCAGTTTGGTACATCTTTTACCTTCGACTCTCATTAGCTCAGTGATGTGGACCTGATCTTGGTGTGGGTATTTCCACTTGCCAATGTGTAATGCTCCATGTGAGAACGGAGGGGTGTTACACCCATCTTGCCCTGATGCACCTATATATTTGGGATCAGTAAATGTGCACAACTTCCTCATCTTAATACTCTGATGACTACAACAACCCCAGCCTAAACATAAGCATCCTGTTTTTTTAGGATCATTACACAAATTGAATTTATCAGGGTTACACCAAGATGAAATTGGCACAAAAGAGTGAAAATCAGAGCTCTTAACTCTTCCAAATGCTAACTGGATCTTCCACCTGCAGCAAACTGCCAGTCCAAACTATTTAAAGCCAGATTCCAAGGTCACGACTTGGGCCAGTCTCCTCTTTGCAATTCATTTCAAGGACTGAGTACTTCAGAACTTGGCACAGCAAACGCAGCACGTGTACAAGAGGCAGAGATTTCTCCAACAAATTCAGCAACACTGACTTGTGGTTTAATTGTGGTTAAAACACAGCTTTTCTTTATTATCTTATTATGTCAAGCTCTGTGAATTTCAATTAAGGTATCTATTGTACTGACGAAAATTTAAAACTGTATGCCAGTGCTGTCAAAGGGTCATAACATAATTACAGTTCTCTCCAGCACTCCATCCGCTCCTCACTCCATGAGGATAAGCTCAATGAGAGATTTGCCAGGCTGAGAGCAAATTAGTGCTGAACACAGCCTATTTAGGGCTTCCTTTATCCAAAGGGCGCCCTGCCATCTAGTGGCAAGGACATTCCAAAAATACCACTTCGTTTTTTCAGAAGAGGAACTTCATACGGAAACCTTCCCACACTGTTGTACATTTTTCAGATTTAACTAAAAAAAAAAAGTTGCAAAATACTGTACACTGTATATCACATAGCCACTAAGAAAAACCACACAAAGTAAAAAATTAATCTCCTCTATCCATATTGCATTGAAACACATAATATAGGAGCAACTTTTATATTTAGTTCTGTAGCATACGTTCCTTTTTCTAGTTAACTGTTAATGAGAGATTCATGTATCATAGCTTCAGAGCACCAAACCATTGGATACTTTTTTCCGTATACAGTTTTCTCTAGCTAATTGCCCTAAAGCTGAAGTAGGAGTTACAGACCACACGGTGACAGTAGTCATTTAGAAGGAAGTAAGTGGAGGTGGGGGAGATTAATTAGGGGTATATAAGAATGATGAAGTACAACCACAGTATAACAACCACCCAGCTATGTCACAAATGGACACGTCTATTCCAGGAAGGTCACTTCTGTCATTTTCCCCAGCCCCAGCCAGACATTCCCAGCCCCACGCCTACGTAACAGCTTCAACTCACTACTGAGGACGTGCTGAAAACTCAGGTTTTGCAAGGCTGCATGATTGCTAGTGCTGAAGTGAGAGGAGACAGGGAACATGTGACTAGAAGGGAGAAGGAGCTGAGAGCTGCCATTGAGTCATCAGGATCGTTACGCCAACTATGAAACTGTACCCTCAATTTCTGATCTACCATGCATTAGTGTTAAGCAGCTGTTGTCCCAGGTCTGGTTGGAGTTGAGTTAACTTCATAGTAGCCCATATGCTGCTGTGTTTTGGATTTGTGACTAAAACACTGTTGATAACAGTCTTTTGGCTATTGCTGAACAGTGCTTGCACAGTGTCAAGGCTTTCTCTTTTTCTGATGCTGCGCCCCTCCAGTGAGCAGGCTGGGGAGGGTGGGTGCAAGAAGATGGGAGGGGACAAAGCCAGGAGAACTGACCCGAACTGGCCAAAGGGCTGTTCCATACTATGCACTGTCATGCTCAGCAATAAAAATTGGTGATAGGAGTGTCTTTCAAGGTAGCTACCATATCTATTGCTCAGAGTGGCTGGGCGAAGGTGTGCTTGTGGGAGGTGGCGAGTGATTGCCTTTGCATCACTTTGTAATTTTCCTCTTTCCTTCGCTTATTAAACCATCTTTATCTCAATCCAAGAGTTTTCTTGCTTTTGCTCTGCTGTCTTTTGATTTCCCATTCTCTCCCCTATTCTGCCTGGGAGGGATTGAGCAAGCAGCTGTGTGGGTGCTTAGCTCTTGGCCAGGGTCAATCCACCATATATATTCAATTAACTTTTCACAGCAGATATCCACAGAGAGACATTTCAGAGCTGATGGTGCAACTCCAGTCTTTCGCTCTGTTGATAATGCAACAATGTACTGAAACAGCACCTCCAAGACAAGTTGATGCTATAGCTGAGTGGTGTCACAGCATTGCTTTACCTTGTGCTGCTGTTTCTGACTAGGGAGTTAAGAGAATGGTGATGCCCTGCCTGTTGGGGCTTGAACTGATACACGCAGCACTCCACCACATCTTTTCATTTCTGGAAATGAGTATTTTTTCAGTGCCAGTGGCTTCAAAAACGGTAAAAACCTTTTTTTCTTCCTCAGAAGATTCTTCTAGATCACACAGACAAGATGGGAATTAGTGAGCACTCATCTGTCTCTAAGCAGTTTTGCTCTCTGAAGGAGCTGACTGCCAAGAAAGAAGTCCAGAACCCAGAAGTGGTTTTGGGTGGTAACTCATGAAGTCATCTGCTTCCTCATGCAGATCATGTATCTTAAAACCATTTATACAAATACTTGGATCTGCTGTCAGCAGAGCATGGGTCCCTTTAAATATATCCAAAGAAAAACAGAGGTAGAAAGAAGCAGGGAAGAACTATGGCTACTGGTGAGAACGAAGACGGCTGTTATTTCCTAGTGGAAAGGAGACTGTAGGAGGTGCAGCAGAGCCCGCTCTTCCCAGCTTGGAATAAGCAATGCAAAAAGGAATCTATTCCCAGAGGCGAACGCAGAAGAAAGCTCTCTGTGAACACCAGTTTCTAAGCTGTTTGACAGGACTGCTTCACATCCTCTGCAATCTTGGAGAGACTTGGGTTGTATCTGTGGAAGCAGGAAGTGGGATCTCCTCCAACCATCACTCCTCCAACCATCACCTGCTATTTTCCAGCTCAGAGTAACTCCTCTCTATCCAGGACAACATCCAAAATGCCCACTAGTGAAATGGGTAAAATGGCTAAAGAGTCCTGGAGACTGTGCAAGCCATCCACAGGTATACCACAGCCAGAAAAAAAAAAAAGAAGCTGGGTGCAGCTGGGCTTCCATCCAAAAGAGGGCCCTTGTGTAAAGGTATCTTTTGCTGTGAAGACACTGACAGCAGTAAAAACTCTGTATTGTGGCCTAAGAATCTGTAATAAATCTGACCTACAGGAAAGTGCTGAAGAGGAAGAAAATTTGTGCTGAAGCAATGTAAGTTGGTGACTAATAACCACCATGAAGCTGATGCCTCCACGCATTCAGACAGACTGCAATCAAAGCATTATAAGGAGCTGTTAAACTAATTCCTGAACAGTGCTGAGATCTCCCTGTTAGAGACAGATGTCAGGAAATGTGTATCCAGGGAGACAACTCTTGACGCTTCCAGAGATGTGTCTGCCTTGCTTACTTGGTAGCAGGGGTGAACTGCTCTCTGTAACTATTCAGAATGAAGTGGGAATAAAACCAAGCAATCATGTAATATTCCCTTTAAAGATATAGGACATTTAGTGACCTGTACAATCATTTGAAGCTACAGATACCACACTGCTCTGGACAAAGGACAACAATGTCTAATGTGACTGGGACATGCAAGAATAATCATTCTAAGAATAACGAAAAGCTTGTCAGATTTTTAGTCTTTAGAACATCAGTATACTGGACACACTGAGGATGGGGAGATGGCAGAGAATTGTCCAGCTGTGGTTTGAAAATGAAAAAAATAAACTTGAAAATCCATTATTTCCCTGCCCCTTAAATAATCTGGTTACTTCACATAGTTTCCCTTATACAGAAATACAACATGTGTGCCCTAAATGCACTTAGCTGTAGGCACTGTGAAAAAGTGTGCTTAAGGAAACACTCCTAGGAAGTTAAAATTCTATCTCCCCACAGCTAGATGGTTCTGGATAAAGAAAATCATTCTTACCCGCACTCAATTGCTGCCTGAAATTCCTGCTGATTAACCACCTTTCTCTTAAATTTGTTCAGTTTTCTGAGAAAAATGTAAAAAAGATAAAACAATACTAAGAAAACACAATTTCATGCACATTGAAAACAAATGAGCCCTAGGTTAGTGAAAGGATTGACCTATTTTAACTGGAGATTCCATCACTTGGAGAAAGGGTCCAATTTCATTTCAAATATGTTGCCTACCCTATATGGTAAGTGGAAAGTTGTCTCCCTTCCCCCTCCCAGTATACAGCTCCAGCCCACACTGTACAAGAATGGCATAAGACTTAACAGAGTTTACAGAAATACTGCCTTATATAAACAACATGTCAGAGATCTCAAACAACCAACTGAGCACAGCAGTGAATCCTTTAGGACACTTTGCTGGCATGTTTCAAACTAAACATTTGCTTCTGACCTGGTCCTCCCCGATTAGAGCTCCTCCAGAATAAAGGCTACTGCACTGAGAAAGCCCCCAGACTCCACTTAAGAAGCATTAGCAATAAATATACAGCATGAGATCCACACTCAGTTTTTCCTAACACTGCCAGACCCCAACTGCAGGGCAGTTACAGCACTCTGCAAAGAACAGAGCAGGCGTCATTCTGGAGGCCAGGGGCTAGCATTTCTGGTCACCCAGGGGCAGAAGGAGGCAGTGAATGGAGCATGCGAGACACCCATCAGCTGACATTTAGCCAGATGCCAGGGTTTCTAAGCTGCCAGGGATTCTCTTCCACAAGGGATATTTCCACCTGGCTCCTTAAACCATTTATCTGTCAGATTCATATTGCAGGAGGAGTGCAAAGGTGACAGGGACCGAGGATTTCTCCATGGATCACTGGTTGTGTTTTTTCTGCCTCCGTAAGGGATTGAGAGCACATTGATGGATGAGGCTCTGCAGAGCAACTCACAGTAACAAAAAAAATAGAAAAAAAAACCCAGAAAAAAGAAAAATCAGGAAGATCTACCCTAGTATCCAAACACCTAGGATCTATAAAAGCCATCCAATGAAAGAAGGCTGTTTGCCTTTGCAAGTGTGCAAATGTCCCTTCATGAAATAAACTTGGTGATGCTGCTGCTTTCCTTACAACGGAGTCCGTGAATTCTCAGCAACTCTCCCACAGCAGGATTGGTACAGGCAGGAAACAGGCGTGTGGTTCACCTGTCCCAATGCAGATACCCATAGAGTCCTTGTCTACATGGGAACTAGCTACCTACAATGGAGAGATACATTTCTAACACATGATTTTTTGACACATCTTGAAGGTGCCTGTGTGGTAGCATCAGACTGTGGGATCCCATCCAAAGACTATTACCTTTGGGAAAAGAACCCTCACTTCTATCACAGGTGATTTTTCTGTGTTTCAAATTTCACAGACGTTAGCAGTTTACACTCACAAAGGGCTCGCAAATTAAACAATTTAAATGTGATTGGACAGCTGCTTACCAGAACATGGCCAAGACCGACATGAAATCAGACTGAAAACTTGGCTTCAGTTGCAGTCACACCAGATGCTGGACTGATTCTGCCATCTCTCATTTCTCCGTGACATCTATGAAAGAAAAGACACAATCAGATTTTAACCATTTCTTTTTTTTTCAGCCAATATCCTCAAATTCTGAGACTACAACTGTTTTCGGCTGCAAACGTAGCCAACCAAAAACCTGGGCTACGTAGAGAGCAATACAATTACTGTTCTAGCCAACCAGGTCCTCCCGCCACCCTGGCCGAGGTGCGAATATTACTTGAGGAAATCATCATCCCAGCCAGGCAATGGCATAGTCCCTCTCCTCTCTCTTCTGATTTGGGAATCTGGGAAATTAAGCCAAATGATCTCACAACCGAAGAGCAAACCAAGTGGAAAGTTAAACAGGCACTTCTACTGGTTCTCTGTCTTTCCCCAAATAGACCCAGAGTTACAGCCTGATTATAAGAGAAGCACAAAAGGTCTTACCTCTAAAGCTCAGTTTGAGATTGCAGGCCTGAATGTTAGAAAAGCGTTTATCTAACAGAAATGAAAATACTTGCTCAGAACGCAGGGGGAGTCAATGAACAGCCTCACAGCTCCACTCTTACAGCCACTTCCCAAAGTTAAATCACACTTCCAAAAATCATTAACTTACATATTTTGATAGAAGGTTTATTTTATCATTCATGAACTGCTGCATAAAAAAGTCACCACAAACCTCTGCAATTCATACAATTTTTTGAGTTGCTGACAGGATTAATGACTACAGTTGCTTTTATTTATCACTGTACAACTGTGAGTCACAGGGTTATTGATCAGTTCTGCCTTAATTTAGATCAATTTAGATTTATTTTTTTTTTGCACGAGTCAAAAAGTGAGAAGTTTCTTTTCTTTGAAAGGGAGCCACCACTTGTGTTCTCTAAGTCATGTTGGGAATCAAACTCACTTAGCTAAATCAAAGCCCCACACATTTGGGGCAGTATGTCCAAGGCAAAGAAACTGAAGGCAAGGATTTTAAAAACAGTATCAAAAAGTAAAACACGAGTACCACGTTAAAGACACAAACATTAAGATGAGAATCAAATCTTAACAGTATAACATTTTGGGAAGTGAAGCAGTGGTTTTCCTGAATCATATACCACAAACCCACTTACTTCAGTAGGGCCTTGAAACCAGCCCAGATGTGGCTGTTCTGCTCCAGAACAGAGCGCCAAGCACAGCTCTTACCAAGGATATCTGCAGATGTGCAAGGGTTCAGGGCTACCCATGCCTCACATCTAGCAGGGGTGTATTGCATTAGTGCTAGGAAATGCCCCTCAACAGCACTTCCCTCTAGTTCTGATGGAAATTTTGCATTACTTCCATTTTTCTTCCACACTGGCTCACAGATTAGCTACAGAAAAAAAAAAGTCCTAGACACCTCTATACATCCTGTACTTAAACAAAAGTAATTTTGGATGACTTTAGACTTCCACACAACTTTATCTCAAGTACTTGTAAGTAGGAAATTTAATAATTCTATATAATAAGCAAAATAACAAAGTTACAAAAATCTGATTTACTGATGGAAATGCCTTCCTCTGCATTTCCCCTGCACACTGAAACACAAATAAGCATGCCAGAAAGTATGATTTCTGGGTCACAAGATGCTTCGCACAGCCACGGGGACACTACCAGTGCTAAAAAACAATACTATTAGCTATATTCTGTCGCTACGAACTGAACTGCCAGTGAAGATATGAGGCCACATTTTAACTGTCTTGAGCACTATATGAAATGAGAGGATGAAATAATTCATGTATTCACATAATGCTGCTTTCCTAGTTATATTTTGTTAACGTTTTCCTGGATTTTATCAGTGCCTTTTACGTTTTTCCCCGAATCCCAACAGCAGAGGGCAGCACTACAGCCCGGCTCAGCCTGACACCAACCCCTGAAAAAACACCCCATAGGGATTTTTCTGCTGTTTATCAGAAAGGTTATTCCAGGATACTTCTCTTGCACCGGGCACAGGCCCAGCAGTTAGAGGCCCTGTCTACTTAGTAGGTATCTCCGGCTTCTCGAGTCACCCCCGCTATGGAAGGCCATGGATCCTGGCTCTGTCCCAGCCTGACCTATTCAGGGGAAAATTAATCCCGCTTCAGAAGGCCAGTGCTAAAATAAACCCACGCTTGCTGCAGAGTGGAGAGGTGGCAGGGAAAAGGAGCCTACGTAAATGCGTGCTTCTCATCCCCTGCTATAACCAACCTCCTCCCAGCTGCGTTACTACTGCTCAAAGCTGAGAACAACCTCCCCTGCTGAGCAGTGCCCAGTAGGAGAAAGTGCACAGCTCTAGGGTAGTTTTCCCAAAAGCTGTGTCAATGGGATCTCTTCTTCTCTGGAAGTGAGAGCGTTTTAGAAGTGGTGGAAGAAGGGGACGAGAAGAGGAGTGTTCTGCCTAAGGGTTTTTTTTTATCCTGTTTTGCAGAGGTGAGGGGCAGAATAGGAGACAAAAGTGTATAATAATAAGCTGCTGGGTACCAAGGACACTGCTGTCTCACAACTTTCCATTCTTTTAGGTCTTCCTGCCTGTGGATTACTACCAGTGAACGAGAAAGCCTGCAACTTCAAAAACACCTCACAAAAATGAAGCATGGCGTTGCTGGAAATGCATGGAAGCCACAGAGACTATTTTCGATTACATAAAGATCTATTTATTGTATTTGAACTGTTACTTCTGACCTGAGTCACTGGTTTAGTTCTAAGAACAGAAAATGGGTGCCAGCCTACAACACTGTAACATCTGAAAAGAAAGGCAAATAATATACAAATGGCAGATTCATACAGCTTGTGGGCGACCTCCCTGTCACTATGATTCTGGAGGTAACTTAGAAGGTCCAGATAATTTATCCCAGTCTGACTATTTCAAGACTGTTTCATGTCTGGATGGCTGTTCCCAAGATCTCAATTTTCCCCACTATGTACACTCAGAACTCTCTTTTTTTCCCCATTATAGCCATATGGAAGACAGAGAATAGCTCAGTTTCTTCCATTACTGCATCCAACTATAAACAAGAAGAAATTAAATGCAGCAAAAGGACAATTCTTTCTACAGCGTAAGACACTTTAA
>RSEF01000004.1:46896870-46922330 GCA_003993805.1 Himantopus leucocephalus | reverse complement strand
ATCCCCTCGTCCAGGTCATTGATAAAGATGTTAAAGAGAACAGTGCCTCCAGAAAATACCCCTCACTCTTACCCCTAAAAGCCCCACAACACAAGCAAAACAAGCATCCAAAGCAGAAAGAAAAAAAAACCAAACAGGCATGCAGTAATATTTCTTCAACAAACACTTCCACATCAGCAAGTGGGATGTCTAAGGCAGCCTGTAATAGCTTAAAAACCTCAAAGAATGATAAGCGTGTTCTTACTTCAAAACAAAATGAAATGAAATCTTTCTTGCAGTATCTCAACTGAGTTTATTCCAGAATTGATGCAAGCAAATATTGCTACCGTCTTTGAGAAAATTAGAAACAGTATCCAGAACTCAAAATCTAAACAGTCCATGAATTTCGAAATCCCTCTGGAAATTAGTAAGTTTGCACCATCAGTACGCTAGCCAATATAGGCAAGAACTGCCCCTAGGCAGCTCTAACCGTGAGGCTGTTCACATTAGCAAATATTGTTTTAATTTATCAAGCGAAGATGCGAATCACCTCAAAACCAAGATACAATGCAAGCTAGTGCAGATCAAGTGCGTAAACCAACAGGTTAATAAAGTACAAATGTCTTGAAAAGCATCTTCACAATTTAGTAAGTTATTCTCAAGGGAAAACTAGTGCAGCCATCAACTTCATTTGAGGAGACAAACCTGGGATGAGGCTCATCTGGATATACCTAAAAGGGACAAAAAGAAATGCACAGAAAATAACTAGAGCCACACAATTGACACAGTAACATCAAGCTGCAGCATACCTCTCAGTAAAAAATAATTAAATATGTCCATAAGGGAACACGCAAAACCAGCACTGCAGAACACAGCTGAAAGAAAGTAACTTGAGCAACCATCTGAAGACGACACGTACTATATATCACATTACATAATTGATAATTGTATTGTTATGAAGCTATGAAAGATAATTTCATCTTTTGCCTTACATCCATAGCACCTCAGGTTTAACAAGACTGCACATCATATGCAAGAGTGAAAATCAGATTGTGGCAAAGAACAGTTGTTCAACTGAAGCCTTGACCTAGCTTTGTGGCACCAATGCCATTGGTGCAGGCTCTTACAAGAGACATTTAAGCCTCTGAATAAGTCTGTGCAAATTCCGAACAGCTCTCTTCTTTCTGTGAAAGGTGTGAGCTAGTCAAATTCCATTTAAAGCAACAGCATTCTGAACGAGGACATTTTTAATTAGAAATACAGGTTTCATGTCTTCACTGGTACAAGATTGTTTTAATTCTCTATAAAGTAGCTGGCTATACTTTAGTAGAGAGCATATACTCTTACGATGCAGCTATGAACTATAATCAGTAAACAGATTAAAAATGTTTTGAGATAAATAAGCACCAAGATAATTACTTATCTTTTGACTTGCTTATTTTTCTGGAAAACCCCTGCCAGCTGTGATGAAAAAAAAAAATAAGGCCAGGGCAATGAAATGGAACAAATACCTTTCCCCTCAATGCTGGTCAGTAAACACTTTTAGAAATACTGATTCAAGGAGCCCTGCACTGACCACTACATACGCGGCTCAACAAGCACTGCATTACTTTGTCACTCGTATCTCCTATCGGGCAGTGACATGAAACTTCTGTAGCATTAAACATCACGGGTATTTTAACCAGACACTCTCAGGCAGTTAGTGTGAACCCATATCTATGTACATTTCCATGCCTTGCTGTACTAGATACTACTACTACATATACATGATTAAAGCATGACAAAATTTTACTGACTAACTTTACTGTCAATTTCCAGCTTCTTCAGTCACGTCCCCCCAACACACAGCCTCTTCTTTTTTCATTCATCTCTTCTTTCTTTGTCCTTTCCTTAGCCTCTCATAAGTCTTTCGCCTTTCCTTATACAGTGCCTCATCCTCACCTTTTATGACCCCACCATGAAGACAGCTTTTCCTACTTGTGGCTGGCAGAAAAGAGACTCCAGCCCACTTTCTGCAGTATGCTGTTCATTCTTAGCCTTGTTATTATTTTTTATTTATACTTACTTAGTGTAGAACCTGACTTTACTACTGCCAACAGCTTTCTGACAACTCTTGAGGTTAAGGGCTTGCTAACAGTGATAATATCAAATTTATCACAACTCAAAAGAAACATATCAATGAAGTGAAAGAATTGTTGAGATCACCACAAAGGTTCTGCCATGAAGTTATTCAGTGAAGCCTGTGCAGAAGACTGCCAAAACCCAATAACTAATCTCTTGATACGTTGTTGAATTACAAAAATTTTGCACCAAAAGTTGAGACCCAATACAAGATGTGCAGCAGTAAGTTTGCTTCAAGGGGATCAGGTGAAAAGATCAATCTAAAACCCTCTAGTTCCTCAATAGTTTCTTCAGTTCTTCAGCTGATCTTTTTATAGTTAGCCTTCTGTATGACCTAAGGAAGAGCCACATTTGGAATTTCACAAGTAGTTCTTTGCAGCAACAGTGCTGCAATACACCAAGGCATTGGATCAGATAACACATTAAAACTAGCGGGGCTGTTCTTCAAGCTGATAAGTTAAAAAAATTAGTTGAGTTTTACTTAGTTAAGATCTATGTTAAGGAAGAATTTCGGCTGCAAACACCATTTCAGAACAAACCATAACTGACTGAAGCCTATCCATGAATAACCTTTTTTAAGTAACAGCAAATGCAACATTGATCTCCCTAGGAACTGTGCGACAGTAGAGTCTTTTTTCTACTAGACTTTAGACAAGCAACAGAATGCATACCGTGTCACCTATTGAAATACTAGTAATACTGCAGGGTAAGTGCTTGCTCATAAGAAAACAAGCAGAAGGCAGGGGACATCCATGAAATCACTGCTCCTTAAACAATGCTCAAATAAACCGCAGTAGCAATCTAACAAAGCAGTGAGCAAAAGGTTTCGCAGGTTTGCCTCAAGCAGGAGTGACACTATTTTCATGGTCCAGAATTAGGCTCCTGATCCCAGAACTTCAAATCAGCACTAATAGTTTCCACTACTTCCACAGTTACCTGGCTGAAAATCTGTCCAACCTGCACTCAGCAAAGCACCACTTATACAGCATCATATTCCTATTCTCTGCACATTTACTATGACAGAAAATTAGGTAATTCACAGCAGGTATGCATGTCCAATATGCATTGAATGCACTTCAACGTTCACTGCTAAAAACATTGCTTTTGTCTAAGTGAGGTCAGCACAAGCCTACAAAAACAGGGACAATAATAAACAAAAAAGAATCAAAATCAAGATTTACGAGGTAAATGCATTTATTCTAAATGCTATTAAATATTTCAGGTACAGTTAGTGTTATATAACTCAAATATTTGCGTTTCAAAGTTATTTCAACAATTTATTCAACAAGGCATCTACACTCTTTAATCACAAAGCATAAGTGTTTGAATGATTTATCTGACTATTTTTGCAGTGGCCAATGACAACATGAGGCAACACTACAGTTTAAGGTTATGATTTAAGGTTCTAAAGAGTTTGTAAGTCCTGGAACAGTTAAATATGATTTACCCGTAGCTTCATACTCTAATAGTGGGTAATAAGCAATTTAACTAAATCCCTACTTACCACTTCATTGTCAGCCAGACCATAAATCAGTAACTGGGGAGAGGGCAAGAAACAAGCGGCACCATTTGCATAAAGACTTGCACAGTGTGCAGTTCTACTTCTTATTTACTGGTAAGCAGGAAGAGAAAAATTCTCTGGTATTCACAGGATTTCTATGAAAGCTGGTTTCCATGGAGAAACACCTGACTTTCTTTTAAGCAATAAACAAGCTGTCTATTGCTTTCAATTTGTAAGCATTGAAATGACCTTGCAGAGTGAGAAAGGCCAAACCTTATATAAAATACAAATTATAATTAGCAAGTCAAATGCAATAGGACAGGATGATACAGCTGTCCTAATGGCATTAAGGCTAAAATTAAAATCATGCATGTTTCAGTATATCTGTTGCAATCCCAGTAGAGGAAAATGCATTGAATTGCTTCAGTGGTTACATTTTTGAGTTTGCCTCGTGTTCTGTTTTATAGTGCTCTAGTACCACATCTGTAACACATTTGAAAAATACAAGAGGATTAAATCACAGTTCTTCATCAATGTCTAATAGTGTCAATCTAAAACTATTTCCCTGTAGTATCTCTAAACAAATATTTCCTAGAATATCCATTATTTCACGTCACAGAACCCTTTAAAAAGGATTTTGGAGAATTTGCGATTTTATGGTTTTTCAAGAAAAGCATTTTTTTTTCCAAGTATAATTTTTCCCTGTTTAAATATGCTTAAATAGGGCTGCTAGTTATTTCTTGATGTCACAAGGCAACAGATAGCTTACAGGTGCAGATTTTTTTTTTTCTCCCAAAAATTACACATTTTCTTATGGATGTTGGGAAAGTCTGGATCTCTTTACAATCTTAAATATTTTCAATCTGTTTTCAACCTCTGCACATAAGAATAAGCTGATAATTGCTCTTCTACCTCAACACGAGTTACTAGACCTGCGAAAACGATAAATATGTATACACATACACACATAATTCAAACTACGAGCACACACACTAAACAAAACTTAGTGCAAAAGCTATACATGTTTAGTTCAACTTTAGACTTCAGGTGTTATGTATGTATTTCAGAGTCTATTTTGCATTTAGACATTGTTTTAACAGTTACTCTACAAATATACTAGTCCAGCATGAATAGATAATATTATTATCTATTATGTCTATTATATATCTATAATATATCTATTCGTATATCCCTAAGACAAGAAAATTTCAGTTATAAAAAACCTTATTCTATTTCCTGAGTGACAAATTATAGCAAAAAAAAAGTTAAAGCAATTGTTCCATGTTCAGTTGAAGCTGCTATTTAGTTTTCTGCAATAGCTTTTATTCAGAAACACAGGGCTTTTACTTTCATCATAATGATATTTATATCACAGAGCTTTTCACCAAGTGAGCTCTGACTATTTTACAATGGAGAATCTAAGGCACAGAAGAGGCAAAAAGATTCATCAGAGAGCATGTAGGTCAGCGAGAGCTTCAAGGATGGAATTCAGGTCTTCAGCCTGTGGCCCATTGTCCTACTTACCCCATCACACCACCTCCTCAAGTTAATAATAGCTAATACCATGGATTTACAGACTAATTCTCACAGACACTTCTGTAAAATAAGCAGGTATCAACCCCATTTTACAGAGAAGAAAACACGAAGTGCTAAAGAATCTATATACGTTGTGCAATCCCATTACTACTGTATTGATACCCAACATAAATTCAGATAAAGAGATACACAGCATTTTTAGCATACAACTCTATTCTGAGCTACAGAAATCAAGAAACTTGTCTAAAGACAGAGAGCAAGTCTGTAGCATAATGGGATGGAAGTGGATGAGTGCTTACTTCACACTTGTATGCTTGAGCCATCTCTATCTGCATAACCTCAATTCCTTAAAATTACATGGGACATTGGATCAAGACATAGGATCAAGCCAAACAGCATCAGAAAAATTTCTGATTTTTTTATTCCCAGCCTTCTAACATGGAGCTTTATGAAAGCACTTCCAAAACCAATTTTTGACAATCTATTTCTTAGCATTGGCATATTTAACTATCTTTTTGTGTTCAGATTACTCAAGAGTACAGCAGAGGAGATAACTGACATTTATTATTATGGGTTTTGAATACTGCTCTGAGTTAGTTATTATTTTAATCTTCTGAAAGTTCTTTAAGGTTTATAGCAAAGTGGAAACAGCATTGACTCACAAATCATATGCAAAAAAATCTATATAGCATCATGAAGCAACTGTAGAACTGTATTTCTATCTGAAAAATTATAATCATACCTATATTTTTTTCCATGGAAGTGGCAAAAAAAAAANTAAAGAGCGAGGAGAGGTCTGGAAAATATAAACCCTACTAACCTTGAGTAACTGAAATTGTGAGTACCTATGTTCTTGCCCACACTGATAAGATATTTAAATTCCTAAGTAGCATGGCTGTCTGACTTCACAGTGCTACAATTGTTCTTATAGTCATACACCATAATGACAACAGCTACATGACATCAGTCTTAGCATCGTAATGAAATGATGTAAGCCTCCTAAACATCGACTTTATGTCTGTAAAAATGAGAGGATTCAAGCACCATATATTTAGCATTTATACACATTTTAAATAATCACGCCACCCAAACAGCAAGTGATTTTCATAAACAGAAGTAAAAACCACTAGCAAGAACAATTACACAATTCAGCAGTCCAGAGACACCAAAACAGTATCACAGATAAACCCAAGAATTTTTATGCACAATGCAGGATTAATGAGTAATCACTAAGTCCAGTAACTTGAACAACATGGTCTAGGTGGACCTAGATGGTAACATGACGCAGGCTGGTTTTACTGTACGAGGGAGCAGGGCAGGCTCTGTTCCTCAGGGAGAGTGCTGCAGAGAGGTGCTCCCTCCACCTGAACTCCAAGCCACTCTGAACTGAGCATCGGACACTGCCACAGGACTGATTTGGAAACAAACAACAGAGATGGATCCAAGAAGTTCTGAGTTTATCCATCCACCCTGCACCATCTCTGCTTTCACTATGGTCTGCAGGTTCTAGAGATACTGTTCCCACTGCAAACTTACAACTGAAAGAGTGTGACTGTGCACCTCGTACCTTAACGTGGTAGCATACGGATACCTGGACTCCACAATTTCTTCATTGCATATGTTAATCTGTCTTCCTTCATGCTGCATCTGCTCTCAAAGAGTGCTCTACTATTCATGTGCCCCTCCTACATCACCAGGCACGCAAAGCCATACCAATACAGCCACACAACCCACAGGTTCTGAAAACTGCACATTTTACTGTACTTCTTGCTTCCCCTTGAAACAGGGCTCAAGTCCTGTCTAATAAATGCCAATATAAGGACTACATTCACATGCTCTATTTGTCTTAGGCGACATGCAGAACCTGCTTCTCTCCAGTTTTCAAGCATAATCTTCACTTTGCCCCCTGCTACTATTACCAAGTAGATTTCTGCCATTTTGACTAAAACTAGTTCAGTTATTTTCCGTAGGTTGAATGAAGGCTGCACAGCAAGCTGCAGTACCTGGTAATGCTCACTCACTTTGGTAACAGCATACATAAAATGACAACTTTCAGAGGTAGTAACCAAGTGTCACCACATATCTTTATCAATCTCTTGTTCAGAGTTCTGGTCACTAAAGAAAATTTCTAAAATCAGTGATAAAACTGCCCAGCAATACCCATCTAAAAAGCATTCAAAGCACAATATACATCATTGAGACTATGAGATTTCCAACTAAAATTATGTTATTTGTGAGATTTTAAATTATTCAGAATAGCATAACTTAAAATTTGGCTTCTATCAAGAACAAGCATAGCTTTAGGAGATGTAAGGGCATGATAAATTTTTTTACCTAAATATGATTTTTTAAAAATGCTTATAAAAATGAACAGCTTGCAATATGAACACAAGTATGTATCAAGGGCATGTAAGAGAGGAAAAACGATTTCAACCCCTTTTTAGTTTAACCGCAACATTTTTTCTGAATACTTCAAATTAATTCTACTTTAAGATATACAAACTACCTTGCTGCTTAATAACCAGACTCTTGTTCTAGTCCAAAACTTGTTCTTTGAACACCATGCGCCTTTAACAGATTTCTTCCCTTTCTTTGTTCTTGTGATTCTTTTTTAATACAAGAGATTCTAGTCTTCCCAAATGTTTCCATTACCAGTACATAGAATTGTACAAAATTAATTACTGCATGCCCCCTAGAAACAACACAGTAACAGATCACACTGAAATTCTGCAAGTTTCTGGGGATCTTGGGAAACTTACATAACTACCTGTAAACGCTCAGACCCAGCTACATTACAAGCATATTTGACAAAAATTTTAAACTAAATGCTTCATCAGTACAGATTACTGGAAGAATATTATACTTTAAAACCAAATCTGAGACAACCCAATAATCATTTAAATACTTCCACGCACTCAGGTCTGGGCTTATACTGTTCTCACTTGAAGCAATGTTCATGCCTATGTAGTTCTGATGAACATTTAATGCAGACCGGGGGGAAATGATTTGCACTTTTTTTTTTTGACATGAGTATGAAAAAAACTGGAAGCAATAACTCAGAATAAGATTAGCTCCTATTTTCACAGGCTAGTTACTTTCCACCATTAATAATCCTGCCCCATTTAAACTTCAAAATACCTAAAGTAATTAAGATACGTTGTGCTTGCCAATTTAGAGAGGCACTTGGGAGTAATATGCATGTTAATCAGGAACATTAGAGGCCAGACTATATGAATTCTACTTCTCATTACTCAATCTTTATTATTGTTATTTAGAATTGTTTTTCAGTTTGGGGAAAAAACTCCCCCCTCCTGCAAACAGAGCTTCATCTCTGAGAATACTCACTCTGATCTATAATAGCCATTTGTTTTAGGGATGAGATGAATCCTTCCATAATCACCAGTTATTAAAAAGCTTCTTGCTATCAGGAACAAATAAAGATGGAGGACATCATAATTTCAATTGCCTAGCAACAACTCTTCTAACAACATTGACAAGTGGTCGGAGCCTTTTCTAGTATGAAAGAGTTGCTGGAGCACAAGGACTGTCAGAGATGAGAATCAGCTCTACCTTTCTTGATGGCTAGCTCTGCTTTTCTTACTGTCAGAAGAATTTCCACAGAAGCAAAATCCTCATTCCTACTCATTGGAAAGTTAAATGATGCATAAAATATATTTTGAATCCTTCCTCACTAGAGGCTCAGTCTGGCAAGGGGCAAAGCAAAGAAAGATGACACGCAAAGTTTTAGCCATGCCAAACCTACTGCAATAGAGCAAAATTGGGTTGAAAAGTACCAGACTGCAAGAGGCTTTCCTCACCTGCAATCAGCAGATTTCTTGAGCCAAGCCTCTTTTATTCTATAGATTTTATTACTGAAAACTACAAGCCATGAAAACAAGTGCAAAAGCACTGTGTAGACCTTAAAATACACACACGAGATCATCCAGTGCATTCTCACCCCATACAATGAAGGTTTGCAATGCACGCAGTGAAAGAGACACCAAGTTCTCTCTCTTGAGACTTCATTATCAAGATTTATTAACTTCATTGGCAAGAAGCAACCACTCAAGTTTTCGTAAATATTATCTATTTTTTTTTCTTTAAAATACCTTTACTCAACTTTATGGTATTTCAGAAGGCAGACACTTGGTTCAGAAAAATAATTTAAAATAATTCTGTTTCATTATCAAAAATGTACCAGAAGTTTAAACAGATGAATACTATTTATCATGCAATGTAGCTGTGGACTGCCTTTCAATTTTGAAGGTTGATAACCCAGCATTTTATCAAAGGATGGTGTTTTAATTTAGATAGTAAATTGTGGCATAGCCCAGTAAACCTTAATTTCTCAAAATGCATATGCAGCTTTATTATTCAATTTGTTAAGATATCAAATCTTATTTAGAGACTCACCCCACCTACATATCTTACTTATAGGTATATGCATACCAACACATACTCATACACATGCTTCTTTGCACAGTACTATTTACATACATAACAATTCAAAGAATTAGATCAACACAGCTTAATCGCAAACCAGTTTTAAAAATACATGTGGCATATTAAAACCTTATGCTCTTCTGTTAGAACTCAATTGTTCTCAGCAATGTACAGATGTCATACTTTGTAAAAAGAAAATTTAAGTCACCTTTCAAAAGCTGATTCAGGTCCATGGCATCATGCAAGACTTTTCGACTGTATCTGCGATCAAACTCGGAATCTAATGAAAAAAATACAGATATAAGATTGGATTTCCCAGCCACATAGGTTTTACAAATTTTGTGCTGTACTTAAATTCTACAAAATTACCATATAATTCTTGGTTCACATTTTCCTGTCTTTTTATTTTTAGTTTCTTATCATTTGACGCTGCAAGTTCAAAAGACTGGATAGGACTGATGTCTGGAGTTGACAGAGGTGTTACATCAGTCACAGTGTCTTCAGACTCCTCCAAGTAGTCACCGAGCTTTGGTGTTCCTTCTGCTAATTTCATTGCTGACTTGAATTTTTGTTTTGGAGACAGAAGAGCGTTCCTACAAGCATTCCTCTTTGAAGAAGAATGAGATGAATCTGATAAACAGCTATCGGAATCTGTATCAGAACAATCGGTATCTGAGCTTGACGATGAGGACGAGGAGGATGAGGAGGACGAAGAAGAGGAGGAGGAGCTAATATTAGTATATTTTTTGCTAGCCTTTTTTATGTTGTTTGACTGCTTAGCTGACTTTGGTCTAACCTTTTGTTTTTTGCCATCGTCACTGCTATCTTCTTCATCTGTATAATAATCTTCTTCACCTTCTTTAACTATTTTGGGGATTCCAGCAGGAATATTCTCCTGTGTTCCCCTACTTGCTGCAGATGTTGCTCCAGATGTACCTGCATTCTCCACAACTGGAGAAACTGACAAAGATGAAGCATCTCCAAGATGATCTGTGCTATCTTCTAGGGACTGATCCTTCTGCAGATCTTTCTGCTTTTCTTCACTTTCCTCCTCACAACATTTTGTATCATTTGAATTAGAAACCAAATCAGGGTTTGCAGGAGCTGCATTTATACTTCCTTTCTCTGTACATTCACCATTTTCTTCAGCTTTCTTTTTCTCTTCCTCAAAATCACTGTCAAAGAAAGCATGATCCACTTCACCATCTGATACATCTTCAAACCGGTCCATAATGAAATACAAGGTGTCACCTGCAACCATCAGAAAAGGTTTTCAAAGGTTCGCATAAAAACAGATCCAAGTACATTGTTAGTATAATAGTTTTGTTCTTTACTCTTTTAGCTCTAGTAATTTATAATTCTGCAATTGATTATGTTATGTTGCTAGGGCCAACTCTGTAGTGAGTTCTATAAAGAAATTTAGTGCCGCCGTATTGTACACAGGTTACATGTCAGACCGAAAAGCTTTACTTTAAGCCAACAAAAACCATCACAATTTCAAAACGTTTGCTCCTGAGGAAATTCGTCAAACATTGTGAGTGGCTAAAGAGTCTTAACTATTACAAACAAGCAACTGAAGTGTCTTATTTTGTCCCTTTAGTTAGAGCCATTTTAAGCTGGAGCTATAGCGTAGATATCGGGTCCTCAGCACCAACCGTTATGCTCTACAAATCTGCTCCTATTGTATCATACTTCTTGCAGAAATATATGGTGTTAGATCCTATGCATGTGGCAGGGGGGATATGAACGTTTCCACACATTAATAGGATATACACAGACTTAAAATAAAAAAACCCAACACCCCACAACTAAAATTAGCCAGTATCAGAGAATACTGTTCCCATGTAGCCAGCAGTACTTTTTTCCTACTATTTACAACAGATTTTATATAAGTTTTGTAAGCCGCAATCAATAAATATGTAACATTCTTTAGAGCCAAGGAAACCAATACCAAAGGCAGTGGAAGCAACTATACAAGGCAGGAGAACCAGAATATTTTACAAGATGGATGGTCTCCCTTAAACCACATATAGTTTGTTGCCATAGCAAACAAAGGTGAAAAAGGAATTCCTAAACTTGCTTTGAAACTGCAAGACTATTCCCGAGTAAGCTTCTAGCTAAAATTACTTCAAAATACAGAATTTTTAAAGGTCTATGTCACTCAGTTATCTTACCACCTCTCAAATAATACTCAGTTTTAAAGGAATTAGAAATATGCACCCCACATACAAAAAACACAACATGAAACTTAAAAGCAGAAGGTGTGGAATCTCCCATGGTTTTAAGATTCACAAAGCCAAAGAACTGAAAAGAGACCTAATAAGGTTAGATGTTGTACAAAGCTGAAAATGCTATTAAACAACAGAAGTAGAGGTGAACTTTCCTACCACGAAGAAAAATTCTTTAAAGCACCTAGCTCCTCCAAGAGCAATAGAATGAAGGAGAAGAACACCTGGGAACTCTTAATTTGAAATGCTGAATGGAATTTGGAAATTTTTCATATTCTTGTCACTTCTTATGATGTCCGGCTTCAGGCAGCTTGCATAGTCTGCAATGCCCAACTGTCATGCGAATTCCTGGAAGTTTTCCTAGAGCAGCTTCCTAAAAGGATAATGCATTTCAATATATCAAAATATGCACAATAGAAAAAAAAATTAGAAAATTAACCCATTATTTACATTTAATTTTCTACCTCATGTAACCTAAACCAGAAGAGAACCAAGCAGAATTTTTTTGGCATTACCTGTAGACTATAGATCATGAATTATTTATTTAGGAAGTACAACTTGGTTAAAGTCAATTGTATGAAGAAAACAAATACAGGAAGTACAGTGTTAAAACGCAAACAAAACCCTTTCTTCTCCACAATGTAAGGTTTTTATTAGTTAAGGCACTAGCATCTCACCAGTCTGTAGCTTCAGATAGATTATCACTGATTGGTAAAAGTAGGCATGTGCATGTGGTGCATTTCACTTGTCTCAAAACATAGATTCAATATACCGTTAGCACTGTTGTACATGGAAGAGCATAAGGGGATAAGGCAAAAGCCAGGTTTGCGGGTGGATGCAGACCAATTAGTACAGCTTGAAATATAAAGTTTTGTTACACATGTGCATGTATTTTTAGTTTATGTAGTGCTACTCCTGCAAAGGAGACTAAACTATCTCACAGTCACGCCACAAATTCTCATGTTTCTTTTCTGAACACAGTCTCTGAAGTGAGGCTGAGATTTAAGTCAAGACAATGGCAAAAGGGCAGCAGAGAGGTGGCAAAAGGTGATAAATGGTAGCAAGGAGCCTGTACATTCCTTTCCGCCATTAGCACCAGCCAAGGAGCACACATCTTCCCACTCTGCATGACTGAGGCACAGCTTACCTCCTAGTGGGTTTATTGGGTTGTTTTCCATAAAGACTGAGCCATAACTGATTCATGGACAGCAACTGCTGTTACAGGAGAAACACGGTTTAGCAGTCTGACTCTGCTCAAGGAGCAGGAGTTGTAACACCAGTCATTTCATTGCCAAATGCTCCTTCCACTTTTCCGGCACAACCCCCTAAAGACTTTAGCCTTCATCTTAATGGAAAACAGACATGCTGTGTTGGTCGATTTCTCTCACTGACACTCTTAATCATTCACAAGCTAAACATTAATTAATTTTGTAGTTTCCATTAAAAACAAACGAGGAAATGAAGAGATGGTATTTTTGGTTCCTATTCCCCTCATGCACCTAGAATGTCTTTAAGGGAGCTGGAATTTGCCAAGCAGCAGCAATACAGAAGAAGCAACTTTGCTGATAAACCATGTCTAAATTAGTAACTTGGCTGTGCATGCAATCACACATGCTCACACCCCTTTATATACAGGGCAGAACGTAATTTTATTTCTGTGAGAAGTACAGACTTCTGCTATGTTATCAATTGTTAAAATACAGAATCAACAAGTAATATTCTGAAATTCCAAGCAAACTGTCATTAGAGTCAAATACTTACCATTAACTGCTAATTCTAATGACCATCCTATTTAGTTACAAAAAAATATATGCTTTCTGCCATGAAACCATCTAACACAAATATGATCAAACCAAAGGAGCAGATTGGCCATTAATTATGCCAGATCTTTTTTTTACTATAATATTTCCTCTCCCTGTGTAATTCTCTACCTCTCTCCCCTATTTCTTGTACCTGTATCACCCACACATTACCCCAGCCAAGCACACCCATTCATCTTTGTCTCTTCCTCACTGCAATTCCTCCTAGTTTATATCGCTTTTTAATCTCTTCACCTGTAAACACCAAGCTTGACCGATTTAAGATCGGAAAGCAGTGGCCAAGCAGCCAAGGAGAACATGGAGTCTGGCTGTCAGGGCAGTAGGGACCCACACTTTCTCATCAAGAGGTTGATGCACTGAGCATCTGACTACCTACCGAGACCGCATCTGTGTTCTCACTGGCCAGCCACTGCAAGAGCAAAGACCACTCAGCTCCTGTGCAGGCTGCCCACCGCCTGCTGCTGCACTGCCCGAAGGACAAGCAGCATTTGGACATCCTCCTCCATGTTAAACAAAGATCAAGACCTTATTCACGCTAAACATACTGAGTGTTTTTCCCCTGACAACTGCAAACCTGCCAACTACAGCACCACCTGAAATATTTTTGTAGGTAATGCCTAATAGCAGGCCTTTAGGCATGGCTGCAACATAAAGTATCTTATGCAAAGGTAAGATAGTACATAAAAAGCGATACAGTGAGGGGACAGATTTAGATGTGGGTTTGTGTTTGAACATATACTGCCTTTTGATAACATTTTTTGAATGTTAGAAACTAACACTTATGAAGTACATTAAGTACCTAGTGAAAGATTCAAGGTAGTTTAACCTTGGTTAAACTTTAAAGTTATCCAATCTCTCACTTTTTTAAATGCAGGCCATCTGGAACACATGCATCAGAGAGTACTGAAATAAATCACAGAAAAAAAGAAAAAACTCAACATTACAGTACAAGCTGTGAGCAACTTTCTTTTCTTTTAAACATTCTACTTTCATAATTGAGGAAGAGGATGGTTCACATGGGGGGGGGGGGGGGGGGGGNCTGTCTAGTAACATACAAATTCCTAGCACACAAAAAACTATGCTCTGTGAATTTGTATACTATAAATCCTCTGAAGGCCCTAAGTGCTTTCAGGATGTCTTAAGATTCTGGTATTTAATAAAAGTGGAAAACAAGCCCCTTAAGCACACTGTGGGCTGAATGAGAGATTTCTGATGTTACTGCACACATACCGTGCATCACCACGAAGGCCATAATACAGCACAGCTATAGCACACTCAACATGAGTCAACAATACGCTCCCTGCAACAAAAAGGAACAGATGTATGTTTGTTAATATATCGTAAGGTGATATGTGATGTATCAGGAGCAATAATAATGTATTCGGCTCCAACAAGGCACCTTCTGGTTTAGGGTTATTCATTTTGCTTTGTTAAGTATAATTGATACTGATAGAAGTAACCAAGGGGGCAACCTTCTCCCAGCCCGTACAATTTGTGCTCCCACAGGTGGCACCTCTCTTTTCAGCTGGAAATTTCTACCTCTTCAGAATAGGGACTCACCCTCCTGAACTCACAGAGCAGAATCAAGTGTTTGAGAGCTAAGGGGTCAGAAGGTTAAAGTGTTTTAGTTAAAAGATTTATGCTATCAATGGCAGATGTTCTTTAGGACACTCCACAATCTTCTATTTACTCATTATTGCCCCTCTGTCAGGGATCCTGCCCCCTTAAACCTGCTGACAGCCAAATCACCTCTTTGTGTGGTTAACTTGGGAGAGGGTGAAAATGCTAAACGTATCATCAGATTAACATTTTCAAAAATAACAATCATTAAAGAAGTTACCATGCAAAAACACACTAGTTCAAACTCCATCCCCTCTTTCTCCCTCCCTTCCTCATTTTTGGCTTGAGGCTTAAAAAAAAAAACCAACAAACAAAAAAACCACAAACCTGAAAATGTCTAGAAGAGAGCAGTAAAATTTTAAGACAATTAGAAAAGTCCAACTTCTGAGGGCTTGTTTAGTTTAAAAGAGGAGAAACACAGGGAAACGTAAGTCTTAAAACCTGGAGGACAGACTAACCCAAAACTTAGTTTGTTCTCAGATACAATCAACAGTGGTAAAGATCAACTAGTGCAGCTGCTTCCAGCCATGTGACAAACCACACATACCCAGGCCCACGTAACTCCTCTTTAATTAAAGCTTTCATTTTTGCTATGAGGAAAAGTAAAGCATGCAAAGGAGGAAACATACCTCTCAGGAAACTATTTCCCTTGAGGGAAACCCCCAATGAATGAAACAACCAGCCTGTTTAGTAGATATTCTAGTTCTCTAAGCTCAGAGCACAACACCTGCTACAGCATTTCTGCACACCACATGCTCTCCAAGCTTGGGTACCAGTTTCCCTAATCCAAACCATGACTGGTTCATAACCAATCTACAAAACACAGGGCCCCAACCCAAGCTCAGAATAAAGTCCATCACTACAGATCTATCCAAGCTCTACTGCGCGACATAGTTATACATCCTGCACTGGACCTGTTCCTACACCCTTGAGACGGAAGGGATGGTTGAGGCACAGGCAAGTTCCTCTGCAAAACCCCACAAAGCAGACAGACCTAGAATTAGAATCACAGAAAAATTTAGGTTGGAGGGGATCCTCTGGACATTATCCAGTCCAGTCCACTGCTTAAAGCAGGGTCAGCTTCAAAGTTGGCGTTTTTGAAAACTTGGTTGGACAAGGCCCTGAGCAAAACTATATCCAAGGATGAACACTCCATGTCCTATGTGGGCATCTGCTCCAGTGCTTAACAATCCTCATTGTGAATTTTTTTTTTTTAATCAGAATTTCCCATGTCACATCTTACAACTATTAGTGTCTATCCTTTCATGGTGCACCTCCAAGAAAAATCTGGCTCTGCCCAGTTACAGGTAACCATGTTGCTGCTGACCAACCACCTAGACATAACCACGTGGGGGTGAATCCCTTTGCTTAGATTACAACCTACATACAAGTATTTACCGCTGATTCATGACAACTTTGTTGTTGGCTCATGGAGGCAGCAGTATTCTTGTGCCTGAACTGAGTGATTTGAACAGGCCACGGAACCACCATTTGTCCCTCACAGATCAGATCTGACAGCACTGAATTCAAGCTCAGATCAGAACTACCGTTGTTTCTAGTGCATCTGAAACCACTTATCCAGCTGATTTTTAGCTGGCTCTCTAATGCCTTTCACTGTCTTTTTCTCTCTACTACCTAGAGAAGAGGAAGGAGGGAAGACCTATTACTTCAGATCTAAAGGGTAAATATACCCAGCACTTGCTGCCCTTTTTCCTCTGTTTTTTTTTGCCTTTTTTTTTTTTCATGTTTGCTACGTTTGTCTTTTGCCCTGGTTCCCTCTGCTGGACACAAAGGAAAAGATTTTTCCTCGTATGCTGCAAAATATAGTTTAGTAACTCCCAAACCTGTGACAGGTGAGCCCTCAGAAGAGCAGTTCTGCCTCCAAACAGAAGTAGACCCACTGGAAATGCTCCAAAGTACTTTGGAGTCCTTTTAAAAGGATTCCAACAGAAAGCTCTGAGTCTCCTGGCTATTTCAAGCAAGGATTCAGTTCAGCAAATGGGCAGTAGAAAGTCCTGGAACAGAGTCAATTGCCATCATCTGTTAGAGCAAATGGAAGCACATGACCACCAGCGAGCCCTAGATGACTGCAGGGCAAAGGCTTTCAAGTTAATGTACAAGGGAGGGGGGAAAAAAAAATAAAAAGAAAAAAAAAAAAGAGAGAAAAGAAAACCCAAAAGGTAGTTTCTCTTGAGCCAGAAATTAGCCATTCACGTACTATGAAAAGCTGCAATACATTATGCTGAGAGGCATGGATCTGTAGCTCTAGGACATCACTCATACACACACATTAAACGTTCAGCAAAGGTCACCTTGTGATCTCATGAGCAGAAAGGCTGGGTCAGAGACTACTGAGGTTAAACAATGGCAGCGATGATGCCCATCAGGCCTGTCTAAACAGGCCACGGCTACTCACTGCTGAGAATCCCAAGAAAATGACCAGCAAACTCTCCAAACCCAGAGGGAACAGAAGCAGCTTACAATCAAAATAAAAAATAAAGACAACGAATCACATGTTGTTTGATAAAAGTATCAGCAACTTCTGGAAGAATTTCCTTCATAACGCCCTCCATCTCTACAAGCATAAGTGATGCCATCCACATCAAAATCTCATGGGCCTACTGCCATACACTGTTTCTCACTACCTGGAAAAGTCCCACCTCAGGGACCAAAAGGCAGCAAGATGCTAGGGGGAAACTAGTCACTGGCATTGACCCTTCCCAAGAGTGATCCATCGCCACAGTCTATGGTAACATAAAGAAACCTTGAACAGTTCCTGGCAGCAGTTATTTGTGTACAGGTACGAAAAGCCCAGAAAGACAGACTCTACTGCCAGGTACTGAGGGTGAAGAGCAAGGTAAAAGGAAGTTGGAGTTTTCTCACTCCTGCTGTACTGGTGCATATCTACAAAGAGTATTTCTGCCAGATACCAAGATTTAAATATTGGGGCAATACACATCCAACCAGGCTACCCACAACTCCAGGTGGTGAATTTGGCACAGTAGTCCACAATGGCATGCAAGAAAAAGGAAAACAATTGCTCTTATTAAAGCAAAACCTCAGCATATCTGCCCCGTAAAGGCTGGAGTTATGTGTGCCATCATCCTGGTGCACCAGTCGGGGGATTACCTGCATGTGTATGCCTGCCTTGATCTCCAAGCACACCACTCAAACATCAGATCCCTTGGGATCTGCGGAGGCTAATCCAAGCAGCTGCTGCAGACTGTTGGGAGTCAAGTATTGCCATCTTCCAAATGACAACGGATACATCGCTTCCTCTGCTTCATGTAACCAACACTTCTGTGTTGATCAACTGTCTCAAGAAGTACAGCACAAAGATGACCCAAACCTCAGCAAAGGTCTCTGTAAACATCTTCAAGCTCTTGAACTGCCGTTGATCATTCCCCACTTGAAACTACACAGAGGCATAAACCCCCTCTTTCATCACAGTTCAAAAGCAAATGAGAAACAACAATTCTTTCACCCATACTTGGACAGTAACTTTCGCCCCACTCTCGCCTTGTAACAGACCAGTAGTGTTCAGTCTGCGCTCTCGCCTCATTCATTGCACGCAGCAGAGGTACGGCCCAGAAATGCTCAGAATCTACAGACACCCGTGTTGGGAAGCCAGGCCCCCCAAAATAAAGCCATAACAGAGTTCAAGAGCATTGACTGAAACTTTCTTCCAAGAGTTGACCATCTATACTGTGCACATGCCACATAACCTTGGCGTATTCTGGATTTGACTCTGTGCCAGTCCTGAAGTAGGTGGCAAGACCACAAAGGAAGCAACTATAGTATTTCACAAACTATTGACGGAGTTCAGCAGCAGATTAAATCACAGCATGCTCCAGAATACCTGGCCATCCGTACCAAGTGGCACAACATGTGAACTGTCTCCAACAACAGAAACGTGCACTGAACTACAATTTTTGTCATGCTGCTAATGTTTCAGATTTAGCATGCTTAGTGACCTGACTGCACAAATAGGCATGTCATCAGCATTTCCCTCAACACTTTGCACAGATGTGCTTCCACACAGATCAAATAGATGCGAGTTTTGTGACCACAAGATGACAGCTATTATCACAGGTTGGAAAATACACATACAGTTTTACAGAGATAGCAATCACATTCTCCACAGCCACTGAAAATAAGGTGTAATTCTTTTAATTTCCAATGAATGTACTTCTATGTAAGAGGAACAAGCATTGTCTGGTTCAGACGAACAAGGTGAAGTACAGAAATTCAGTCACTAAATCAGTATACAAAGAACAGCTTAAACAAATATCGCTTAGGAATAGTCCAAGTATATTTATGTTTCCTCAGAATGTGTGTTGGGGGCAAGTGAGATAAAGGCCTCTTGAGATCCTCTCTTGCTTTATGTTTTTATGACTTGTTCATTTCTTCAGATGAGAAATATCAGTATGGAAAAGCAGATAAAATGCTGAAAGATGGGGCTGTCTTTTAAATTCAACATAATATGGGTTTCCCAGAGTTCCAGTGTTTATTACGTTATTAAAATGAAACACTTCAAGAATGACAAATACCCATCATTGAATTGTGACTTAAACATCACTTGAGACTGTTGGATGGGAAAAACCTTAGCCAAGGAACGTACATTATGTTTTAGACCAGTCTTGGTTGAGCATAAGACCAGGAAACAAAGAATAAAAAAAAACTTTAAAAAACAATTTTGGTGGAAGCACTAAGGTACATCCATCATAATAACTGTCTGCCTATCTCCCATGAATTTAAGGAGATACCTAGGCTCACCTAGGAGCTGGCTCACTTTGACGCTATTACCTCTAAGCTCCATATATATCACCTGACTCCTGACTGGGCAGACTTAAAAAAGCTCCTGTCACCTATGCTGCAAATTTTGGAATACTCCCTAGTGAAGCATTTGTATGTGATGTTGGGTCAAGTCTCTAAGGGAATTGGGCAATTGCACTTTCAAAGCCTCAAAAGGCTCTGTAGTCCCTCTGAGCCCATGTAAGTCTTACACAGAAACATGGGACCCTCTGAATGCCCTTTTAAACATGGGCTAGCATAAAACCAAACCAAAAATCCTAGTAGGTCATAAAAGCTTTAAGTCCCCAAACAAGGAAGAGAATGTTCTCTCCTTTTGTCTGGTCTCCACTCCATACTATTACAAAGATTATCAAGGCTGAGAAAATACAAAGGAAAATGTCTGCACTACAAGAAAAAAAAAAACCAAACCAAACAAACCAAAACAAACCCCAAAACAGACAGGAAAGAGTGGTGGGAGAGCTTGAAGCATTCCAAAAGCCAAGACCAAATTTTTGGAAACTATATTTTAAGATGCCAACTATTTTACAAACCCATTCTTAAGCTAACATCCAGTGACTAATTTTCTAGTAATGATGATTTCATTTTAGTCTTCAAATAGCTCCTCTGAATAATTTAACTGTTTGTGGAACTTTGTTCTCTCTGCATTGAGAACTCCAGCGATCGCCTTCTATCCAAGAAAAAGAGATTAACTATATTTTCATAGAAGCAAAAATGTGCACAATGCACTCCATGCTTTATATTGAGCAACTCATAATGGACAAAAACAGATTTTTCATAATGGACACAGAAAAAATTTAGCTTTGCCATTTCTGTTATATTCATTCCATCCCACATAGTTTTCCTGCTGTTTCTATGAACATTGCATAGAAATTTTAACCACGTGGTTTTTAAATATGTAAATGTCCAAATGCAAACACTAGATGCTTTTTATTTATGTTTTATAGTAAGAATGAACAAAGTGTAAACATTTGCATACTATCATAAAACCAGTTTCTGAAAAACTGCATTTAACAGAACCGCAAGGGAAAATGTCTAGCAAGGCATAGAAGCTACATGACCTTAAATTAGGTTGTGCCAGAAGCCACACTAAACTGTATTTTAAAATGGCGATTTCCCTAATATGCTGTGAAAACTCCAGAAAAAAAGGAGCTTCACGAGCATGACATATATTGCTGTTTGTTCTATCAACTCACTGAGATGCTTTGGAATGAATTCAGTACTCTGCTCTGCTGCAGGGGCTGCACAAGTGACAGTCAAGAAAGGCCCAGGATTTACAGTTACCTCTTTTGTGATTTCCACCCAAATCCACAGCGCCCAAGAGATTCGGTGGCTGGTTATTTTCCCAAACTACAGCCCCACCTTGGGAACCGTCAGCGCAGAACACAGCCCTGTGCAGGGCAGGGGGAGTTACAACACCGTCGTCCTGAGGAAACTGCGGAGATGTGACTGTTGCGACGATTTAACACGCTCGAAGCAAGCTGCTTACAACGATCATTTCAAGTTGACTTAATTCCCACTAACGACACCCAACCAAAACACTTCACTAAACTCTGTTCCAGCATCACGTCGACACGTCCCTCCTAGTCCGGTAACTTTTAAGGACGGCGCGCACAACGCAGTTAACTCGACGATGCCAACGAGGGCCGGCGCCTCAGGAGGAGATCCCCCACACCTCTTCTCCAGCCCCGCCGAGGAGCGGGGAGGGCAGCCAGGGGCACCGAAGTGGGGCTGTAAAAATCACCTCTCAGGGCAGCGGGGCTGAACCCCAGCGGCTCCACGCCAGCCGAAGCCCTCCAAATACACAGCGCGGGCCAAACGCTCGGGAGACACCTTACGTACGTGTCGCTCAGGGAGCCAAGCAGAAAGGCAGCAAATTAAAAAAAAATAATAAAAATACAAATTATATAATGATTATATAGATATATTAAAAAAAAATAAAACAAAACATGTCTCCCACCTTCTTTGATACGGCAAAAATTACCACAGGCCGGGAAGGAGAACGCCTGCCGCCCCCTCCCGCCGCCCCCAACCGCCGCACACCCGCTCTCCGGGCACCATTCCCCGGCGAGGAGGCACCGGAGGCCCCGCCGCCGCCGGGCCAGGCCGGGCCGGCAGCTCCCGGGAAGCCGCAGCCGCTTTCTCCCCCCCTCGCCGCCTATAACCACCCCCACCTCCCCCGGCTTTGTTGTGGTAACCGCGCAAGCAGCCGGGGCGGATACTCACAGGCACTGGAGGAGAGAGAAGGAGAAGAGGAGGGGATGGGGGAACCGCGCAGCACCGCAGCCGCCGTCTCGATGCCCGGCTTCTAGGCAGCCCGGGCCGGCCCCCTCGCGTCGTCGGGCGGGGAAAGGCGGTGCCTGAGGGGGGCGGGAAGGGAGCCGGGGGCCGGGACCTCCCCGGGGGCCGGGACCTCCCGGTGGGAGGTCCCGGCCCCCGGCTCCCTTCCCGCCCCCCTCAGGCACCGGCTCTGTGCTTCCTTCCCGCCTCTCTCGGTTCCGCAGAAAGCGGGGAGAAAGCCGGGACTCTCGCTGAGGCCGTGGCGCCCCATGCTGAGGTGATGGTGCCTCAAGTTGAGGTGATGGTGCCTCAAGTTGAGGTGATAGTGCCCCAGGTTGAGGCGATGTGGCTCCAGGCTGAAGTGATGGGGCTCCAGGGTTGAGGTGGCGGTGCCTCAGGCTGACACGGTGGCGCTCCAGGTTGAGGTGATGGGGCTGCACGCTGAGGTGATAGTGCCCCGAGTTGAGGTGATGGTCCCTAGATTGAGGTGATAGGGCTCCAGGTTGAGGAGGTGGGGTCATATGCTGAGGTGATAATGCCCCAGGCTGAGGTGGTGGTCCCTAGATCGAGGTGATGGGGCTCCGGGTCGAGGTGGTGGTGCCTCAGGCTGACATGGTGGCTCTTCATGTTGAGGTGATGGGGCTGCATGCTGAGGTGATAGTGCCCCAAGTTGAGCTGATGAGGCTCCAGGCTGAGCTGATGGGGCTCTGGGTTGAGATGATGGTGCCCCAGGTTGAGGCAACAGAGCCCCATGCTGACATGATGGTCCCTAGATTGAGGTGATAGGGCTCCAGGTTGAGGTAGTGGGGTCATATGCTGAGATGATGGTGCCTTGGGTTCAGGTGATGGGGCTCTGGGTTGAGATGATGGTGCCTTGGGTTGACACGATGGGGCCCCATGCTGAGGTGATAGGGCCCCACGTTGAGGTGCCGGTCCCCAGATTGAGCCAATGGGGTTCCAGGCTGAGGTGATGTGGTTCCATGTTGAGGTGCCGGGCCACATGCTGAGGTGATGGTGCCTCAGGTTGAGATGATAGTGCCCCAGGCTGAGGTGCCGGCACTCCATTTTGAGGTGATGGCATCCCAGGTTGAGATAATGGTGTCCCAGGTTGAGGCAATGAGGGCCCATGGGGTGATTGTTTTCCATGTTGGGGTAACAGGGCCCCAGATTGAGGTGACGGTGCTCCAGGCTTAGATGATGGTGCCTGAGGCTGGGATGATGGCACTCCTGGTTGGCGTGCTGGCAGCCCGCATGGAGGGGATGGTGCCCCAGACTGAGGTGACAGTGACACAACTCGAGGTGATGGTGCCCCATGTTAAGGCCAACAGGACCCCAGGTCGAGGTGATGGCTCTCACATTATAGTGGCAGGGCTTCAGCACCAAGTGACATGGTTCAGTTGTGGTTTTGGCAGTGTTAGGTTGATGGTTGGACTTGATGATCTTAAAGGTCCCTTCCAACCTATACAATTCTATGCTTCTATGATATTTCCTGAGGAAATGCAGGGGAGGAACTGATCTGGAGGGCTTCTAGGGACATCTGACCCAAATCTTTGGGGTTGGATCAGGACCATTTCTGCAGTGAACCTGATCTCAGCATCCTTGGATCTCAGTATAATTATTGCAGAAACATGGATGAAGCCTTCAGGCAGAGTTTCATTACTTCTAGCACCAACTTGGTAAGTGGTGACTACCTACTAGTGATCTGCTGTGAGAAGTGGTAGCGTCCTGTGTAAGGGTGGGAAAGGTTCCAGTTCTTAAGAAGGGGTCACTTGCAATATCAGACCTTGGTATTTCTTTAATAATAGTAATTTTACTTTTTAACAAAGTAGGGAAAGAATTATGTGAAAGGAAAGACTTAGATTACTGATCCAAACTAAAAACTCAACTTTACTTTGGCCCCATTGTTCATCGTGAAAAAGATTTAATGACATGTTCACATGTTTTTATCTGAGCATACTGAATTTTGAGTTGAATCGGGGCTGTGCAGCCAAGACAACTGTTGTGTATATGGCCTTATTTCACTTGGCACACAAATACATACACACACACAGAGGCACATATGTATGTATGTATGTGTATACACACATACTTTTAAATACATATAGTGAATGTGTCAGAACACGACAAGAAAAGAAAGTAAGTCTCTTGATTAAGACAACTGAATTTCCTTACATTAACCAGAGTCTAGTCCTACTTGTGCTACAAAGTGTTTAATGGGGGTTCTGCAAATTACATGGACTAACTTTTAATACTTGGTCATGTGTTTCATTCTTATTTTTCTGGAACCTTACTTGACTCACTGTTGAAATGTTGAATAATCACAACTGCAGCTAAAATCAGTGGAAGCTGTATTCGGAAAACATCAAGTGCTACAAAATGCTGAGCACTCAAATTTTCTTAGGTACCTCACATTGGACAATAAATGGGTGCTTTTGTCCTTTTTTTCCCTGTGTGTCAGGTTCATATCTGCGAATAGGCAAAATACAATACCACTGTCTCAAAAAGGCGTAGAGAAAAATCAAATCAGTTAATATTACTATAACTTANAAAAATCAAATCAGTTAATATTAGTATAACTTACATATTTTGTACAAAGGTGGGCAACAAAATTAATAATTATCTTCTGAGAGCAGTTCAACTGATTTTCAGTAAAGGAATAATGGGGCCTAGTGGAAAGATAGTATACGATTGTGTAATTAAAGTCTATATTGTAATATCTTTATGAATGACAATCTTGTAAGGAGAAAAAAACTGTGCAAGTAGAAGTTTTGCAGTTATAATATATAAAAATTCAGATAAAGTTTTATCAAACTCTGTCTACTTTTATAGAGACAGATTGTTTATATGGTTTCCACTGAAATGTGTCTGCATTTCATGTTTTCAATCAAGTTCAAAGCATCTACTGCTGCAGGGGAAGTTTTAAAAGGCAAAAATAGTTGGCAGTTTTAAGCCCTTTCATTCTACAAGCCTTTGAGAAATAATCACAATAATTTTCCTGAGTTTCTTGAAAGGTGTCAAGTAAGATTTAAGATACTGAGAAGTATAACAGACAATCTCCTTTTCTCTTGCTCTGTTAGGTAGGGTTCATGAAACCAACAGCATCCACTACCCAGTAAATTC
>RSEF01000004.1:46878759-46895872 GCA_003993805.1 Himantopus leucocephalus | reverse complement strand
AAAAAAAAAAAAAAAAAAAAAGAAAAAAAAAGAAAAAACATCCACCCATTCTCTGTACATTCTTCTACTTGTTTCCCAATATCAAGTACTTTTCTTAAAGAACATAAAAAGTGATAAAACAGTTTTCAAAGCAGAATAATGTCAGTACTCTAGTTTACTTTGTAATTGTCAGCTCCGACCTTTTTCATCATATAAAATGTATTTGGTATCTAAGATTATTGCAATAGGAATCAATAAAAACTAGTCTTCCTGTTGCAACCACAGCATTGACGTTTTTTACTCTCTTATTGCTCGCAGCTTGACAAACTCCTGAATTTCTTTTCTTGCAGGCATCCTTAGAAATGATGTAGGGACACCGCAACTTGAATCATGCTGTCGACTCAGCATCCAAGCTAGCGGATCTCACATTCAAGTGCACGGCAGAGTCATGTATGTAACCCTCGGGCTTTCCCTACTCACTAATACACCAGATTGAGACCTTTTGTTTCTAATATGATACTCAGACCTTTGTGCCCTCCGTAACCCTTCAGGATTCCCACAGTATAATTAGGGCCAGAGCACAAAACATGCTCATTCACCTCTGTACGGTGATTGTAACAAAAGCAAGCGAAAAAGATTCTCTCTTCTAACTGTCAAGAAAAAGGTGTACAATATCCATGCTCAGCCAAAAACTACTGGTAGGACAGGAGTTTGTGCTCTGGGGGTTTTTGGCTACTTTAAGCAGAATTATGTGTTGAAGGTGATGTTTTATTTGATCTTTCTCGATTAAAAAAAAACCTCCATAACACTAAAACACCTGAAGGAATGAAGCTAAGGCTGAACATAGAGTGGCTAATGTCATCAACGCTGAGCTAATCCGTGACTAAGCTTTGACTTAACATTGGACCGTCACACAAAGCTCTTCTGTGTCCTCTTCCTCCTGAAGCTCCCCAGCAGCTTTCGTCCGCACTTGCCCTTCCCGGGATTAGCCCAAATTAGGTCAGAGTTTATCTGAGGAGGGGAGGGACTCTCTTTTCTGCTTTCTGTTTGCACACTGCTGAGGAAGAGAAGATCAGGGTCTCCTTCGAGTTGTAAAAATAAGAACTGGTGTTAGGATCTGTCAGATACACTGGCGTAATTCCAGAAGAACTCTCAGGAGTTAATTGTAATTGAGTGATGGGAAGCAAATTTTGGAGTTCAGACTCAGATTCCACCTTGTGACTACAAAACCACAGGATCACAGCACTGAGCTCCAGGAATTATTCTCCCTTCAAACTCATGAACAGAAGCCTGGAGTTCAGGTGGTGACATTTATTTTTGGTCCTTTCATAAATTAATTTTTCTGATAAACTTGGGGGTGCCACTTGTGCTGATTTTTTTTTTTTTTAAGTGAATTTGAACACCCTGAGATATATTGGAAACTTGTTCAAATTAGTCTCTTCCCATCCTACGCTGATCCACTATGGACAAACCTCTTGGTCAGCATGAAGACCTTCTGGAGTTTCAGGAAGAGTAAATTACAGAAGGAGGCAGAGTTAAATAAGCAGTATCACTTTCCTTTAATGGCCCACTAAAAATGACACTGCTCCACAATGATGTAGTGGAGACCATGTAAAGCCCAGGTGAAAACAATAATAAAAGGACTCCTAGATGCAAGGTTTGGGTAAAAACTTGGGTATCACTTGTGTGATAAGAGGTTCTCCAGACCTTTATGTAGGATTCCCTGGACAGCTGTCTCACTGCTGGAACAGGATTGAGACGTTATTAGGCTGCGCACAGGAAGAACAGCAGAGATTATCACAGGAACAACAGGATCCTGGGAAAAAAAGGTGTCAGATTTGAGATTTACCTGAAAAATGTGGGGGGATGGTGGGCAGGAAAGAGGGAAGGAAGCCAAATGCAGCCCCACAGGATGTGAAGTAAAAGTAAATGTAGCCTTAGTTTATACACACAGTGCTGCTTCCTGAGCTGGTTTTCTCACAAGCAGAATAGGAGTCATGTTCAGTTTGAACAGAAATATTAGATTTCTAAAACCACACGAACTGCCTAATGAATAAAGAGATGATCATGAACTGAAAATCCGTATCCTTCAGGAGATGGAAAGAATCCTGCTAAGTTACTACAATGCAACTGCTGGCACTTCCTCACGTACTTGATGTTCACTTTTTACAAAAATCTACAAAGTAACAACACTGGTTAAAAGTAAGGGCAGAAATTTCACCCGGTCAAGTGTGCACGCTGGGGACCTTGCTGTCATTGGAGAACCAGCAATCCTCTTTTGAATGTGACGCAGTTATGGCCAGATGGGGGGGAAAAAAGAAGAAAAAAAAAGAAGAAAAAAATAAGACATGAATGTCATTGATAAGGCCATTTTGGTATAGTCCATCAGGAGACATTAGTGCAAGTGTACAATAATCCCAGGATTATAAAAAAGATAGCCCAAAGGAATTTTGGACATGGACACATCTCAACTTTGCTGCTTTGCAGAAAATAATGCCACCCTGGTGAAGGCAAAGCAGTCTCCCACAGCCACTTGTTGAAAAGGACAGGCACTATATGGGAACTTAGACAATCAAGTAGTCGTCAACACAAGCTAATGCAGATGCCTGTAATCCGGACCGCTGCAACTCTTCAATTATTACTGCCTCCAGCACTCAGCCCTGCAAGGCTCTGCTCACCACGCTCTCTCCTCCGCAGCTTTTAATGACGGAGAACGAGGGAGCTGAGCTCAAGGAATCCAAAACCAAATTAAGACGACCCATATAAGTTCAAAATGCACTTTTGAATGCATTACCATCCAACTAATCTGCTGTAATTTCCGGGTACGTGCATCCTGCTCTTGCAGACGCTATAGCTCACGGGGAGCAATCCTGTTGCCTGCAGTCAGGTTACTTTTCTGAATAAGGGTTTCTAGATCCTGTTCTCTAAACAGAAAACAATTCAAGCCACACGCAGACTAGACCAAAAAAGTGAAGTAACGACAGTATAGTTTGCAACTTGACTTCACATGGCTTGCCATGACGTGACTTTTCTTCCTGCAAGCCCACGTTATTATTGCTTACAATGAAGATGCATAATAATCTATGGTTTAATAAACAAGAATTTTTTAAAAATACTCGACCATTTACGAAGAAGAGTCTCCCTACCCGCTGCCTACAGAAATTTATGTAAATATCACTCACTCACTATTTTTAGGTAGAATTTATTATCAGTTTTTGAAATGCCTACTGAGTCATACATATATACAGTTGAGCTTTTTTTATATATATATATATATATATATAAATCGGACTGATGTTTCTGTAATATCCATTAGCAGTCTACAGAAATCCCAGATTCACTGAGGCCAAACACTGTTTTCTCTACAGCACTTCTTCCTAAGGAAAAGTAATTTCAGACAGTAAAGCTGAACTGGGGATTATCTTTATGCAGCAAGGTCTTGGCTGCATGACAGAAAAATTAAAGGAGCCTGCAGATCAGCTGGAATACTACCGCTCAAAGTATGTTTGGATGACAGCCAAAGTCTTGGAATTGTTTTGCCATGAAATCTGCTTTTAGACAGGAAGAACAGGAAAGTTTTCAGTCTGGAAGAGGCTTCGTGATGAAAAGCTCGGAAATCAAGCCCATTATTCACATCCAATCAAGCCTGCCCCTCCCTGCTCCCCGCTCCCCTCTCCAGCCCCTGCACAGCCATGCCCGGGTGTACAAGCGCACCCCACACACCGCACACGCTCCGCGCCTCTTGCATGCTTTTGGACTTTATTTGCGATAAAGTCGCTCAATATTTAATTCAAAATTATACTGCTGGTTTGAGCGAGCTGTGCTTCATTCACATAATACAGGTCATAGAGATGACTGTCCTTTAAAATGCGTTATTTGCCAGTATTAGATGTAATTCAAACCTCCAGATTTAATTCAAACCTCCTGGCTCCTAAAGACAAAGTAAGTTCAGGTGTTACAAAGAGGCTCTACCTGCTTTTTCCTCTCTCTGCCCGCACCTGCAGTGGCATTTCAGCCATCACATACTCTTAGCTGACACCTAGGTTTCTGTACGGCCAGTACGGCACAGATACATATTTAAAATGCAGATGGCGTGTAGAAGTGTGCCCTTGTGGCCACGGTACAGGGAGCTCTCCGGGGCTGCTCTTGCCGGTGAATTATTGCAGCCACAAAGTCAGCAAGAACGCAGTCCAGGGTCTAATCCTGGGAATTGCAGGCAATTAAAAAGCAGAGCCCGCACAGCTGTGAAACACTCCCTGAAGCAGAGTATTTGGCCGGCTTTGCTTCACCTGGGACACCCAAGGAGCATCCTCCATCCCCACCCAGGCCTGCGTGTAGCTGGGCAGCCGCCCTCTGAGCCCGGCGAGGACTGGATGCGGTGGAGAAGCAGTCCCAGCACTTGCTCTGCACTGATCCCGTCTTTGTTTCCATACAAAGTGTTCAAAAGGTTTTCATAACGCCAGCTCGTCACCACCCTAGACATCGACTACAGAGGTATTGCTGTGATTTCACAATAAATCTAGTTTCACAACTCCCTGCTGTTGAATCAAAAACTACCTTGCATCAGATGGCGGCGGCCTATGGTGTGCTCAGTCAAGTTTCTGTAAGAAGCTGTGACGAGTTAACACTGCCGTGGCAGGCTTTGGGCTAGCTCAGGTACTGTCCCCTCCTCTCTCACGCTGCCAGGGATGCCACAAACTCCCCGTCAGCTGCTCTAGTGCATGGGGTGGGATGGCAGCTGCATGTCCTCAGTTGATCCGTGCTCTGCTATTGCTGGCACAGCGGTGTTAGTCCGCGCGAGCCGCGCTGAACCGGTGCGTGTGCCTTCCCGACACCGCCATGGAAAGTCGTGGGCACTGCCACAGGGCACTGCCACCGGGGCTCCAGCGCTGCTCTCCGATTTGAATCCAGATCTGATCCAGCCTGTCTCACGCCCGGTCTTGCCCTCTCTGCCTTTGTCCCTCCCGCAGAACCACCAAAAATTTAAACTGGATCTTAACTCTGAATTTCAACTAACCCACCGCCCCACAAGTGGTGTAATAGCCGGTTGTTCTAGAAAATTAACTTCATTGAAAGATTCGTTGGTGTGATTTGCATGATTGAAATACAGCAATTAGACCAACAGGTGTAGAGAAAATAATTTCAAATTAACACACAGAGACTGTTTGCCTCCAAGTTATTTTTGTTCCAAGCTCGGGAGGGCATGACAATTGTCCTACACGCGTATGGCAGGGAACGTGGCAGGGGTTTTAGTCACCAAAGGTTAAACATGACTGAGAGACATTCAGACATTGCTTTGAAGCCTTTTGTCTGTGCTACGTCTATACTTAGCAACCTATCGGCAATTTCATAATGACAGTTTTACCCAGCTGTCTCTGGGATCACTTGCGGCTGCTACAGAAATACTGAAGCGGTCACGCAGCCCCTCGTGGCTTTGAGAACTGAAGAGAAACCGTTCATTACAACCCCAAACGTAGTTAATTGACAGCTACTGAGCATCTCCTTGCCAAGCCATGGGAGGCAAAGTCTACCTACCTTGGCTCACAGAAGCTGCTTACAGCCATCAGCTGCTTGATCTCACCTTGTCCCTTCAGCCATCAGAAGGAAGAGAGTCTACAGAATGGGCAAGACAGCTCCTGTAGCTCTGAAAGAGGCTTACAGAGTTGAACGAGGAACAAGTTATGCCTCCATGACCTGAAGCCCTCCAACACTCCTTCCCCTGCTGCCCAGGCAGGGTACTCTCACCTACGGCCAGCCCGGATCTCATGAAGACCATCTCACAGGCATTGAAGAGACTTCTTGATGGAACCCCTCCAACACACTTCTCATTTGGCTGTATGTGTTATCTATAAGACACTCTCTCTTGTTACAGAATCATCAGAATCCGTGGATTTTACACGTTTACATCCTATAGTATATTTCATCCAGGTCATCAAATCCATCATGTAGATTTTTCAAATTCTTCTGCCACCAGCTCCAGGACAGCGCGTGAAAAGGGTGGGAGTGGCCACACCACTCTGTAGTCTAGCGGAGCTCTGCTAGCATGGGATACCTGGCTCTCCTGATCCACTCTGCAGTAGGGTGGCACAGATTTATCAGTAGATGGCATTGATTAACTAATGGAAGATAAAATGAGGCATGGACCTCTTCCAGAGACATGAACTTTTGCATCTTGGGCATGTTATTATAACATTCTCAGAACAGCAGGGGGTTAGGTGAAGAGATGGTGAAGAAGAGGTGAAGAGAGGTGCCTCTCTTCCTGACCTACTGCTGTCAAGAAACCTGTTTACATTGTCCTGAAATCTGTTTGTGTTAAAAGGGACTTTCCCTGTTGCAAGAATAATGCTAAATTTCTGGAGATGACCAGTTATTGACAACTTTTATGTTACACGGGCTGATACGCTTTTCTATTGTGTTGCATACCTGCTGGGAATATTTTGTTTATGAAGTTATCTTACTTCTTTCTGATCCTGAATCTCCTCAGCAAACAAATATTCCATTTAAATGCCTTGCCTGTCTTTTCAAACGTGCGGAATAAGCCATTACAAACGTTCCCAAAGGCAATGCCTCGAAGCGTGGTTTATTTCCTCTGAGCTCCGCTCAGTAAGGTTGTCTGAGTCATGGATTTTTCTGCCTGCTTAAGTCTGTAGTCTAACTATTACCCCTAAGTACAGTGCTGAAGTCCAGTGTTGCAAGTCCAAGGGTTTCTGTTACCTTCTTACGTATAGCCAGAGATTTGACTTTGCTCTGGCAGCCCCGTTGTACCAATCGCACATGGTTGGTCCTGAGTGCTCAGCATTTCTCGGCAGTCGAGGCAAAGCTGAACTGTGCCTGCTCTGAGGATGAAGCAGAACGGCACGTCTTGCTCTCCCCTTTCGGAGGGGTCAAAATTCAACTGAATAGCGGTGACAGAAGGGCTCTGACAGACACTGTTGCCTCAGGGCGGCTCACGGTAGTAAAGCTAAGTGAGCTCCCTGGTCCCAGGAACAGGAGGCCGTGCTCTAGTCCAGCTCCTTATATGCCCACAATATTCAGCCTATTCTCGTTCCCCTCCTCATCACCTGGAAAATACATATACATATATATGTGTATAGATATATATATCTGCTGACCTGGGGAGAAGGGAGGAGGGAAAACCAGCCAACCTGCAGCCCGTAAATCCCTTCACCTCACTGCTGGCATAACCTGAGATTTGGAGGGTCTGTCTGCCTGGTCCCCCTTCCGCCCCCCCAGCTCCTTCTTCAGGACATCATTTCTCCACCCACATCTATCTACCCTTGGGCAACTGTCAACTTTGCTTGCATCTAATGCCAGATTTAGATACTACCAAATGGTTTAACATACTCTGAAGAGACAGAAATTTGGATATGACCTTGAGACCTAGTGTTATCTCAGGACTCCTGAGCGATACACTCAGTATCAGTTTTCCCCTTCCCTAAAATCGAGTAACAACCAAGTTCTCCTTTGCTGACCACTGTGCTGGTACTACCTAACAGCGACGAGGTACTCTGATAAACTGGTATCAGAGTCCATAGAAATACCATCTATTTACTCTGATCTTCAAAAGGGATCACCTTTCCCAATTTATTGATTGGCTTTGTAGTCGCTTGGGTGTGACAATTTTATGCTTACACGTGTTGGTACTTACCCCTGTCAAAGCATTTTGACATAGTATGGTGCAAACAGACGTGTCGCTGCATGAAAACTGAAAGTTCGTCTGCACAGAGAACTCAGATTCATTAGGCTAAAATAGCTTTCAGATCGGTTTCATGTGATAAATCTGTACAGCTCTCCTGTGTGGATATTACTAAAAGCGTTTAAGAATAGTTAGGCTGGCATCGCGTCATACACCAATAGCAGAGTATTCGCACAAAGGAATTCAGCTGTTGAGCTGTTATGTACTAGCAGACACTATTTTATTAAACCAGATTTCATCTCAAGAGAGGTTGGGAAAGCGAAGGGGAAGGGAGTGCTAGGTTATTATCATTCTCGGCATCTTTTTTTCATTGTTAAGTTGGTTTGTGGAATGGTTGTACGGGTATTCTTGCAAAACTAATTCTAATTCACTGCATAATCCTATTTGTTTACTTTGGCTCCAAAGAAAGCTGAGTGCAACATGTCAATGTATGTGTTCTTGACACTAGGGCTCTCTTGCATGTCACCACAGGTATATTTTATCTCACAGCTGGCATCTACACATTTATTTTATTCCCCAAACAGTCATAGGAGAATGATTTCAGAGATACAAAGGGAAAATATCTGCTGTGTTCAGGAGTCACAAGCGAGCAGGAAAATCTTAAGAGTGAGTAAAACTATACTATGGACCATGAGGTCAAAAGAGAAACCAGACATTGTTTTGTTTGCAGTTAAAGTCCAAAGCAATCCCAAATTATGTCAAAACCCAACCCACTTTGGCTGAAAGAGGATCACTGCGTTTGAAAGTGAGTCAAGAAAGGGATGCCTAATCACAGTCATGGCTTCTGCCTTCCAGCACTACAGCTAGACTTACAAAGACAAATATACCCTGACCTGAAAATCCAGTACAGTATCTAATTTTTCTCACACTTCTCAGCTTGGATCAAACCCAAAAAAGGGAGGAGAACAGACTTAAGGAGGTGGGTAGTGTCTGCGGTATTGCTGCCGCTTGCAATCCCCACTATCTCCATCATCCTCATGTAGACCTGTACAATCTCTTCTCTGTTTTACCTGAATTTCATCTAGCTCTTTCCCACCAGCCCTCTTGTTCAAGGCTTTCCTTCCTCTCTCTTCTCAGTTTGTCACAACCATCCACAGCAATTCCATTTTCTGCTTGAGGAACCACCCTATCCCTCAGTTGTATGCTTTATCGTCATCACAACTTCTTTCAATTCACAGCCCTTTTTTCTTCCATTCAAAAGAAGGGTGTTGAATTAAGGTGTCCTTTGCAAACAGTTCCTCTCCAGTTCCTCATCTAATCTATAGCTGGTCTTTGGCCAACAGCTGCCTGAGCTTTTTCCTGAGACACTCCTTCATCGTGTGAGATCTGGTTTGCCAGCAATGATTACACTTTTGCCCTTCTTGGCTTCATCTTCTTTTATCCCATATCATGGTGCTATTTCTCGTCATTCCATATCCTCTTCTACTTTCGATTCCTTTCCCCTTCCCTCCCATGTCTACTTCTCTTCACCTAACCCAGTCCTACCAGTTCATCCACACCTGTCACCTGGATTGATGCTACAGATCATCTCTGAGAGAAACGCTGTAGGAAGGATGGTCCTTCCTTATCACAACAGTGTTCTCTCCTCTTCCAGAGACACCATGTGCCCCCGTTTGCCCCTTGCCTCTAACGTTATGCCTTTCCACCAGTTCTCTTTGCACAAGATGTTACTGATTTCACCCAAGAAAATTTAACCATATTAATCTCCCCACAACTCTCCTTTTATCCTCCTGTGTCACCAGATCAGAATTTTTTCATCTTCACAGGGGCTGATCTTGCTTCCAGCCTAGGACAACAAGTGCCACCACTACTACAACAGAACAAAACAAAAAAATCCCAACAATCCCACCACTACCCCCAAAAAACAAGCAAACAAAAAAATCTGTCAGCCAGAGCTTATTCCATAAAGAAGAGAGGAAAAAGAGCATTCAGATCCCTGAACAAAATACCTCAGCATCCTTTCAGAGCAAGGACCAGCGCTTCCCTCAAAATAATCCAGAGCGGAACCACTAGCAACAAACACAGTTCTTCTGCAGGACCCTTCCTTGGGCAAGCAAGCAATCCTGAGAGGAGCCTCAAACCCTACCTGCTCCTGTTGTGCTGGGGCCCAGTAGATCAGGTGGGTATGATGCTCCCAGGCTCACTCCCAGCACCTGTTTGGTACAGGAGCAGCTGCTCCTCTACATCCTTAAAAGCCTTTGCTCCCCCTTACACTGCTCTTTTTTCTAACTCCTCATTTGCACTGGTGATCCCGTCCCATCTCAGTGATGCATGTAGCTCACACCTGCTCCCATCCCCTCCCTGGTCCTAAACCTGCCATTCTTCCCTCCCAGTGCAGACCTAAAAGTCTCTCCCAACTACTGACATCCACGCTTAGTCACTGCCTTCCTGCGACGCTTCCATACTTTCCTACTTCCTTCCATCTCAAGGCTTTCTTAATGCACTGCTACACTAAGAAGACCTTTAGAAAAGGTCTGCTGGGACCACCATCTGTCAAGCTATACTAGAGCTTCTCGGTTTCCTTCTGCCCTGCCAAAACACCTTTAGCCTTTGACCCAGACTGAGCTCCTCGGGGTGGGAATATTTGTTAGCACCAAGAGCAACTTTCCAGGCCCTACAGTAATTAATAACAACAACTCAGTCACCTATGGCGGAACATTTCACAGATTGATGGCTTCACGTAAGGAGATATTAGCTTCCTATTTTGTTTTTAAGTATCTGTTTTACTCAACTGTCTTAGTGGCCCTCAGGCTAAGTGGAAGGAAAGGAGAAGGCTGCACGGAAATCTTGAGATGAATAAGGGGAATGGCAGTATTCCTTGAAGGCAACAGCCTTCATGCTGAAAATATTTTTTTTTCTGAGCAATTACTGTTTTAGTTCCTGGCTTGGTATGCAGAGATTTCAAACCCATGATCTGTAGGTCATTGTGTTTTTTCCTGCGGCTCAGTAAAACTAGTCATAAATTTGCATCAATTTCAACAGTTTCAGGCCTCCACCTCACCATTTACTCACAACTACATTTTCTGTTTTCCTTTTGACATTTTCAATACAGAAGTTCAGCCTGTCATTTCAAACTAAATTTAATTTTAAATAGACCAAAAGCAAAAAGGAGCGTTTTTTTTCAAGCCAGTGTGGATTTGTGGGATCTCTGTTTCAGAAAAAAAAAAAACCTAAGCCAAAATTACTTCCATCTCTTCAATTTTTTCCCATTCTCACCAAACCCAAAAAATGTTATTAGCACAACTGCAGTCTGCAAGCAACTGCTTTAGCCTGGATAGCACATCACCTTCTCTTGGTTTCCAGTGCGGCAAAAAAATGGACAGATTTTTAAATTATTTTTCAAGCAATAGTACAGGTGCCACTGTAGATTCCCAACTGCTGTCTGATGGTCCTCTACCTCTCCATGCCCTTACACCTGTCCAAGCACACCTTGGTGGCATGGCCCTCCACCAAAGCACAGGCTTGGGCTACGTGACCAAGAGCCGCTCCTGGACACAGCTGTGCAGGCAGACCGCCTGGGAACCATCCCTGCAAACCCTGTGGCCACGTCTCTGTGGCCTATGTGTGCAGCAGCCAAGAGGGCTGGAGCACCTCTGCTGTGAGGACAGGCTGAGAGAATTGGGGTTGTTCAACCTGGAGAAGAGAAGGCTCCGGGGACACCTTAGAGCCCCTTCCAGTACTTAAAGGGGCTACAGGAAAGATGGGGAAGGACTTTTGATCAGGGAGTGGAGTGATAGGACGAGGGGGAACGGAAGAGGGGAGATTTAGATTAGATATCGGGACAAAATTCTTTACTGTGAGGGTGGTGAGGCACTGGCCCAGGTTGCCCAGAGAAGCTGTGGCTGCCCCATCCCTGGAGGTGTACAAGGCCAGGCTGGATGGGGCTTGGAGCAACCTGGTTTGGTGGAGGTGTCCCTGCTCATGGCAGGGGCATTGAAATGAGATGATCTTTATGGTCCCTTCCATCCCAAACCATTCTATGATTCTATGATTCTGTATTCCAGGTGCTCTTCCCACAACCACCCATCAGCCCCTGTAGAGTTTCTGTGAGCATACAAGGTCAGTTCCATGAAGCTTGGCATGGACACAAGCTGTATTTTAAACACGCTGACCAGCAGAAGGCATCTAAGGTGCATCCTGACTTTGCAGATCGCATTAAATCTGCACAGCTAGGCTGAGCTGGGCTCCTCTCTTGGGGTCACCAGCAGCATTGGCAAGAGGGGCAGGGCACGGCTTCCCACACTCGAGGCAGACTTTATGACCTTTACGCCTTCTGAGGCTCCAGCAGATTGAGTTTCCTGGGGCCTGGACACGTCCTCTCCACACTCCCAGCGCCGTGCCTGCCGCTCACCTCTGCCTGACTTGCAACACTGCTTTTTCCACAGCGTTTCGTCAGAGTCTTGTAGCAATTCGGGCCCATACTCTCTTTCTTTGCCAACCCCGTTGTGACACTGCGCGTTGGAGCAACATGTACCCATCCATAAACTGCAGAACTATTTAGAGTGGTCGTCTCGGCAGCTTCTTAGGCAGCAGAGTGCAGAATAATGTGTCGGGGAAGAGTGTACGTCCTTTGCATGTAACAAGTGTCATGTATTTGCTGAGTATACACCTCAACCTTTTGCTCTGCACACACGGTAGATAGAGCGGAGGGAACCACCGTTGTTACGGGAAAAGTTATGTAGGTAAAAGGTTAAAATAATGTCATTGGCTTGGGCTTCCCGCAAGAACTCAACCAGTTATCTGAGATCAGAGTTAACCATTCACAAATGCTGAGGTGCCCCGAGGGGACAGAATAGGATTGCTCTGCTCCCATTGGTACAGATAATTAGAGGTTTTTTGGGAGAGGATCATCAAGGGAAGAGATAACCTAATAAAGAAGGGAGGAGGTTACAAAGGCCGACTCTCATTTTCACAATAATAGTGCAACCTGCCCAGGATGCCCATTAAGTGATTCTACATTCAAAAAAAAAAAAAAAAGAACAAAAACCTCAGGTCTCCCAGGGATACAGCAAGCACAGTTTTTCATGAAAAACACACAGAAATATTAACGTTCTTGCATATCACTATTCACATCTGCACATTTCAACATGCTAACTCACCCATGCTTCTCACTGTTGGCCCAGGGCCCACAAAAATATAATTATATATATCATATTTTATAGGTGGGCCCGTATATCTAAAGGCTAACCAGATCAGACTGGGTTTACACAACCCGGTCAAAGACTGGAGAAGCCCCTGCGCAGCTGTCTGGCAGCTAAAGCGGCTCTTTGGTCCCACGGAAATCCTTCTTATCCCGAGCCACGAAATGTTCTCAACGTGCCGCTGAGGAAAACCATGCAAGTCACACCAGTTTATATAATTTTAACTCAATTATCCTTTTGAAATACATCATACATGTCTACTGCTTGTAAAGCTTATTTGTACTGTATTATTTGAAAAAAATCTGGGAACGATGCTACGATCCTGTATAAAACAGAGATGCACACATCTGCAGGCAAGTATGCAGGCAGAGGTGCCCCTAAGCTGTTTCAGCATCATATCGTGACGGCATTTTTAAACAATGTTTTTCTTAAACACATTTAAGGTTTAAAAATACCCATTTGTTCTTAAAATCCCTTATTACATTTAGAGACTTTTTAGTGAAAATTTCAGGTTAAAATTATTTTATCTAAAAATGCAAAGTGCAGACTGACTCAATCATGGTAATATGTATTCAGCTAAAACTCCTGATTTCAATGACGGTTTCTTGAGTAACAGCTGAAGGCTAAGTACCGAGCTTAAAAGCTACTTTCAAAGCAAGTAAACAAACTGATCTAAAGATCACCACACCTTTCTTACCAGGAGACCCTCTAGTTGCAAAGCATACATCAAAAGAAACACCTGGCAGAAAATTGAGAAACGGCAATACTTCTGGGCATCCCACCTCAAGTAATTCCCAAGACATTCCATTTACACTACGTTTTGGGTTAGTATTCCTCTTTCTTTTCACACCCGCAAAAGGTAAAAGAACTACCTGAAGCACAAGAGAAGCAAAATAAGGAGGTATGCTTGTAGGTGGATCAATATTATTTTTCAGTGCTGGAATGTCAAAATAATCCAAAATAAACCTCCTTGAGGTCCTCCTGAATAAAATATGCTGCCCCACTAAAAACATCTACCAGTTCCATCCATGTCTTCCGGGGGTTGGCCAGCTCAGCATGTTATCAACCAAAATACATCAGTCCAGACCCACCTTCTCCACAGCTCAATTCCTCTTGAGCCATCATACCTCCTGTCTTTTCTCTGGACCTCACTGGACTGCCCATCGCATCCGTGTGCAGAGTGAGATGGCAAAAGCAAGTCACTCTCGTAGGGAAACAGATCTTTCTTAGGCTGCTGTAAATCAGTCCTGGTGTCTGCTCAGGCAGAGCTCAGGCACCAAAAGAGGCAGATGTCCATCAGAGTCCCGGCTCTTAGTGTTTACTGAACCCAGGAAAAGAAACCAGGACAACCATCTTGGAGAAGACTTAACCTATGTTTTACCTACAAGTCAAAAAGGAAGGCAATCTGATTTCCGGTAACAGGCAGCTCAAAAGCACTTTGTAGGAGCTTCCAGTTAAACAAGGCAGATGAAGCCAACTGTGAAATGTTGTACAGAAGAAAGAGGAGTAAGGTGCCTCATGAAATTGAGACCTGTAAGCAGTATGGTTTTAAGTACAAAACAAACGGTAAAGGTAAAGAGCGACCTGTGAGAAGCTCGGTGGACCTCTGATAAGAGACATAATTCAGATCTGCGACAAGAAGACATTTATCAAGATGCTACAGGGAAATTCAGAATTAACTTGGGACAAAGCAAAGAAAATTTACTCGCCAAAGCAAGGCACCCCCATCACCCTGACCCAGAGCAACTTTACAGCGTACGGCAGTACTCTGATACTGCGGGCAGAGAGGAGACTCTAAAGTAGCAGACGAGAGCAGATGTGAATCAGATATGAAGAAGAGTAGTGCCAAAGTCCACAAGAAATCAGAGAATACTCTAGAAAGATGGCCAATGCCAAGTGTTTTTCTATACTTCACACGTCAGCATTGTTGAGCTCTTAGCACGCCAAGCCGTACCTAAAAGCGCCTCCCTCTGCCCCTGCTCCCTTGAAAAATGTTGACTTTTAAAATCCCCAAAGAGATGACTTGTGATTTAGACTACAAACTTATGTAACACACAGAACGAAAGACGGGTGGAGGGCAAAGTCCAGAGCTGAGCTGACATGTCAATCCAAGTCAAATACGTGCTGTTTGGTCTCTGATGGACTGTGAACTGCAGCTGTCTGAGGAGCTACTCGGGACCAAAACCTGAAGATCTCCTAGCACAGGATGGTCTGGCCATCAGATCTCCTAGCACAGGATGGTCTGGCCAGCATTTTTGGGGGCCTTATTATGGATCTAAAGAAGAGCTCTCAGAATAAAACCAGGTTTCATCTGAAACACTAGGAGGCTAATTCATAGAGTCATAGCATCATAGACTCATAGAATGGTTTAGGTTGGAAGGGACCTTAGAGATCATTGAGTTCCACCCCCCCTGCCATGGGCAGGGACACCTCCCACCAGACCAGGTTGCTCCAAGCCCCGTCCAGCCTGGCCTTGAACACCTCCAGGGATGGGGCAGCCACAGCTTCTCTGGGCAACCTGGGCCAGGGCCTCACCACCCTCAGAGTGAAAAATTTCTTCCTAATATCTAATCTAAATCTCCCCTCTGTCAATAATTCCTAGCATAATGCATTAGAAAAGATGCATGGCAACTGCACAGAACTTGAAAAACCTCACTGAAATGCCTCAGCTGGAAAGCAACACTGGTGGAGATGTAGAAGCAAACATACACGAGAAAGAAAACACAAGAGCCACGCAGGAGAAGCGACCCAAAGGAAAGCCGGCGCCGGTGCACTGGTGTCAGAAGGAAGGCAGCCGCTGTCTCCTACGTGCCTGGTGAGAATAACCACCGGGCTGAGGTACAAAAGCATCTCAACTCTGGATCCTGCTTCCAGGCTTGTAAGTTACCTCAAGCATTGTGCAAGGCATCCTGTGATTAACTGAAGGGTCAGGACTCTGCTTCTCCAGCGGGACACCTGGGGTGAGCCTCAAAGCTCCTTTGCAAATGCAGCCCACAAATACCAAAAAGGTCAGGTAGAGAAAACACGATTTTCTACCAAAAAGACAGTAAAAATTAGGTCAAATAATGGAAAAACTCAAATCCACTGTTTATTCTAAACCTGGTGTTGCTGCAACAAGCCTGTATCTGTTGGAAGAGCTTTCCTCATTCTGTGGGAGATACCCTGGATTGTTTACCAATCTTCACAGCATGTTTAGAGGTCAGATTGTATCACCTTTCATGCCCATTCTTTTCCAAGAACCACAGGAAAACAAAAAACACTGGTAATAGCTTATTTAGCTGTTCGCCTATTTGCTTATTGAGTTAAGCACTTCACTGAGAAACCTTTCACACTGATTTAAGAGTACAAATTCCACTGCAAAAGAAACAGTCTTAAATGCAGTCTTATTTAGCAAAATAGTTAAACAAGCACCTGAGCTTAGCTGGCTCTAAATTGCTAAAAATCTTAAACTTTCTGACAATACGTCTCATGGATACTGAATACTGGCAATTTGCCTTCAGCAAGCTTATTACAAAATACACTTCTGGGTGTCTGCAGACTCGAATTTACACTGCTAAAGGCACCCGAACTCCCAAAATAGTACTGGAAAATTAAGTTCTCAGAAAAAGAGGGAGAACTGTCTGACCTGAAAAAATATATGACTGCTGCTATCACAGCCGCTGCTGTTAATGTTCAGTGATTAGGGTGAAATTTAATAAGGATTACAAATGGAGAATTGCTTATTAAGCAATTTACTTCTCCCTTTTACCAGGCTTGGCCAATTCCCTACAGCGCTCCCTTGAGCTTTCTGCCCAGGCTGTTTCAAGCTGATTCTGTTAATGCAGCTTCTTGGAAAGATTATGCCTGAGTAGAATAGATCAAATCAAGGAAATCAGTCTGGTTTTCTTCCTAGATTTTCTTTTAATGTCTTCCTGCTTTTCCCTTTACCCGTTTTGCCCGAGGCCGCACTTTATCTCCCTCTCCAACTGTCTTATCACACAACAGCGGCACATAAAAAAGCGTTTTGAATGACAGAGAAGGTATGTCCCATGGTTTGGTAAACAAGCCAACTTCCAGTGAAGAATGTCTGTATAAAAGTCATGAATGAAAGCTGCTTCTTTTTCTTTTCTCTACCCCAATAGCGTCGCAAAAACAGCAACAACAAAAAGAAGTTGAATATTTGCAGTAACACCTGCAAAAGACCACGTGCTGGTCCTTTTGCATTGCTGTCCCCTGAGCGGTACCACGTGAAATGTTCCCAGGTATGTCCCGAATGGGCCATGTAGCATGATACCGAGATGCCCGACCTGGCTAACAG
>RSEF01000004.1:46867346-46878659 GCA_003993805.1 Himantopus leucocephalus | reverse complement strand
AGAGGGGCTCCAGCCCTCAGAGCATCTTTGTGGCCCTCCTCTGAACTCGATCCAACAACGTAACTATTACTTTGTACTATGGAGTAGATCATGTTTCTGCGTTTCCACGTTATTCCGCTATATCCAACCAACCACTGCTCGGAATTTATNAACTCGATCCAACAACATAACTATTACTTTGTACTATGGAGTAGAACATGTTTCTGCGTTTTCACGTTATTCCGCTATATCCAACCAACCACTGCTCGGAATTTATGCCAGCGGGAAGAGTAATGCAGTTCACAGTGCCGACCCCGCAAGGATTTGCACATAAGTTCAGCCTTATGCACTTGGTTTGCTTTACTTTCCTGGGGACTCTTTCACTCAGATTTCAGAGGAAAAGCAGATTGAGATAAAGTGTTGGTATCACAGGGATTTCGGGGGAACTGGCGAGTTAGGGAAAAAAATAGTGGTCATAATGGTGCATTCTTCCAACCTAACAAGGAAAATATCCCTGAAAACGGCCAGGACCAAGATGAGTGGCCACAAAACTGTCACCTGCATGCTTGGAAGCAGGACCTTAGGTGCAGCCCTGAGCTTTCCTACCAAATTTTAACCCGGGGGATGACAGTCAGTGGAGGACAAGCTGCTCTTCAGGAAAAAGGGAAGTAGCATTGCAGGAGCAAGACATCTATTTTTCTATACCTGCCCAGGATGTCTTCCACCTATGCTTTTTGGACCTGCTTATTTTCCTTCTGTTTCTGTGCATCTTTCTCCTCTTTAGGCTGAGATCCCAGCCTGAACTGAGGTCTCTCACCAAACAGACTAAGCTGCCCTTTTCCGAAAGAGAAAACATAGTCGGTTTGCTCCTACCTGTCTTTTCAATCACATGATGTCTCTCCTTAACAGATACACCAGAGCCTAGGCAAGCAAGAAACGTTCCTTACTGCAACACCTGCCAGTACAATTTCTGGCTCTTTTTCTGCTTAAAAGGTAACCACAGGCACAGCGTTGCTCGGCAGCACTGTTTAAGTATGGCAGATCAGACGCCGTCCTGATTTACAACCTCCGCCAGCCCAAGTGAAAGCAGGAGCCGGCAACTTTGCACGTCCCCTCTGAAGGGCGAGATGCCCAGATATAATGTGTATGAGGATGCGTCTTTAGGGAGTCTCTCCAGCCCACCTGGCACGGCTCAGGAAGGCAGCTCAGCCTATATGTATTTACCTTGCTGCCTGAAAAAGAACGAGCAGTCCAGGACACAACGCAGCGCAGCCACGGCAGGCTCTCAGGGCCGTACCGCCTTAGTCTTGCAAATCCCTCCCGACGGTAATAAGGGTCGCGTGACCGAGTCTCTTAACTTTGATTTCATATTTTAATCGCCAAGTGCAAAACGTGGAGCCTGTCGGCAGCTGGCAGCCTTGCCTGCCTTTCCACCCGCACCCCGCGGGAGCGTGGCTTCAAAGTGCGGCAGCACGCTGAAGTGTCTTCTGTTCACCACGAAGCGGGGCGTAAAGCAGCTTTTAAAAAGACGAAGCATCTCCAGGTGGTTCAGGGCACTGAGCTACGGCGTACGTCTGCGGTGGGCATAACCGCAGGCCGGCAGGGTTAAAAGGGAGGCTGTCCAAATTCATCCAAGACCTGCAAATTTCGAAACACGTAAACCCTACATGCGTCAGATAAAGGAGCCAGAAAGAAAGGTGCCCCCTAATGAGTTTTTTTTGCGCTTGGGTGAGCGAAAGGGCTGCTTCAGGAGGCTAATAACTGAAAACCTTCCAGGCTTTTGTCCGGAGAAATGGCAGGCACTTTCCATCCCTTTGAAAAAAAGAAGGCCTTTCGGAGTCTTCACGAGAGATGTGGATTTTAAGGGCGACCTTAGGTCATACAGAACTAATCAAGCGAAAACAATAAGAAAATTAGACTGACAGTCAGCAAGTATCTGAGGACTTTATCAAAAAGAATTAGGAATGGACAAATTCACTGGGAGCAAAGGATCAGATCTGCAAGGTGGCATTGTGTGGTGGGATTAAATTATTTATTCATTGTTAATTTATTTATTTATGTATGTGCAAATGACCTAGCTGCTGCAGGTGCTGAGGAGTTTCTGAAAAGGCCCAGTTTTAGAGCCAAGGCTAGAATATTGGTCCATTTAACTCATTCTTTTCCTTAAGGCGATCAAACAGTGACTTTTATCTAGGAGATAGAGGAGGAAAACCATATGTGTACTGGGAATGATGCGGGGTCTGAGCAGCACTAAGTACCCAAGTATTCCAGCCTCATTCAAGAATGCTGTGCAGTTTAATGTCCAGCAAATTAGCAAATGAATGCTTATGTCAATATGTGAAAAATCCCTAGTTGGTTTAAACAGATAAAAAGCCTCTTGGGAAATGGCAGAAAATGCAGGCTTTCTCTCCCTGTCTTTTTTAACGAATGAAAGAGAAACAGTACTTATTAAGTTTTCCTCAAACTTACAAAAAGTTGCAGAAAACAGCAACAGTCTACGTGGATCTTATATATGCATGAAATATTTCCAATGCTGCTACTGCAAAACCACAAGAAGCTTTTGCTAGGCACTCTTTGAATCACACACTTGCTATTCAGAAGAAAACAGTTAAAATCTGGGACAGCTACAGACCCTGTTAGATGCCATCCTGCTGTCCCTCTCTTAAAGGTACAGCAGGTCAAAAGCCCTGGAGAGGATCCATCTATACATTTTGCCCTGATTTATAAAATCAATCTTGAAGATGAAACCCACAAACACCTCTTGCTTTTCCTTCTGCAGATTTAACCATCGATAGGAAAGGGTAAAAATTGTCATCTCATGTTTCCCTTGACCCAGCAGAGCAAAGCCACAGTGGGGACTCTGTGTACGACATGACCCTGGGGAAAAAAGGAACACGAGATCTCAGCATGGGGGTTGGAGGCAAGAAGTCACACGTATCGAAAATGACAGCGTCACGTCAGTTAATGCCATGTGATAAGGGAGACCTGCTGGGTTTTACGTCCTTTTGCAGAGATATGCTTGAAGGTTGACTGGTAAGGAAGATTTTTCACTAAATCCAGAAAGGGGTTGTAGGTATTTGGCCAGGACAGATCATAATGAATTATCTTTCTTCAGGACAAGAATCAGTAGCGATGTTTGGGATAGTAAAACTACCTCATGAGACAAATGGAAACCTACACATCCTGAAAGCAGACAGGTTTATGTAGAACACTACCTGACGTACTTCTGCTTCTCCCCAGGTATTTCCCTGCTCATGGCCATTCTTAGGCCCTCTTCTTAAAACCAGCCTCCTTTATGTCCTTTTGGAGTCAGGGTGACTAAAGAGAAAAACAGAAGGTATTTTAAAGAACAAAAGCCTTTAAAAATACTAATTTTAAAACATTACCTCAAACTAAAAGTTCAATGAGAGAATTTCCCAGGCCATGCAAAAAAACCCCACAAGTCATGTAGAAAGTCTGCTTCCTCCCTGGAGCCAAAAAGTTCTTTCTCCCTTGAACATTAACGAGTGAGGATGAATTCGATCAGTACGAATGCCAACGTGTCCCTAATATGCTATCACTAACCTTCTGCAGCCCACAGAGAGATGTGACACACACTAACCAGGGAGCCTGCTGAGATACGGTCTTACTCCATGGGCTGTCAGAGTGCCTTTTGAAACAGCAGAAGCCAAAAGCAGAGTTACACAGCACTGAGAGCAGCACAGGCCAGACCTCTTCTTGCTCATCGTTTCAAATGGTTGGAGTCCCAGCTTATAAGAGAAATCCTTATTATCAGTATGCGAGGGCATGATATAGTACTATGGCTGAATTTAATGTCCTCAAGACTATCCAATTCACCTTCTATGTCGTGTCTGACTTCAGCTATATGGACAATGTTTCTCAGCTTTATTCATGGGCAAACTTCACCACTACCTGCCTACTTTTGGTGTCAAAGTCATTAGATAAAATATTAGTATTTCATAGACTCATAGAACGGTTAGAGTTGGAAGGGACCTCAAAGATCACCCAGTTCCAACCCCCCTGCCATGGGCAGGGACACCTCCCACCAGACCAGGTTGCTCCAAGCCCCATCCAGCCTGGCCTTGAACACCTCCAGGGATGGGGCGGCCACAGCTTCTCTGGGCAACCTGCGCCAGGGGCTCACCACCCTCACAGTCAAGAATTTCTTCCTAATATCTAATCTAAATCTCCTCTCTTTCAGTTTAAAACCGTTCCCCTTGCCCTGTCACTACATTCCCTGATAAAGAGAGGTTTTCCATTTCAAATGGTATTTCCATTAGTATTATTAATAATGAAAGCAATATACTTTCAATATTACGTTCTCTCACCTATCTTCCTACCTATTCATTTTAAGATTTCTCTACTGTTTCCCACTTTTTCCAGCTTCAGTGTTCACTTCCCAAATTATGCGGAATTAGAATTTCTTTTCTTGCTGCTAATTAAGATGTTTTGCTTAATGTCTCACTGATTTTACACAGAAGAGTCAAACTGGCTGTGAGTCCTTCTTCTGTTGGGCAAACAGGCTGGATACCTACATAAGTGAAAAGAGCTGCCTCAAGTCAGAATGGAAATACGTACTTGAGTTCTGCAGGCAGGGCTCAGCGCAGGACCAGAGGGAGGACAAGGGTAAGAGGTAGCTCAAACCGTCCTAGCACTCATGAGTACACTTCGCCGAGGGATGCCCAGGAGACCTTCCCCTTTGCTCCTTGCATGTGCAATTGCCCTCTGAATGTGCTGCAGCCATTCATTAATGTTTTGGGGCATCTGGTAGCCCAGACTGCTTCATGAAGCAGTAGCACAGTAGATTACAAAGACCCTAGATTGGTAGGTCTGAGAAATGAAACATGGGCAAACTAGAAGAGGGAGACCCTGCTACACCTGAAGTTCTGCCCAGTTACACGGGCAAAGAGCTGAATTCACACAACCCAACCTCAACAGAACATTCTCAGGAATGTCAAGAATCTGAAGCTTAGCCTTGAATGAGATCCTATCAACTAGTTCCCTTCTTGTCATTACCTACAAAGTCCTATTGGATGTGGTTGCAAACTACGGGATATAAAATTAGCAGAGGTTTCCATAGCCATTCACGCAGAGTACAAGAGTGAGCTGAAAGCAGAGATCTCATATTGCTTACTGTTGTTAAATTCTGGCAGTGTAACATTTTGGGTTCATTCCAGCATCCTGTTGCTCAAATAACTCACTTCAGAGACTGTGGGGACAAGTACGTAGGATGCCAAGCTCAGAGTTAGAAAGGTTGTGCTCTAGTCTCATCTTTGCCATGGCACTTAAGGATGAGTTCAGGCATGTTTTTGCCTCTATTTTCATGTATGTACCAGAGATCATATTGCTTTTGTATTTATGATGTATTACAGCTTATTACTCTTAATTTCCCTTATTTGTTTTCTTAATTCTAATACTGCCATTGATTTAAGATTTGGATCCACAGAGCCGTTCTGCCTAGAGCTTCTCAGCACCCCCCAGTTCAGGCAGCCAAGCTGCTGAAATGCCTTGCATTTGTACAACACACAAGGTAAAGGGGTGGTACCAGAGATTTTCTCAGCTGGATTTCACACCAGCCTTCAAGAAAGAGGCAGTGGAAGTCATACGTGGGGATACTTGTTTGTAAGTAAAGTTAACTAAACATCCACAGACAGTAGAAATATAACAGAAAAGGAAAATTAGAAAAGGAAGGCAGAACTTCAGCAGCCAGGAAGCAGCGGGAGGAAACCAGGCTCTTCTCTGAGCCGGAGGGAGGAGGTTCAAGTAGGTTCCGGCAAGTCTTGTCACCAAGTTCAAGGTGCGGCAGCTATAGCTTCATTGTTACAGAATTCTGGGATGTTTGCATTTGACAAACAACAGCCTTCGCTGTGCAAATAGGTGTAAAGTCACTGTGAAATTAGTGTACTAGTTCTCTATTCAGCTAAGAGCATGGATGTTTACACCTCCTGAAGGGAGAAAAAACCAAAACAAAACAGCAATTAAAAGGCAAACTAAGTGATGTGAGACAAAACAGAAAGTTATGCTACCTTAATCATAGAATCATCACAGAATGATTAAGCAGCAAATGAAAATTTTGTCTTTTTGACAAAAGACTTTTCCAAGTAGATCCACAGATTTTACTAAAGCACAAAGATTTCTTCTTAATAAGAAGCAGACAAAGACCATTTAAATGGATGGTAACTATTGTAACAGTTTTCAGCAGAAAGGCTAAAGGTAATGGGGCGCAAAAAGCAGAAAATCATAAAAAGAGACATGCAAAAGCAGGACATTGTTAAGAAAGACATTAATAAAAAAATCCCGTCAAAGCTAAAGAGATAGTTTGCACTAATAAATACATCAGTAAATGACCCAAAGAACCCCCCTTCAAGCAGAGGAAGTTTGGCTTGGCTGATCAGACACTCAAGACAAACAACCAAGGCGGCAAGCGCAATGCAAATCTGCTCTTTGGGGTCTGGTCCATGATGACAGTTGCTACCACACAAGTGTTTTCAAGTACACTTTATATTTTCCTTACCTCTCAAAATGTGCAAGTACTACCCACTGAAACACTGACTTAGTCCCCACCTTCAAAAATCAGAGGGTCTGAGACGCTAGGGCATTCTGAACAAGCAACTTATCCATTCCCTGAAACACTGCTCTGCTTTGTCGTAAAAAATGTAACATTTCAGGACTTTTTTTCAAGTATTATAGTATTATACAACCTTTACCTTGTGTGGGAGGAAGGATGAATCTTTAATATTCTCGCTGTGTGGTTGCTCTCAACTTCTGTGTGCTCTTGTATGCAGTATATATTCTTCTGAAGAGTGTCTGAGATAACAGATAAAATCCACGCAGCAGGGAGCAGTTCAGACACTCAGCAGCTCAGCCCTTTTTAGGTGTCTTCAGGAAATGAAACTGGGAATCGGAAAGCTGTTTGTCGGGCACACATGCATATTGCAGCCTTCCTCTCAAAGAATTTCCTAGTGGTCCTACAGAACTTGCTTTGGTTTACTTTAAAGGGACGACATGGAAGAGAAGAAGTCACAGAAGCAGGAACTATTTTGCTGGATACCACCAGAACAGAGCCCCTTCAAAAGTCTACAGAAGTAATATTATTCTATAGACACTCTGCCCCTTCCAGAGACAATATACATATTGTTTCTTATACTTTTATCTGGGATAAGCATATGAAAATTCAATTTATATACAACCAAACACATTATTGATTAGAAGAATGGTCATTTTTATATTTCATATTGATTAGAAGGGAAACAAAGCCCAACAAAATTTATAGATTAATTTTTTAAAAACTTATGATAGGCCACTAAGTGAAGGGAAACAGCTTCACAAGGTCTCACTGCCTGCTGAGATGCTGTTGTGGTAAACATCCAAGAATTAATTTAAAGTCAAGTGTAAACACACAGCAAGGTGTTTTGCCCAATTCAGAAAGCTGGACTAAATGATTCAAGAGTTTTGCCTGGAACCATCATCATCTTTGACTTTTTTTCATGAAACATCCCATCTAGAAAATCTAGAAAAAAAAGGAAAAAAGAAAAAAAAAAAAACAAGCCGGTATGACATCACATATCCCTGGGATGGAGCACTTTTCTTTCTCCTTCTTTGCAGAAACACGGGAAGTCACGGTGGTAATTCAAAGCCACACTAGAAAACCGGCAGGAAATTAAGAAATAGAAATGAAAGAAATATATTACAGAATTCAACTGCTCTTGGTCTATTGCCAATTCATGTGCAAGTGTCTGAAAAACAGGATCAGAAACTAGTTTATTTCTGTGTTCACGGTTCATGAAATGAAAGGCTGATGGCGAAAATTAAATTTATTTTTAAAGAACTTCAAAGATTTTTAAAAGATCCCACTTGTAATAACCTCATTGTTACCAGTCACAGAGAAACTGATACATACCTACATACCTAGATTCTAAACTGCAGGAGTTGGTGAAACCATCCGAAGGTAGCGATGGCATTACGTGTGGGATGTATACACTATGTACTCTTGGCCTCGAGTGATTCTGGTCGTCGTGCATCAGCTGCCGAGGCCACTGCCATTAGTAGAGTCAGGCACCCAAGCCTGTGCCTTGGGTACCAGGTCACCAACGGCAATGAGATCAATAGGAAGATGGCTGGTACACCAGCAAGAGGGAGGTGGCAGACTTATCTTCCCATGGACTGTCACTGCTCACATTCCTTGGTCTGTAATTGCTCCAGCCCTTCAGGCTGATTTAGTTAAGATTTATATGAGAATAAGATGAAGCAAATTATGAGTAGAAGAATTATGAAAAAGGCCCATACCAACATCCCATTTACAATACGACTGCTTCAAACCTTCAGGCCAGCTCAAATCCAAACTGTTTGGTTTTGCCTGGACTAAAACTAGACCAGAACACCCCGAGATGTGCACAGGTCAGGTCTAGCTGGGACACAGCACCTCCCGCGCCTCTACGTTTCGCTGGCAGTAAGAAGGGTAAGGATTGGTGAAGACACACTGGAAAATGGAAAGATCTCTTGTGTTTCTATTTTTGTAAGAAACTTGCTTGGCACGCGCTGCTGACCGCTGCCTGTGCATCCACGTGCTGTCGGCTGACGGCTCAGGAATGCAGGCGGGCCAGGGCAGCTCGAGCAGGACGTCAGCTCCCCTGGCTGTGCCAGACGGCTCTAGCAGAGGCTGTGCTATAATAACTGTGCTATAGGCTGGAATGAGATTGCTTTTGTGCACTTATTTCCAGCTGAGCTTGGCTCATGTCACCTGGAGACGTCACATACCTGAGGATGGAGGCTTTTTGCTCCTTAATCTCCCATTAAGATTGACCTTAAACCAGTTTGGGTTTAAAACACCTTACAGCAGCCTTAAGTCTGTCTTAAAGTGTCATCAGCTGGAAGAGCTCTCCCTCCTCCTTTTTTAACCCCCAGCCTCGCCAGGTCACTCTCCAAAACAAGACTCACCGGAGCCCAGTTCCCCCTGCCCCTCTCCCTCCGCCCTGCAGCCTACAGTGAACAGATGCACCAGCACAAGCACTATTGCCCCTCAAAGGTTTCTCTGCAGAGAGGGGATATCCAGATACAAACAGGGGCGGCTCTCCAAATGTTTAGTAGTTGAAGATCTACCCCACTACACGGACAGAACAGCTAAAGCGGGGAAGAAGTTCCACACGAATAAATAGCAGAAAACTTAAGGTTAAATGTGGTTGTGCCGAACGGGCAGCAAGACGGACTCTTGTTTAAGGTTATCCTCAGACACAGGCTAGCTGAAATCTGAACGCTGGTAATGTCAACATCAGAAAATGTGGCAGGGGAAAGCGTTGCTGCCCCAAGAGCCGGACTTCTGCCAGAGCTCCCATACTTAGAGCTGCCCGAACGGGATAGAGTTTCATCTACTGCTTAAAGCCCTCGCAGCCACCTCACAGAAAACATGTCCCTCTGTATCTGACGGCACCTCGAACCTTTTCCTGCACTTCTCCAGTAATTCAACTAACCAATAAGAAAAAAAACCATCCCAACCCAAAAAACCCCAAACAACCAAACCCCCACTTTTCCACCCCAAAGCATGCAGGGGGGGGAAAGCTTCGGTGCTGCTGGCGCGGGGAGGCTGCGCCCTCTGCAGCATCCGCATCCTCCGCTTTTCTGCCAGGCCCTGGTTTTTCCACCTCGTTTTACAGCTGCCGTGACTGAGGTCAAGTGATATGTCACTCTGTCAGATCACACAGCGAGTCAGTGGCTCTTCCCGGATTAGAACGATTCCGCACGGCCCCTCTGAAAAGATTTGTAACAAATGTCAGCACCGGCCGTCCGCTGTTTAAAGCATATGTTTAAAGCTCTTAGACATCTCAGTCAAAAGGTATTGTAAATATAGGGACAAAGCTAGTAAACGCTTCGCTCTGGAGTTTTAATAATGGCAAACCAGAATCTAGCAGGGATAAAAAAAAACCCCTAAAACAGGTCACCTTCAGCAGGGAATATGTGCTCCGTTTTGGAGCCATTCCCAGACCAGGAAAGGATTTTATTTTTTTTTTCCTCCAGGAGTAACCAAAATGGCCAAGATGTTAGTGGCTTGGCACAGGTTGGCAAGGTCACAGGGCCAGAGGGCACAAAATAACTTGAACATAACTTTTTCTTTCTTGCTCGTTAGCATCCCTGGCCATTGCTTTCAGTATCTTTTTTGTAATAAAAAAAGAACTGTGCTTGAAATGGTCATCCTGCTATGCGCAACACAGAGAAAAATGCTTAACACTATGGTTTTGCCTTAATTCTTTACTAATGTCAAAATATAAGAAATGTCCTTGCGGAAATCTTACACGCGCAGAGATTAAACATGAGTTGCAAGTGAAATCAAAAGCTAATACACAGCAGCACCCCTTTATAATCTCATCATTTTAGCAAGAAAGTAATATCCCAGCTATTTAGAAAAAGAGCACCACAAGGCCCATAGATCACTCAAGTCCCTCTGGGAACGTCTTTGAGGTTTTAAAGGTGTAGAAGGAGCGTGACTAATGTGTTGGTTCTGTGAGCAGAACCTAAAAAGAAGTGAAGATAAAGTTGGGAAGAGTGAAGCGAACTTCCTTTTTGAAATCTCAAGACGGGTCAAACTAAGATAACATCAACAGATGTACATAACATACAAAATCTTCATTGCACCACGTGAAATCTCACCACACTGTTATTCCTCTCATGATTTCTAAAGATCCCTTGGTCTCTCTGAGCTTCTCTCAGATACATCAGTCATGTTGTGCCTCTTGTCCCACTCTTTGCGCCTGAAATGCTCTCTAAAAAAGACAGTTGGGAAGTAACCTGAGAACCTACCCTTTAAGACAAGGAAGGATGAGGGCAAAAGGAAAAAAAAAAATTGAACAGACTGAGCTTTTTGATAAATATTTACTGAAAACATGAAAAACTGCCAAATCTTGCAAAGAAATTTTTGGGATAAGAGTTTAGCCACCACAGCTTTACCAGGGGGAATATTCTTGCTCTACAACACGACAAATCCCCTGGAAATGTTCATCTACGCATGTTTCAACCTCCTGGCTATGGAAAAGGGTATGGATCCTTTCTTAGCTGTCCTGCACGGACAATGTCCTGCACTTTCATTTGTTCACTGATTCTTTCAGCAGCAGAATGACAGCAAAGAGCAGCTTAATCCATAGCACCTTGAAAACTAAAAGGAATGTTTATTCCTTAGAAATGTCTTTGTTTCAAGGTGACCAATATACCTAAAAAGGTAGTGGGCATTTTAGGATGTAATGCTCAGGGTTTTGGCTATTCTATCCACTAATTGGCTAATGGACTGTAATACGCATGGTCCTCTCATAAGGGACCGGGGCTGACCTTCTCTTTGCTGCACAGAAG
>RSEF01000004.1:46859846-46862346 GCA_003993805.1 Himantopus leucocephalus | reverse complement strand
CACCACAATACAAGTTAGCATCCAACGGGGGAGGAAGAAGAGCAGAGTGGGAAAATGTGGGGCACATACAATCTGCTAGAAAAATGCTCACAGACAGGTAAATGAGAAAGAGGGGCAAAAGACCACTTGCAGATAGGAAAGAACATAGGCATTGAAAAGGAGGGAATAATAAATGAAGGTAAAAATAAGCAGCAGCAAAGCTGACAAAAGAAAAGAAAACATAAACTTCAGATGGGCATGATGAGCCAGAGACAAGAAAGAACACAAAAAAGAAAGTTAGAAAAGACACTGGCATACATTAGTGAATCTTATTATTCATGGTCTCCTGTCCTGCAGTACTTGACTGACAGAACATCTCACACCTCTACTGCTGCTCTTCACTCTACCATTCTGGAGTACAGTCACTTCACTGGAGACCAGCAAAACTGCAAGATTTGATACCACAAGAATGGGCACGGCTTTTTGCAGCGTGTAGAAAACTGGCCATCAGACTCCATCCGGTATATTTAAAACCACCCTGAAGGGATGTATTTCCATCTGCTGACACATACAGCCCAGATGAACAGAACCTGTTTGGCTGCACCTCTTGCACCGAAGAAAAGCTTTGTGCCGTTTAGGGATGGACGTGGATATGGTGTGTCTGAGCTACTAACTGATGAGCAAGCTGCTGTTCAAACTGATAGCAATACAGACCTGCAGGCATCACGTGCTCATCCTCAAATGTCTCAGCTTTCAGGTTCTAATAAAAACTCCTTTTGGACTGTAACACAGCATTCCTCTGACCTGTCTCACTGTCCTAGTCCACCTCCCTCCCTCTCTGTTCTTCATGTCACCCGTCATTTTTCTCTCCTACTCCTTCTAGCTAATCTCCCTCTCTCCTGTGAGTAGGAGAGCCTCCTTGCTCTCTTGCTTTCTGCCAGACCTCTTCTGCCCTATCGAAGCTTCACAGGCTCTAAAACACATCCGAAAAAAGTAGTTCTTTAAATATTCCTTTTCTTTCTGCAGCTTTTGTTTCCAATTTAACATCGTGACTACAGTATTTATTTTCCAAGCCTGTAGGCAGCCCATTAGGGGAAAAAAAAAAAGAAGCCCTAAAGTCAGAAAACTAAGAAACAAAATGAAGCCTGTGTTGAAGCTGGCTGACCTACTGGTCTCTGGCCCAGCAGAGAGTGCAGGAGGGAAAAGCAACCCCCTGGGTATTGCGGCAGGGGGTTGTGTCTGACAGCCAGTCAGGAATGAGAAATCTGTGCGTCAGATGATGATTGGCAAGCAGAAGAGCAAAACACTCACCTCCTACATGCAGTTTGGATCTGGGGAGACAGCGGGGAAAAGGCGGTTATTTTTAGAAGGTGGGAGATTCAAGGGCACACAGGGTTTTGGAAGAATGGGACTAAGCTTTAACCTGTAGCTGGCCTCTTGCCTTAGCTCCTTCTCAGATGCAGCACTGAAAGCTGACAATCATCCTTTGTCTTAATCAGTCCTGCCTGTTGTCACAAACTGTCTCTGAAATCTAGCACGGGTTGTAGCTACCAGTGTAACTCTATAAATGATACAGCAAACTGCAAGGGCGTAGCTAACGTATATACTCCGCAGTACAGGCTATTATACCTTTGTATAGATATAGACTGGGACCTATACGTGACACTGTAACTTCTTGATCAGCGTTATCAAAACCATACAACCTTTAAAAAGCTCACCTACAAGGCAAAACAACGGTTCTGCAGTTATATGGCTCCCTGCTTTTCACTCAAGTGACTCGGTGTCAGCGTTCCCTAATGAAGCTATCAGCTGGGAAAAGCTCACACAATATTGTAGCACTCTGATTCCCCCTTCTGATAGTATCAGAATAAATAAATTTTCCACGGCAAATTACTTAAGATTTTCAAAAGTATTTCTTATGTAGGTGTTCAGTCTGAAAAGATAAAAGTTTGGGAGGGAGTTTAACCAGTTTTCACTGACATCAGGGTCAACATTGAGCACTTCTCAAACTCAACTAATTGGCGTATATAATTTATTCCGGCATGTACTGTACGAGGAATGAACACAGCATAATCTTCCTTCAAATAATGAAGGAGTCAGTTCCAGCTGTGCCACTCACAAGGCAACAGTGACAACAAAGCACCACTGTAAGAAGCAAGAAATAAAATGTACTATTATTAAACATAAATCAAGAAAACTGAACCAGTCTAAACCTTTCCCCCTATGAATATACTGTGAGGGGAAAGAGGTCAGAGGCAGGCAAGCGGTGCTTTGATTCTGCCATAACATCTTCTTTCTATTTTGTGCATGCGAACAGTCCGCTGCTGCTATAGTCGGCGATTTGCAGACTGGGCAGTAGGAGACCAGCTACTGATGTATTTGCTTTCTGGGGTAGCTTCCTCCTCTTGGAGTGTTTGAGCAGTAAATGCCACCATAGCATGGCTAATTAAAGGCTAAAGTGTGCATGATTAATATGAGATGCACATATATTACAGCATTAGGGTAACACTGATAGGGTCTA
>RSEF01000004.1:46834643-46852743 GCA_003993805.1 Himantopus leucocephalus | reverse complement strand
TCACTCAAGGTATTGCAGGAATGGTGAGAACAATGTTGCACCATGCAGAGAGGGCTAGGTAACCTACTTTTAACCTGCTTTCAGTTCTTTCAACCCAAAAGATTTTCTGAGGAAGGGCATGCTGCAAACTTCAAGTCAGAAAAATCTATTTTAATACATTTTCTTTTTAATAGCTTTGCTTTACTAAGCTTTGAAAACAAATCAGACCTATTTTCTAGGTCATGCAACTTAGGCAGGTGCATCTGAATTCTGCATTCATACAACCCATTGTTTCTCTAGTCTGGAAACAAACAAACATAAAAACCCCACTAGGTAAGCAGGAGAACTAGGAAGAAGTCATTTTCCTGATGAGGACCTAAAACAGTCATAATGCTACTGCTGGGAAGTGTTACCCTCTAGCAGCAAGAGAAACTTTTATCATGTATTATGGAAAATATAGACGGCTTTAGCCTATAACTTAGTTTTTCTCTGATCACATACCTTCCCAGATGTTGTTGATACTGTTTTGCAGCTGTCATACCTTCCGAGAAATCTGGTCAACACCATGAGAATTATATCTCCGGTAATGAACTGGAATATGTAGAAAAGCAAAGTACAATCTTAACTCTCTCTTAGCACTGATTTCAAAGACAAAAGCAAATGACTATCTTTAGGAAGAATAAGACAAAAAATGATAGGAAATAGAACATTTCAAGGCAGTAAGAAGGAAATCAAAGCTCTGAGTATCTATCAAACATAAAGATTAGGACTGTGGAAACATAGGCTTTTCTTGAGAAGCAAACCTTCTTGACCTTCCCTTTCCCGTGAAGGTCACAGTTTTTTAATAGCTGTTGTAGAGCAAAACAATTTCCGGATCTCATTTCTTCATGAAAAGTATGTTCCAACTAGATTTTTTTTTAAAAAAAACCAAATATATAAACATCAGAGATCCTCTCGGTGCGTATTTTTCCCAGAAGCACAAAACCTGAAAATCACTGAATCCAAGAAGGGGTATATGCTCCACCATGTAATGATGTATGTTTGGCAATGACTAAAGAAATTATTTTCTGCAGAGATCTACACCAAAAGAAAAAGTACAATACTCCTTTCAGCTGCAAAGTAGGCTTCCAAATTCTGCTTTGTGCTTGTTCTGAATAAGCTTTACTGGTATTATTGGAACAAATATGATCTTGAGTTTTCATATTATTGCAGTAGCTTATGATGTCAGCTTACAATTTTGAGAAAACCTGTTAACTATTAGCCCAATTCTGACACCCTTATTTAGTTACTTTCCAGACCCTTTTCTGTTGTCTTCAGAAGGTCTTGCCCATGAATAATGATTGAGGCAGGGCACAGTTCAGTGTGGGTTAATCAATTTTGTAATAACAGTGAAGTGGTGTGTGTAACACTATTAAGTTATGCACTAATACCTGTGCAGAATGTTACTAGGTAACTGAATTGTCCAGGTTTATGCCAGCTAATATTTTCTGTTTGACTGAGAGCATCACAAACCACCACACACCAAAGCAGACAGGAAACAGACCTTATAAATGGACTTAAACAGAAACTATCATTCAAAGTTACTCTTTTTACAGTGGTTATTTAAATACAAACCTGATTTCAGGATGTGAATTACCCCGTCCACCTACTTGCACGCATGTGAGCAGATTCCTACTTCATCCACTTCGGGTCTAAGCTGTGTTCCAGACTAGGACAGCAAGCTGATCCTGCTGCTGATAAAACTCTCTCTGTTTCTGGCTCAATTTCCAACTTTAGCTGGTTGTCCTGAGCCATTAAAAAAAATAGAGGTGGACAGGGAAAGGAAATTAAAAAATATATACAAACAGCATATAAGAGATAGATCTGGCAAAACTAGGAAACCTGCACTCATGCCTTGCCCTGCCACACACTGACAGAGTGATCTTAAACAAGTCACTTCACTTTTCTTCCAAAATACAGTCTGAACATAATGAGTTATACTTGATATCAAAAATATATTTACAAAAAAAAAGAGTTAATAAATAGTAAATCAACTATTATGGAGTCTAACAGGTCATTAATTTGCTTATATCCCTGGCTTGGAAACTGTCCACAATGCCCCTGATTAATGAGTTCACCATAATCTGTAACATGTGCTGTTACGTTTGTAGCATGAACGCATTAATTATCAAACAATGAATATGTGTCCTAAAATACTGTAAATCTTTATGACACCCAGTGGCATCCATTAATTATACACTGTAATGCACACCTGTGATATAAAAGATGATTTTTTTTCTAAAGGTGTGTTGAGACCTAGGCGGAAAAATTACTTAACTTCTAAATCTTAGCAATATTGTTATTCTGTCTACAGCATACCAAGTATTTACTATACAGTCCTATACAGAAGTGAAATTAATTTCAGAGTAAAGACTGTGATTTCCATTCTTCAGACAACTAGTGCAGCAGGAATTAGTGCTTGACTGATTTGACTCAAAGCAGTCTTGTCATACCTGATACTGCAATAGAATTAAACAAGAAACCGAGGTTCTGAAAACTGTGCGACATAAACCTCTGATGAGGAACCCAGTCCTGCAGGATTAGTGCTTGATTTGTTTCCTTTCTCCCTGGCTCCCCAGGCCCCGCTCCTTCCTTTGCCTTCTCCTCCACTACCTCAGAGCAGCCACTAATCCAGTCAATGAAGCACTGAAAATTGAAAAAAATTATTAACCTCAGGTTAGTTGCTTTTCAGCCAATGGAGAATAGAGAGACTCTGTTTAGCCTGGTTAACCCTGCTTGTGGGCTACTCCTCCACATCTCTCACCCTGCCCTCTCGCTGCAACTTATTCCTGTACTCCTCTAGTTTTCCCTCCCTCCCCACCTCACCTGGTTTTCTCTCTCCCTTTTTACTCCCTTCAGCTTCTCCTTCTTGTTTCTTAAACAACCTACCTGATGCACCGAGCCCTACTTCTTACTCTGCCTCCTTTTTGCCCTTAGTGACATTTGCCGCACCTCCACCTCTCCATCCCTATTCTCTTAAGACTTTGCCATTGCTCAATCAGCCCTTCTTGCATTCCTGTTCTGTCCTTCTGCCCATTCCACTTCCGTTCCTTCTCTTCACTTGCTGCCACTGGAAGACACACTCCAAATATTTCCCACAGGGCTGTTAAATCTCAATGTCCGCATGTCCCCTTGCCTGACTCTCCCTCTGCAGCTTCAGTCTCTTACCGAGACCTCCGTTTCTCATCCCATCCATCCTTTACTCTCGCACTACGGCTGCCCTCACCATCCCCATCACTTATCTGCTTTTGAGCAATATCTCAGCTCTTCTCCCCTCTGAAGAATTGTCAGCCAGCCAGCCAGCTCCTCCTTATCAGCCTTCCTCTGTGATTTCAACCGACTCTCTTCCTTTCCTCACAATTTCTCACACTTATCCTCACGAAGCTTCCAAGCTTCACACTGATGCCCTTGCTGACACCCTACAGCAGACACCCATATGTCTCCTTGCCCTGGTCCGTTCATTCCACCTGCACCCCTCACTCAATGACGAAGAGTCATTCCTTTGATGTGGTCTGCAGCAACCATTGCTTTGCCCCTGATCTCTGTTGTCCCACCCTTCCTCTCTGACCTGCTCCCTCGCCTGCCATGTCCTTCCTCGGGTCCTCCCATTTGCTCTTTCCATGGTTTTCATCTCACCAAACTGATCAAATCCCATCTAATCTCAGCCCTCTTCCTCCTGCTTTATCTTTCTTCTCTAGCACAGATTTGATTGTAGATTCTCTCTGTTTCTTACTCTCCACTCCTATCTCACGAAGTCTGGTTGCCAAACACATACCTCAGTCTGCCTTCGCCTTCAATTTCCCGGTTGGCCTGTGATCAAGTTTACTTCATCCACGACCTTTTAATTCTCTCCCCTTCCAGTTGTGCCATCCTCCTAACTTTTCCTCCTACTTTTCCAAGTTAACTGAAGGCCTGTGTGCCTTTCACCACTTTTAATGCACTTCTCAAATGCTCTCTTCCTGAACATCTCCTGCACAAATCCTTGCCAAAGGATTTGCCAAAGAAATCCTTGCCACCTCCTGCAAGTCTATTCCTTGTGTCACATGTTGGGTAATTTTTCTTTACTACCTTTACAACCCAGCTTGTCCTGTTACAAAGTAACTCCTAATCTGTTTCATATCCATTTTCATCCACTTCCTCAGTTTTCTTCTGAAATTTTGACCCTCCAACTCCTTGTCCTCACATTACAGACATGCTCTAACAAACAAACATACCCTATGTTGACTCCCACTGCCATTTCCAGCACTAACACCTCCCTCCTCAATGTGCTGCTTACACTTACTGTCCAGTTTTCCTCCTCTCCAGCTCACTGTAGGCTCCTAACCCAGATAACACCAATATCCAGCTAAAATTACCTTCACTAATATCTGCCCAAGACAAAACTCAAAACCCACACTCCTTCATTCATCTTGATCATCTTTGTCACTACCAACCCTGTTATCCCTCCTCAACTCTCATCCTCACTTAGCCTCTTTGAGCTCTCTTAGTCTCCTCCCCCTGACCACAAACGTAAACCAACCTCACACAAAGAGAATTTCCTACAACTCTACAAATCTTTCCTGAAAAAAAACCCCAACATATTTCTTCTTGGCGTCTTGCCAATACACCGTCTCCCCATCACTGTCTATGCTGGGGGTCAGGATGGTGTGACTGATCCCTTGTGCTCCCCCTTGTGTCTGCTGTCAGACTTTAACTGCTGACTTTTGAGAAAAAGCCTTATTATTTTGTGTCTGGACTATGCTCAACACTAGGCTTCCCAGTGTCTTGGAAATGCAAATAAACACGGGTACACACTACTTTGTATTTTTGTAGATTTCCTGTAGTGTTTCAAGCTGGCTATTCACACACCAAAGCACAATGCAGTCAGTCACTAATCTCTTTTGAAAATGTAGATCTAGGTTATTATTTCTAGCTCAGAATTTTAATTCCAGTGTCTTTATGCTATGTCAGCAGTACAGAGCACCCACAAACTCAGCCTAGAAAGCCAGCTAATCCTTCCCAAGCTGCAAAGATCTAAGGAAGATGAGGCTTAAAAGCTGACTTTCGGTAATTCAGAAAGGAAAGCTTGCGTTTTCAGAACTGTTTTAGCCATTTCTCTATGAAAGTATCAGGAACTATTCTGAATGTACAACACCAAACACCAACTAACTGCATGAAAATTCAAAGTTCCTTTCACTTGTTTTTAATGTCATTTCCAGCCTAGTAGAAATGCTTATCCTCAAATTTGGTCATAGTGGTGGATTTAGCAGTAAGTTCCTTATAGGATACATATGAACTCCTCCAGAAAGTAGCATAAAAAGCCTCATTGTCATACATAGGAAAGATCTAAAACAGGCATTTGGAGCAAAAATCAAACAAATGAAGAATAACCCTCAGAGCAGTGGACATGCCTCCTGGTCCAGCCCTGCTTTTGTTAGAACTGTTTGGAAGCTGAGCATCTCCTGGAAATAGATATCTGAGCTCAGAGAAGGGAGAGCAGAAGCAGAAAAAGTGGCTATTCACTTTCTATGCATTGCTTTCTTTAAATAGTGGCAGCCTTGACTAAACAGTATTACTACTACAGACATACCTATTAAACCAAAGAGCCTCTGTGGAGTGGGATGATGACGCATGACAATAACTTCAAAAACTAACCAGAATTCTTATGATAAAGACTTCATTCAAACGTAATTTAAAAAAAACCCCACACAATTTAAATGAACTAAAAAATGTCCTTTTTTTTTAAAAAAAAAGCAATTTAAATTAGTTAAAAAAAAGATGGTGGGGGAGGGGCAGGCAAAAGACCCTTTCAGGCTAGACCCCCCCACCACAGTCTCACTCCAGGCCCCCCATTCCCCTCCCTCCCCATTAGCATCCCACGGTCACTCTCCCACCTCTCACTCACCATACACCAGTCAGCAGGGCACTAACTGACACCTGAGTGCACACACTGAGAAGACAGTCTGGACAGTCAGGCAGCAACTGTGAGCAACACCATCCCATGGGTCTGGACAAAACCAGCAGTAGAAGCCCTGAGACTTTAAAGGGATATTTGCTTTCCTGTGAAAAGAGGAGACACCAGACCTTGTGAGTGAAGAATGAGGAAGAAAAAGGAAAGGTCAACGGTACGTACGTTAAATAATACCCCTCTCAACTCACAGTCTAATTCTAGGGCTCCCCTATGCTTCCTGCTTGCACCTGCTTTCGGTCCTTGCTCAGGGAAAAGGTCTCTTTGAGGGGAGCTCTCTTCCCTTTTCTTAGAAGTTGTGGAAAGGCTCCATCTGCTCAGGATGGCCAAGGTGCAAAGGGTGATCCTGGAAGTTAAAGCTGCTGTCCGCTTCCCAGAGCTGAGGTTCATGAGAAGAGACCTCTACCGCAACAGACCGAGAAGAGGCAGAGGGCCAGAGAGACGGGGGATCAAATTTACAGTCTCATTGACTCACGCTAACAAACACGTCAGTGAGAAGAGATTTGCTGTCCTGAAGAGAATGTCTCTTCGTGGAATGGCCAATCTTTTAGCACCTACATTAAGGTGAATCCTATTTCCATTATTGATGCCATATTATCCAATCAAAGCAGACCCCACTACCCTCCGCAATCCTCAGTGTAGTGTTGTCCTAGGGGCACATCTTAATGTCTTTTTAAGGCAAACTCCTAGGTATGTATCTACAACTTGCTGCATTGCCTTTCACTCCACACAACAAAGTCACCCAACAGTGAACCATATGCTCTTGCTTTCTTATGGGGGTCAGCCAGAAAGAACTGATGAGAAACAGGGAAACCAACGATGGAGCCATGTAATCTTCATTTGAGACTTGAATGTTCCCCTAAGAACCAGACACTGAATGAAGGCAGGGTTTCACTACAGCCTGTACTCTTCTTTCACACCTGGTGCGAGTCAAGCAACTTGAGCGTGCCTGGGCACTTGCTTCCCAGAGTCCCTTCCCCTCCCTCCCTCCTTCCGAGGGGACTGACTGCGACTCTTGCGAGGGTCTGACCTTGCAGGGTTGAAATGAGGGCACAATGCAGGAAGGCATGTTGCCTCCTCTCTGGGAAAGCCAGGTCCTGGAGCATGCCGGGGTATTTAAAGACCTCAATGCCTGCGAATTCACACAGTGTATCAAACATGAAGCAGGTCTCTTTGCCCTTGACTCAGAGAGGTCTAGCCCGTTCCTGTTTAGCGACGCTCATGAACATCGCACCACTGCACCACCTCCGGGGTTGACTCTGCATCCCCGGTGACCTTTGTTGTAGGGCACGACATCCACACCAGGGCACCCACCCAGCATCCACATGTCCCCCCTCACCCTTCACGGTGTGAAGCCACGCACACTAAGCCAAGGCTTAAAGCACTCTTGCGTCTTCGAGTTGACTTCACTCAACAAGTTGCCCGGTCGCCGCACACAGGCCTCTCTGGGCAAGCTTTCAGCCCCCAGCGCCCGCCTCCGGCCCGCACGAAACAGTTAACGTCGCCTGAGGTGCTCCTGCCAGCTTCCTCAGTCCCCTCCTGTGCCTCCCGGGAGCTATTAATACAGCAGGCACATGCTCTGACATAGCGTTCCCCGGCAGCGACCAGATAACTTTAATTTGCCCTTTAAACGTCCGGAACCCAGTGGCCCTCGCGGCCTCTCCACAGGGGAACATGGCGGCGCTGCCCCGCGCCCCCCGCCGGGGGCGGGCCCGGGGGGGTCCCAGCCAATGTCCGTGCCCCTGGGGGACGCCTCCTCCTATCGCGAGAGGCCGAGGGGTATAAGAGGGGCGGCGCGGGGCCAGGGGGCCATTTGGCCGGGGGTGCGCGGGGGCGGCCGGGTGGGGAGGTGCGCGGCTCGTTGGCTCTCTCCGGGCAGGGGGTGTCGGACCGGCTGCCAGCATGGGTGACCAAGCGCTCAGCTTCCTCAAGGACTTTTTGGCCGGTGGGATCGCTGCCGCCATCTCCAAGACGGCTGTCGCCCCCATCGAGAGAGTGAAGTTGCTGCTGCAGGTGAGGAGGCGGCGGAGGAGGAGGAGGCCGGGCGGCGGCGGCGGGGGGGAGGCCGGCGGGGCTGTGCCACAGGCGGCCGCCGGCCGGCCTGACTAAATATGGGAAGGAGCTCGGCCGGCTCCGGTTACCCGGGCCCTTCAGCACCGCCTCGGGGGAGCGGGAGCCGGGCCAGGCCCCGTCCCTGCCCTTCAGCGGGCCGCCGTGCGGGGTCACCCCTGCAGGGTCCTGCTCTCTACCCTCCCACCCCTCCACCTTCTCCTCCCTCCAGGTCCAGCATGCCAGCAAACAGATCACGGCCGAGAAGCAGTACAAAGGCATCATCGACTGCATAGTCCGCATCCCCAAGGAGCAAGGCATCATCTCCTTCTGGAGAGGCAACCTGGCCAACGTCATCCGGTACTTCCCCACCCAGGCCCTCAACTTCGCCTTCAAGGACAAGTACAAGCAGATCTTCTTAGGGGGAGTGGACAGGCACAAGCAGTTCTGGCGCTACTTCGCGGGCAACTTGGCGTCCGGGGGTGCGGCGGGAGCCACCTCCCTCTGCTTTGTCTACCCGCTGGATTTCGCCAGGACCCGGCTGGCGGCTGATGTGGGCAAAGGAGCCAGCGAGAGGGAGTTCACCGGGCTGGGCGACTGCATCATCAAGATCTTCAGGTCTGATGGCTTGAAGGGCCTGTACCAAGGATTCAGCGTGTCTGTTCAGGGCATCATCATCTACAGAGCAGCCTACTTTGGGGTTTACGACACGGCCAAGGGTAAGGAGTGCATGGAGAAGTGACTGCGAGGGCAGAGCCATCCAGTAAAGGCACTCTGGGGTGTGTGGTGGTACAAGGACAAGCAGGGCTTGGCTCAGCACCAGTTGAGGGTGCTGGTGCTAGAATACGCACAGGGGTTTCTGAAGCTTGTTCCTGCCTCCCTCAACTTGCTGCTCTGAGCGTGAGTCTTGGGTTTGCAGTGTGTTTTCAGACACTTTCCAGTTTCTCTGACTTAAGGCTTGTACAGATGGGCTTGGATGGTAGCTTGTTTCTTATTGCAGCTGATGACACAAGCCTGGGAGGGTTCTGCAGGAGAGACCTTTTGGTGGGGGAGCATGAAGAGGGCTTAGATCCCAAAATCCAACAGTATATAAACTTGTTTCACTCATAGTACCTGTTAGTAGTCAAACATGGATGAAGGGAGAAGTTGCAGGCTTGATTGAGCTGACTTGATTGAGTGACTCCTGGGGTCAGTGGGTGATTGTTCCTTCCACAGTCATCTTTCCCACAACCCTTTCCCTCTGTATTGACCCTGCTCATTTGTTCTCGATGACAGGTATGTTGCCTGATCCAAAGAATGTGCATATCGTAGTGAGCTGGATGATTGCCCAGACCGTCACTGCAGTAGCAGGGCTGGTTTCTTACCCTTTTGATACTGTGCGACGTAGGATGATGATGCAGTCTGGCCGAAAGGGAGGTAAGAATAAGCACTCCTATGGTGTTCTGGTAGCAGAAAGTATCTCTGCATTGAGATATGATGGGAGATGCTGGGTGGTTTTGGTCTTATGGAAAACTAATGACCTGATTGGAATCCTTGAAAAAAAAGCAATGTGTTTCCCATAGGTTTTTTTTATTATTTGTCATGTTCACTGAAGAGGCTGAGAGTTGATTCATTTTGATTTCCATGTGGACAGTTAAAATTACTGCTTATTAATTGATTACTTAATTTTAAATTCTTGGCTATAGTTTGTTTATTCCTTGTTGGCTTAAATATATGAAAGTTGAAACAGATTTGCTGTGTAACTTCAAGCCTTCTGACTTTTATGTCTGTTTCCGCAGCTGATATTATGTACAAGGGCACAATTGACTGCTGGAAGAAGATAGCTAAAGATGAAGGAGGCAAAGCGTTCTTCAAAGGTGCCTGGTCGAATGTGTTGAGAGGCATGGGCGGAGCTTTTGTATTAGTACTTTATGATGAAATCAAGAAATACGTCTAAAACTTAACATCATAATGTAGTTCAATTGTTCTCCATCAACTTTTTTAAAAAAACATGCTATTGTGTTGTAATGGACAACAAAATATTTCCTAGGGAAACAATAAAATTTTTGAGTAACATATCTGGTTGAGATGAAGATGCATTAATTTAAAAATTGTCCGCTGCACCACAGTTACATTTTTGTATGAAAATTCCTCCAACATGTGTATTGGAAGCTGTGTATATATTATACTTCAAATTTCAGGTAATACGTTTTGTCTAGAGACAAGACTTAGGTGGTCTACACCCAGTTTAATAGTGTGAAATCTTAATAGGATGAGATCTTCAGAAATACTGATTGTACTAAGTGATGTCTCTAGCTACCCAACAATGTGATGACATTTATAACATGAATTAAAATCATGTTTTCTTCTAAAGCTGTGGTTTTTTTTAAGATGATACCATGTGAAAAGCATGTCTGAAAACATAAACTATACTAAAGCACCAGGCTGAGTTCCTAACTGCAGCCTCTTCACTGATGTATTATACAGTCATATGGCTGAAACCATTTTCAAACATACTTTGTAGAATATGGAAATACAGTGTTTCAAAAATGCCCTGTATCTTCACAAAGCAAAAAGTTGTCTGCTCTGATGTTCAATTGAACTAAAACTGAAATAATGAAATAAATTAATATATTAATGAACCTTTTTCCTGTTGTTTTCAGTACACTGAACACATTACAAGTACATGTTCTTTAAGGTGATGTGCTGATCAGCACCCTGTTAGTGATTGTCTGGTACTGCCTGAGCCTCTAGAAAGTTTTTCAACAGAGCTTCAGGTAGATGGGATGGTTATTGGTAATTCTACAATAGCAAAACCAAGTGGATTCAGCTTGAGGGTTCTGCAGCCAATGGTCTTAAACTACCATCTAGTCTTAGCTGCTTTGATAATTCATTTATATTACCCTTAACTTTGAAGTAAGTGTGTCTTCATTTGATAGTGAAGTCATTGCTGCTTATTTTAGTTGAAAAAGTATTCTAGAATAGAATACTTCCAAGTTGTTATTGTAGTAACTACTACCCCAGTATTAACAACTCGAGCTATTAATTTACCAGTGAGGTCAGAACATGCTCAANTTGCTGCTTATTTTAGTTGAAAAAGTATTCTAGAATAGAATACTCCCAAGTTGTTATTGTAGTAACTACTACCCCAGTATTAACAACTTGAGCTATTAATTTACCAGTGAGGTCAGAACATGCTCAATACAGAGTTAAACTTTAGATGCTGCGTGGTTGTGAACTCACTGAAAAATAGGCTCTCTGACCAGGCAAAGGAGGGAAAGTGAGTTGTGTCCATTTCAGTTAAAGCTTTGTTTGTATGTAGCCTATGTACCCACCTAGGAAGAGGGGTAATACTCAAATAAGCTTTTATTTCAGCTCTGTCTTTTACTACTTCACATGTTGAGGTAAGGTGCCCTCATATGGATTTTTTGATGACAACTCTGGAATGCCTGTCATTTCTAGTGCCCTAGGGTGAAAAAAACCCAGTGGAAACATAAATGTTGGAATTGCACTAGCTGTACCTGAAGGTAAAAGGCTAACTAGTTACTTGCACAGCTGACAATTTCCACAGTGAATGTAACCGCAGAGTAGGTGATGCCTGGGTCAGTAGAACTGTTGCTCCAGTGGAGGGGTTATCACTGCCTGAGATGGGACGTTCTTGCAGGCACTGTCACTGCCGTAAGGTGCCTTTCCCTGACACCTGGTCTCCCAGCGTTGCTTGTGTGAAAGCTGGAGCAATTCAATACGCAAAAGCAAGCTGCTGCGAAGAGTATTATCCCTTCATCTGTGAAAACAGAATACTCCGTGGTATGAACGGAACAAGTCTCCCAAAAAGAATGTATTTGTGGACACTATCTCAGTGAACGTTTCACATGACTATCACAGAACTATCCAGTTACTCTCATGGACTGGGAGCACACCGAGTCTGATTTTTATAATTGAGTATGCAGATGAAGACTCTGGATTAACTCACTTTTTGTAGAATATGGAAATACTTTTGTAAGTAGCAATAAATGCTAAGAGAACAAGCAGTAAGAGCTGAGAGATTGACGTTTTGATCAGTTCCAAAGTTCTGTGCTTTAGTTTCCAGTTATCCCTTTCCTACATTTGACATGAATTTCCTGTCAGATGCAGGTAGTCCTGCACCTCTCTGTCACTTGGCACGATGGGCTGCGTGTGTCTGCTACGGATTCAGACCAGCAGCTCCCTCCTCCCTGAAGACAGGTACAAGCTACTAAAACAGTATCTGGAAGCAACACCTATCCACCTCAAGAACTGAAGCTTTTGGGAAAAAATGGGTCCAAAAATGATAGTTTATTTTTAAGTTACCTAAATTTAATTACTTTTTGTCTCGTGAAGATAGCGTCTCTTTCAGCCTGGCCTTATCATTTCATCTCCCTTATCTTAAGGCACTTGCTTTTCTAGATACCTGGTCTGTTTTCTTCCCAGTAGTAGATAACCAGGGTTGCAACCTATTGCACCACGAGTTTGTGAAGAAAATCCTTCTACTGTTTTTCAAAGTGCTTATGGCAGTAGTCTTAGTTAAAAGCTTTACCTGCCTGCTTCTGCCTTTTCCTTTTCTCCTTCCCCCACCCATTCCTAATGGTTCCTTGAGAGAAGCCTGCTAACACACTGCAACTACTCATTTCACATTTACCTCGCTGACAAGGTTGCGGATGGCATCAGGGTGTTTTAGAGAAGATCTAAGTTGGCTGCAAAGATACCAGAGACAATGACAGATTGCAATACGTAGAGGTACCAAAACTTGAGGGGAAGCGTATGTGTGAACGAGCAATGAGAGAATTAAAGGGAAGCGAAAGAAGTTACTATGTTCCAGGGGAAAAAAAGGGGCAAAAACCAAAGGAGAAGTAAAGGCTATTAAAAAGGAGAGTGAGCAGTATCAGTGCAGGAAAATTCCATCGGGGGAAGAGACAACACCTGAAATAATAGATATGGAAAACACAGGTAAAGGGCTCTTTATTTCTGCTTGAATGCTTACGCACATGCACACCCTGTGGCAGATTCCAGGCAGTACTCTCCGTAAAGATATTTGGGGTCAGAGTTTGAAACTGTCAATGAAATAAGCATTCACCTGAAAGCAGCCCTGCACTGAGTCCGTGGCACTCAGCCTAACACTTGCTGAAAGCGTAACCTAAAATCCAGCCATCAGCTCTGCAAAACTGGAAAATAGATGACTTTGCAGAGAGTCTCCAGTCGCTCTTTGAGCTCCAATCAAATGAACCCTGGTTGTCACAGGCGATTGATACCACTGCCCCAATCCTCCTGTACCTTTGCAATAGTTAATCACAGACAAACCATGCAGGCAAAGGCCTGCATCAAACCCATTATTCTTACATACATCTTACTCTTGAACACTGGGAAACCTGCCCTGAATAGCCTGATGATATATCCTACTAATATAGAAAGCCCAAGCACACCTACCATGCAGCGTGTACTGTACTGCCCAGCTCTCAAAGGATGCTACCTGGGAACTGAGGTACACTGATCTTTTGGATGAGATGAAGTTAGAACCTTCAGGTGGGTCTGAAAGATAAATCTGTTATCTACAGAGCATAGCCTAGTGCAGAGTGTGGGAGGGGGAAAATCTACGGCAGCAGATTGAGTCTTCCCTACTCTCCACTCTCTGCCCTACACTTGTCATGGAAGAAGCAGGCATCAGTTCTTTAAAAGCTGTAAGAAAGAGCTTAAGACATGATGAGAAGCACAGTAGAAGGAAAAAACCTTGCTAAGTTGTTCAAAAATTGGAAGAAAACCCCATCTGCAGAGATGCCACAGCTATGGTTACTGGATGATCTCAGCTGGAGCTGGAGAGTCCCACCAGCCAACCTAGGATGTCAGGGAAAGAAGCATCATGCCCCAGGTGGCAAATCTCAGCCACCTGTGTTCCCCTTGTGAAGTCCCTCTCACTTTAAACCAGGAAAATCTTTCAATAGCATGTTCTAGCCCCAACAGCCACGGTGTGGAGAGAACAGAGACCTGCTATTTTTGTTCCAAGCTCTGAGCACATATCATACAGTGGAGAGAACTACGATTTTTGTACACAATCAGAGCCCAGAAAAAAAAATCATGGAGAACGGCATTTTAGGACTCTGTACTGAGTAACACAGGTGGTCCTGGAACCAGAAGTGACAGCTATAAGGATCAATGTTGCCAAATCCAGTCTCATCTTGGCCAGGAGGAGAGTTACCAGGAGATACATAGCAGCTTTCTTGACCAAGGTATTAGAACCATGCATCCTAAAGACAAACCAGATCTGTATCACAAGCATTAGCAATCCCTGCCAGAATATGAAACAGGATGACCTCAACGTAATTTCAGCCCTGGAAGATGGTTCCACATGCAGCTTTATATTTCTGTATTTCCTCATTCATTGGGTGACAATGACATGGTTCATCCACTATTTTGCTCAAGACTTTGAGCAGGTGAACACCACCAAGATGTACTTAGCGTACTGCGTTCATAAGATACACCACTTCGGTACCGAAGGAGCCTTTTCTTCTCCCTCACCATTTGGCTTGTTGATATATCACTGTGTATTCATCATCACCTGCGTATGATGGTCATGACTGCACAGCTAGAAGGCCTGATGTAAGTCACTGCCCTCAGCTCCACCACAGTGATGCACAGACTGTGCTCCAGGGAAAACCACAAGCTCTCATCTGCCAGACGACTCAATGAGCTGCCCAGGTTGGGAAGGCAGGAAGTTACTTTTTGTCTATTGACCATGAAAGAAAAGCACTGGGATAAAAACGTTACTGGTGATGTGTTACAAAAAAAAGTGTCTCAGGCTTTTTATGGGGATTTATCCTGAAACTCATTAGATGACAAATCAGGGAAATACAGTCCAACGTAAGGTCTACATACATCATGGAAGACATATAAATCCAGCCAGCCATTTGATTTAGGACAATCAGACAAACCCTCATCTGAGCGGCAGGGTGACAGCAGACATCCCTCAGGATCTTCAGTAAATACTGGAAGCAATCTGCTAGAAGACAGGCTTTGGCACAGGGGAAAGCCTATACATTCCATATGAGGAACAGCCTTGTGTCATTATCCCAAGTTAGCTTGAGTCCCTTTGGTTCGCTAGGATTAAAACTGCGTTCTAAAGGATTCAGTGGTCTGCTTGGGAAAACGCCCCTCACATGTCACCTATCCAGACAGGGATGTACCATCACTCCCTGTTCTTCTCATACAGTCAATGATCTGAACTAGGGCCTTCTTTAAGACCTTCAGTATTGTAGAAAGACTACACAGCAGAACCCCATCCTGGAAGAAAAGGAGCCCACAATGTGGCAGAGACACTTCCAGAGCAAAAACACGAGAGAGGCATCAGGGTCCATTTCTCATAATCGTGAGATCAATACGCCACTGCTGTCACCCAAACTGGCAATCGTGTCACTTCAGCAGGAAGATTGGCTCCTACCTGAAAGTGTGTGTCAAACCAGTGTGCCGGTTCACTTTAAGGAGAAAGCAAAGCAGCTTGCACTTTTCTTTCAACAAGATCTTCTGGAGGGGGGAAAAAAACAAAGTAGAAGAGAACATAAAGTGGCAGCTTACAAAAAAGACAAAAAACAAGTCTATTAGAAACAGGATTGNTTGCACTTTTCTTTCAACAAGATCTTCTGGAGGGGGGAAAAAAAACAAAGTAGAAGAGAACATAAAGTGGCAGCTTAGAAAAAAGACAAAAAACAAGTCTATTAGAAACAGGATTGTTTGCTACAAAAATCTTGATGAGATTATCTAACCTAATGAAGACCTGTCAATATGGCTTATTTTAAAAAACCCACACCAAAGTCACTAACAGGTAAAGTGTATCAATGAATAAACTAATTCTTTGCATTTTCCTCCGCTACATGTAGTACAAAACACTCCTCCCATTACTTCCTTTGCACTTTAATACCAATTAAAAAATTCTGAAAGAAGCCACTGCAATGAAAAGCAATTCATGTTAAATATTTTATTTCTTATGACTTACAAAAATGACATACAAAATTGACAGTCTTTCATAACAAAGTTAAATAAAATAAGATGAAGCAATTAAAAGTAATCCATTTTTTAATTCCTTCACAGAAAAAAAATTATCATATGAACATTCAGAAGTATTTAAACTGTGACCCTGATATTCACATTCAAGGACAAAAATCTTTAAATAGTGAATAATTTTCATTAGCACAATAGTACAAATAAATACAGCAGCACTATGCAAAAAATTCCTTACAGTCCCTATCAATGAATAATAATTGCAATAGAAATCTGTTTGCCACAATGCTGCTTAAATTTAAAAGTTCAAATATTGTCAAACAGCTAAATTTGATCCGCAGGTCACCAGGTGCAGAAGCTCCACCTATCACACAGGACCAAGTAAAAATTTTGTTACAATGCAGAGTACTTGAAAGCCTAAGCCCTCATGCAAGCACGAGCAAAGAATAATAAACTTTCCTTTTCATAGGGCTAAGACCCAGCATTACTGAATACAGCTTTTTTTTTTTCTTTATGCATAATACAAAGAGATTTCCTGTATCTCTCCGGGGAAGAAGCTGGGGAAGCAAGCAGGGTTCCTGCAATATCCACGGACAGTGTCATCACAATTTATGCTCCTTATGAGACTACAGTCCTACAAAATAAGCTCACTGAAAGTTTGCCTTTATGTATAGAAATAAAGCATACCACCTACTAATTGCTATTACCAATTCCATTAAACTTTGCTCCCCTTGTAAATGGATGGTGCTACCAAAGCCTATCTGACACTACTAAAAATATTTGGTATGAACATGACATTAAAAAACAGGTTAAGAAGCATAACAAGATTTTCTGTTTTCTACTGTCTCTTTTTTTTTTTTTAAATCCTGGTTAGTAGTCGCTCTCAGACCTTCAAGTTTCCTGCAGCTCAAGTTTATATCTCCCCACCAAGAAGGGCAAGGATCTGCAAAAGCAGAGCCATAAAATATTCCCCTTGCTTAGTATTCTCTAGCTCAAGAAGTAACTAAAACTTACTCTTGTTTAGAGTGAATCTGAAACTGTTGTTCACTTCAGTCTTTACTCTTGTTCAAATAGCATCAGATTATTCTTTCCTACACAAAGGTCCCGGTACAACTTCCAAATTCTTTTAAATCTGGAAGATATACAGCCTTGCGTACAAAACATGTTCAACACCTGGAGTGCAAGAGTGGCAGAACAACATCTTCTGCAGCCTCAGTATTCTAGCTAAACATGCAGGAATACACCATCTGCTTTTCAGCCTTTCACACTGCTTTTGTAAAAGGAACATTCTTTCAGTCATAACAACATGACCCACAAAGTTCAGAAGGCTCACCTAAAGCCAGGATGAAAAACAAGGACGATCTAGGAATTACGCATATGCTTATGAATTTAATGCAATCTTTTAAAATATTATTTCAAATATTTTCTTTACATCTTGTGCCTATAGTGCAGCAATTCTGTCCTTCCATGTTAAGCATACAAATCCCACCTACAATTTAAGAATAAAATAATAATTAGCAGTTTTCTATTTAACTTGTCCGTTTAAATACCTCCTTCACTTTCATAAGTTCTTCCTGTCATGGAAAACACTGACTGAAGTGAAAGTGTTCCCTTAAAACCATATAATAAGCAATTATATCATATGCAATGCATTTTAATCACTGAACAATGCAGAAAATATTTTGCACATAGAATTTACAAAAGCACTAAAAATAGAAGTCTGAGGATCATCTCAGAAGGCGAGGCAAAGAACGCACTTATAACCAAGCAGCACGAACATTAGTGGGTTTAGGTCTCTGTAATGCCCCGCTGGCAGAATCGGACACAGGTTTTTCATTCCTCTGGCTCATCGTACTTGGTACAGCAGATGCCCTTGAAGTGCCTCCTGTTAACACACACACAAAAAGAGTGAGAGTCCTCATGCTTGGTACAACAGAAAACTTCATGCTATATTAGTACTGCAACACTCATTACCATAGTTTCCAGAAAAAACCAAAATCACAGTAAATTGAATACAAACCCAAAATGTTATGAGTTGATTGTAAATGGTCAGAACAAGGAATTCATAGCCTACGGCATTGTGCTGTGGTTTTTTAACCCAAC
>RSEF01000004.1:46816530-46834543 GCA_003993805.1 Himantopus leucocephalus | reverse complement strand
CCTTCTCTTCTCCAGGCTGATCAACCCCAACTCTCTCAGCCTGGAATTCCTCTGGAATACCTCTGGAATTTCTTTTCTCAGAATCTGCCACAAGCAGTTATAAACCACCAGCCCAGCGGAGGGAGGGTAGTGCTGGCAGCGCTGGCAGGCCTCGTGTGGGGCTGGGTTTTGCAGAATCACTGCTGTGTCATTTCAGTCGCTGTTCTATCAACTTTTCATTTCTGAAACCAGGACACCCAGCTAATCATCCTGTGGCTGATCCCTGATCAGAGGGCTGCGTACAGTGCTCACTCGTGAGGGGGGTCTGGACCTCAGAGATGCCCCAGGTCAAGGCTTTCTCCCGAACTCAGGGAGAGTCAGGGCCTCAGTGCTGCCGCCAGACCCTCCCGGGCCCCGCCGGGCCGAGCCGCGGCCTGCAGCCCCCCGGCTCCGCCAGGCTGCCCGTGGCGGAGGGGCGCCCGGCAGCTCCCCGCGGGCACCCGGCTGCACACCGCGGCCGACTGCGATCCCCGCGGGGAGGCACCTTCCCCGCCTCCCTTCGCCCGACCGTAGCCGTTTCCCGGCCTGGGGCCGCCTCCGCTCCCCGCCGCGGAGCCCCGCGGGGCAGACCCCGGCGCAGAGCGGCCGGTCCGGTCCCCGCCGTGGGGCGGCGCGGCGCGGCGGGCGCACATGTCCCCGGCCCGCCCGCCCGGCAGGCACCGCCCCCGCCACCTTCCCCCGCCCCTGCCGGACACCGAGCGGCGCGGCGGGGCCTCCGCGGCTGCCGCCACGGCGCTCGGTTCCCGCCGCCCACCGGCGGGCAGCGCTGCCGCCAGGAAGCGGCCGGGCCGCCGCGTACCCGCCTGCCGCCGGGCATGAGCTCCGGCTCCTCCGGCGGCCGCAGCGGTGCCAGTGGCGGCGGCGGGCGGCGGAGGAGGCGGCGGAGGACGGGGGGGGGCCCGGGAGCGGCGACCTTCGCAGGGGGCTGCCGCGGCGGGAGATGCTCTTGCTCCCAGCGGCGCCAGGAGCAGCATGTTCCCCGGTGCCGACAGCGCTAGCAGCACGGCCGGGCAGCCCGAGGCGGCGGGGGCCGCCGCCCCCGGCCCGCCGGGCTCGCACGGCCCCGGCGGCGAGGCCGCCGCCGCCGCCGCTGTGGCCGGCGGCGGCGGCGAGGAGGAGGAGGCGGCGGAAGACGAGGAGGACGAGGATCCCGGCTCGTCCCGTTTCGTGCTGGCGGCGGGGCTGGGGCTGCTGGCCGTGTCCGTCGTCCACCTGGGGCAGGAGCGGGCCGAGGCGGGGGGGGGCGGCGGGCCGCCCTGCCTGGCCCTGCTGCTGCTCCGCCTCGCCCTCTACGCGGGCTGCGCCGCCGCCGCCGCCGCGCTGGGCACCCTGATCGTCCTCATGTGTCGCGGCCGCCGCCGACTGCCGCCGCCGGACTTCGCCGCCGCCGCCGCTCCGGTCCTGCGGGTCGCGGGGGTAAGTGGCGGGCGGGAGCGGAGCGGAGCGGGGCGGGCGGCGGCGCGCCCTCCCCTTCCCGCCGGCCGGAGAGCGGGGAGGAGGGGGACGGTGGTGGCGCGGGCCTCGGTTCGCCGCGGGGCGCCGGGCCAGCCAAACCCGGTGCCCCGCTGTGCTGCCGCGACCGCAGGAGCCTGCCCGCTCGTCGGGGCTTTAAATGGGAAAAGTTGTGCTGGAGGGTGGGAAAAATCAAGTCTTTGCTCTGAGAGAGACCACTGGATTGCGGGAAGGCTCCTACGGCAGTTTGTCGGCTGTGTATCAAATCCTTTTCTGCTCCTTCAGTTGAAATGTCATTAGTAAAAGAGGGAGATGTGCTTAAAGAGCCAGCGTAGCGTTGCTTTAATGCCTGCTCTGAAGTTGGGCAGCTTTAGATAGTGTTATCATAATGCCTTGAGGAAGTGCCAACGTGTTCTCAAGCTGCTGCAGACCATTGTGCAAAAGATAAATTTGTTTTCTGTACATCTTCTGAAATGTACTAATTCATGTTCATGACCTCTTTGTAGCTCACTGCTTAGGAGTATTTTTGGTTTCTTCTGGACGGGACTGGTAGCACAAGATTTTTGGAGACTGATTGTAAGTGCTAGTGAAAGTAACTTTCCTCCCATCGGTCCCCCTGCCCCCCATCAAGCCATCGTAGACAGGCCTGAAAAACTACTGCTGGAAATGAGGCTGCACTCTCGCAGGGATATGGTGTTTGACATTTACAGCCGGTGACACCCGTCGGGTGCCCTTGGCCTCTCACTGGTGAGTTGTAGACCTAGTGGGGTGTGTTAGCATGTGAAGTGCTGCATCAGGAGGCAGTACCACCTAAGTGCTATTTCACTTTGATAGTGTCACGCAGGATTCCTGAGAGTGCTCTACAAAGAGAAAGGAGCATAATTTGTGCCGCCTTGGTGTACAGCCTGGCTGTTCTGGTGACCCAGTTTGGTACACATTCTCTTCTTTTTAGCAGCAAGTAAATAATGCTGGCACTTCTGTGTTTCTGGGGCTGCAGTCAACGCAGCTGAATTTGCAGAAAGCAGAGGGTGCTGGCAGGGCAGAGAACCTGTTAGAAATCACTTGCTGATGTAGTTGGCTGTCTTTGCGTCTTGCCAATCAAATCAGCTAATGACCTGCAGTAGTTGTTTATTCCTTTGTTCTTTGACCTAGGGAGGGAAAGAGGCTGTGTTTGTGAGCAATACGCTTTTCCAGGCCTGCATTTAATGGCAACTGGTAGGACATTGCTGTCAGTAGAAGGTACTGGTTGGCCAGGGGTTAGTGACTTCAATGAATAATAGAACTCGCAAAGGTGCCCTCAGGATCTATTTGTGGCAGTGGGTGTATGTGATACTCATTTTGTTTTCTCGGTAGGCTTTTTAAAAATCCTCTTTGCTTTGAAGACTCAACATCAAACTCAGCTTTTTTGAAGGGAGTGAAGAATAAATAGTGTGTACGAGCGTTAGAAGTGGGAAATGGGGAAGTGAGAAGATGTAATGCACCAAGTCAACAAGCAATAAGCAGAAAGTACCTGTCCTGTATGTAGCGTATTAAGTGGGTACAGCTAGGGATTGTTCAGCTGCTTTTTGTCATAGGAATGCTGGGGAACAATGTGTATTAAGTCCATAGGCACCTGAGTAGTAAAGGACTATATATTTCTGTGTTTCACCATGCAGCTACCTTAGATCAAATGCAAAAAAAAAAAAAAAAAAAAAAAAAATNAGAAAAATGCATCAGTAACAAATTCCCATTGCCTTCAGATTTGCAAGATTAAGTATTTCAGTGATAATGCCATAGCTCCGGTGACATTTGTGTACTGGTATACTTATCTGAACATCTGGATGTGTGTTAATGTACTTTGAAGAGAACATATTTTATACACAGTACAAAAAAATCTTCATATAAACTTAATAACTGAAATCTTCTTGCTGCTGCAATGAGGAGCAGCTTTCAGATTTGTGAAACAGCCAAACAATGAAAACCGATGTAATTTGGGAAGCCGAGAATTGAAGAAGAAAAATTAAATTTATTGCTCTTTTTCTCTCCCCCTTTGTGAAAAACATAATACATAAACCCACTGAACAGGAGTGAAACTTGGAACTGTCCAGAGTCAAACACAGTCGCTTCAGTTACTATACCATATGCACTTTCTTTTTGTGGTATGCTACTGCCACTTTCTCTTCAAGATGTTCTCCAGTTGTGTCCATCCATTGGATTCGTATGCGTAAATAGCAACCTGCTCTTGCTTTGTGTGGTCTAGTATGTGGTGGTTGGATTTATTGTAGCTCTTTGATACATGTTAGTTGTTTCAGAAGGGAATTGAAATCTGGTATTTAAAAGTCACTGCTCAAGCAGCAGTACCTGCTGCAACCCTTTTTCTGGCATTTTTTCCTTACCTGCACCCTGTTCCAGTTAAATTTTTTCTTTCCTCCCTCTTTGCACTGTTTTCAAAATTTAACCTGGCCGTATGAAAGGGACTGTCAAAAAAGGAGTGAGGTATTTTACCCTTTCTGTTTAGAAGCTGTAATGCCAGGCCTCTTATTTGGGTTTCTCATGCCTTCAGTTTACAGTTTGTGGATTTCTTTCAGATACAAAATGGCTTCAGGCCTGCAAAGCTTCTTGACATACTTTTTCTGAACACAATTTTGTATATGTTTAGCAGATTTCCTAATTGGTGCTTCAGTAACATGTAGGTGAAGAAAATAATAGGATCTATATAGGCAGCATATAAAACGTAGGCCGTTCACTAAAATGTTTATGGCAAAGTTTCCTGCATACATTTCTCTCTGAAAAATTTGTAGCTTAATCTTTTTATTATACATCCTTTTGTATTTACACTGCTTTATTATCATTCAGTTGTTACTCTCCCATTTTTCATAAGGCCATATGATCCTGTTGTCTTTCCTTTTCTGGGAGTCAGTAGTAGGATGACTGTAAAGCTAGAATTTCTTCAGCCTTGTTGTGCCTTTTCCTCAAGAATAAGGAAGAACCCTCTGTTGGCCTAATAATTAAAATTTTTTTTTTTTTTTTAACGAAAGTCTTACCGCTGGCGTCTTGCTCTGCATGTGTCATATGTACACAAACTCAAGGCAGATAGATTCATATTTTGTTCTTTGAGTGATTTTCACGTTGGGGTTAACAAATGAGGAAACACCAAGTATTCAGTAGTAAATGTTTACTTTAGTGGGAGTCAGGCTCAGCTCTTGGGAAGTGAGTGGGAGTACTCTTGATCAACTTCAAAGGGACTTGGATCGAGTTCTTTATGCTGTGCTGAAAAAGGGGCGGTTTTTGTACATTCTCAATTCTGCGAGCACTTACAATGTGAGTTTAGTGCTGTTGATTTTCATGGATCTGTTCATGCAAGTGAATAACTTGGGTGAGGAAGTGCTGTGTTGCAGATTCGGACTTCAGTAGGTGTATGCCTTTTTTCATTTTGCTTGAACTTAGTACCAGAGAAGCCATCTTTCCAAATGTGAATATTGTTTATGTAACCCCTTTGGGACTTGAAAGGTGAAGACTTTCTGCAGTCAGGTATCTCAGCAAGAGCATTTGAAATCTGCTAAGAACTGCGAAACAAGGTGTGCAATTTATGTCCCCATGATGAGGTGTGCTTTCAACATAGTCTTCTTGTATGTGAGTGCTCTGATTGCGAGGTCTATCTGGGCAGTAGTTTGGCTTCCATATAAAGCTTTGTGTTTCTTCCAGTGTGTTTATATTTTCATTGGAAAGAGAAGGTAACTCATAACATTGTTTTTCTTAAATTATTGAGTACTTACAGGCATTAATAATATTGGTAAATAGTTTCTATTGATCTTGAAATAGTGGGACTTGAATGACACCTTGAAATTATACATTATGTTATTGTCGGGTGTTTTTCAGCGCTTGTCAGGAGCTGTTTTAGGACAAGATTATTAGTGGCAGAGGAGGACAGCAAAATGCAAGACAGCAAAAAGGCATAGTGACCCAGTTGTACTTCCGTAAAAATGTCTGTCTCAAAGGGCATTTTCACTTTTCAGGTATGAGTGGACTTGCTCACACCAAAGATAGCCCTTGAAGAGACTTGTTAGAACATGTGTCACCTTTTTAAATTCAACCTTGTTCCTTACATGGTTGTTAAGTTGTGCAGGGGAGATGGCTTTGACTCATATGAAGAACCATGTTAACCAAATTAGTGGGAAGGGGAAGGAAAACACATTTTCCCACGTTCCCAGTGTGAGTTGTTTCTCTGCCAAAAAACCTGGCAGGACAGAGTTTTCTTTTCAGCATAGTGTTTTGACTCTGATTCAAAGCAAGAACTCTGAATAATAGAGAGTTGGGTTATCAGCTTCATTTAAATAATGCAAAACCAACGTGCCTCATTTTAAATTCAGCTTAAATGAATGATACTCTGTATAGAGAAAGATCTACCTAGTCTGTCTTGCAGCACTAACAGAAAGGGAATAAATGGTTTTTTTTTCCAGCAAAAAGGGTACACTGATTCTAATGTCCTGGTTTTAGTTTCCTATGATTAACAGTTGCCAATGATTTTGAGTGTTTCTTTAAAAGTCAGCTCCTGACATATTTGGTCACTCTTGTTCATGTCTGTTTAGTAGCTCTCCATTTTCAGAAATAGTTTACTCTCACTTTCTGGCCCTGAGGGAGACATGTGACTGTGTTCTATGTTCCTAAAGGCTTGTTCCATCCTTGAACGTGGACTTTTTGTGAATCTGGCATTAATGGGAAGGCATGGGTAAATCTTTTCTCATTGGATCAGGTAATTGTTGAAATATCTGGATCCTGGAAGATAGTACTGGGTTTTATTTAAGCCATAGGAGGATGGGTAGTGAGATTATTGCACATGGTCTGAGTGGTTCAGATGGGATGGCAATTTAACCTAGGCTGAGTATCTGCCATGGTATCCAAGCTGAGTGCTCTGCCCTTTGAGGAACAGAAGGGAAACAGAGAGAAAGGACATGCAGTTTAATTTTCCTTCACCATTGGACTTTTGCCATCAGATGAAGCTTGTGAAGCTAAGCTCACAGGAGCCCCAGCACCTGTAGGAAGTGGAAGGTTTGGCCTCTGTGGGCATCAATTTCAAGCGTGATGCAAAGCAGTTCTTGAGGTAATGAGCAGTTTGGAGCAGAAAGAGCAGAAACTTCCTAACTCTTTTCAGTCTTGATCTTTACATCTTAGTGAGTCTTCAAAAATATTTATGAGGTTTTTATCGACCAAAAGCCAAACGTGTTCTGTGGTCTGTCTCATTCTCTGGACCATTAGGAAATATTGAGATCTCTGATATTGCAGGATTATGGCTGTTACTTCTGCCAGTCATTATAGTCTCTGCTTGCTGCTCTTCTTTTGCGCTTGTTTTAGATCCTCTTGGGCTCACAAGCAAATATTCTGATCTACTGCCATTCTTTTAATTTATCATTTGTTTCTGGATTCAAGGCAGAGGCTATGTTTGAGTTTGGTTTGTTTTAAACAGAACTGAGTCTGATACTTTTGTTCTTAGTGCTATGTCTCATATAGGCAGGTTAACAATCAGTTTTTTGATCATGCAGGTGAGTTTACTGCTAGGAAAGTCCTGTAATCAAAATAATGAAAACATATCATAGCATTGCCTTCCAATTTCAGGAATATTTTAAAATTTTAAGAGAGTGCTGCATGAATCTCAAACATTTAGTTACAGTTTGTTGGGAGCTGGTTACACTTTGGGGCCTGTAGTTAGGACGTTTCTGCTGCAGTTTATTTTTAGGGATCTGTGGAATATCTGTTATCCTTAGGGATTTATAGGCTTTTTCAAAATGGAAGTTTTGTTAGGACTGCATGCATTGATTACCTGCAGGCATAACTTTGAAGTGGTAACTTTATTCTCACAAGAGACTGATCTCAGGAAATGAAATGTTTTTCAGACTCTGTGTCTCACTTATCTGTCCCATAACTCCTTAGCGGTGAGCAGACTTTGTTTTCTATACAGCCTTTTATCCATCATGTGTATTTCGAGATTTCTTGTCTTGTCATGCAACCCTTTTTGTTTCCTTCCATTGTATCCTGTGTCGTCTTCAGCTCTTCATTGTATTGTGCTTGACATTTAATTTTCTCAGCATTGTGTTAGATTGACATTCATATTCTGCTGTGAATCGGGCAGCTTTTACCTTTGTAGGGACTGCTTCTCACTTGAAAAGTGTTTTATGACTGACAGCGTAACTAGGGAGCTAGTTCATATCTCCTGATAACTGAGCCACCCTGAGTCAATAAGGCAGATGGGTGGTGCACTCATTGGGATCTTGCTGTCCACGTCTCTGGCAGGGGAGTCTTAAAGGTGGAACCAAAACCTCCGTGATAAGGTTGAGAGTGAAAGCATCTTGCATTCAAGATATGCTTTGGGACTGAAAATACTGTACATGTGTATCAGAAACATTCTGAAAAGAAAATCTGATCAAGTTGCTTCTTACGGCCAGGTCTTGGTTCCTTGTGCTCTGCAAAAGGAGAGCAGCAAAATTTACCCAAGGAAGAGGCAGTTATGTAGAATTCTATATTCTTTCCCAAGCTGTCACCTTATTAAGTGATTAAAAAAAAAAAAGAAAAGAAGTTGTGTAGTCATAAGGGGATAAGTGTGTTTTGTTCATGTGAGGTTTATACAATCAGTCATTCTGTATCATTTTTTCCTGTATTAAGCATGCACAGTGAAAGAGAACAAGTTAATGTTAATAAAATAAGTGATGATGGTTCATTCTGCGTGTTTTGTGATGCTCTGTTAAAAAGACAGAACACGCTGCCTTTGTACGGTGGAAAAAGCATGTGGGAGGGAGGGTATAGCAGTAGATGGTGCAGGAGTTTCTCTCTGATCATCAAGCTGAGACTCTGCACCTGAGGCGTGAGTCTGTGCAGGTTTTTCTGGCTTGCTTTTCGTAGCACATGGCTCTTTTGACCTTGAAGTATAGACAATAGGTTCTTGATGTCTGTTTTTAAGAGAGGAGGACGGTGTGGAGATGTTCAGTAGAATGGGGCTGTGTACGCACCCTGGGGATTCACATAAGCCTTTATTTTGATGGTAATATTAAAGATCCCAGCAGGCAATAATGATGTATTTCTTGCTGAGCAGAAATTTAAATGCTAACTTACCAATTATTTCTTAGCTGTAATGATGGGAATGAAAAGTATTACCTGAGAAAAGTTTCATCTTCATGTTCTTATCTGTCTAGTATTATATGAAATCTCAAGTGAAAGAAGTTCTGCCCTGATGATAAAGTTTTTATACAGCTACAGTTTTATCAGTTTTGAACATGGTATGTTTAAGATAGAAGATCCCCATGTAAGAAACACAGTTTGTGTTCCAGAAGCTACTGTGTTAGTGGAAATAAGATACGCTGATATTATAAAATTGTTATTGAGATAATGATGCTTAACATAATAGGATTAACATGCTTTAAGTATGTTGATTTTTAAATTGGTAGTTATGGTGTCCCTTAATATATGTAGATTAATGCTTAGTGTGACACATACACTTGCTTTGTAATCTAAAACAGAACTATATGTATTAATTAAAAATATTAACTCTTGTGAATAGAAGATTTATTTTTGCATCATAAGTTTAAGTAATATTTACTACTATAAGAAAACATCTATCCCGATCAGTTAAAGCTGAATTTATGGAGAGTACAGTGAAGTATTATTTGAAGCTGTGGCTCTCTATCATCGAAGTCCAGTTTGACATTAACGTATGTTTTACAAAGAAAATAAGAAATTTAATAGGGCAGCAGTGGGTGGAGCAAGTAGCTCTGTGTAACTGGATAGTTTTTGTATGCTGAATTAGATGTAGTCTTTGCCTTTTAGATCAGTGATTAAGCTGAACATCTCATGCACAATGCCCATTTATATTGTGGGATCTGTCCTGCACGCTGTTCTAGTTTTGTTGTAATTGAGTTAATGTAATAGAAATAATTGTTAATTTTTCTCTGCTTCTGGCTTTAATTCCATGGCAGAGTAAGTCTGTGTGTGGCGTGCCTGTAGCAGGTGCCTGGATTTCTGCTGTTATGTTTTAAGAATTGCATTTGATGACTGGGTGTTGTGGATGGGTTTCTTGATAGTGGAAGGTTCTCTGTGCTTTGCCATTTATTCAGTGAAGTTGTTGAAACACTTTCTTAATTCTTTATTATTTAACATTTATTGTTTTCTTCAAAACTAATTTAAAATTACTTAAATTGTTTAAACCAATAAATGACATGAACTTAATTTTTGTATCTGTAGGAGACTGAACTTAAGACAAAATTTCAGGCTCAATGCCAGCCTTAGGTTTTTTTCCTGGGCCTTTCAGACTGTTGTTGTCTGCCTCTTAAATCATTCTCAAAAGTATCAAACAATGGGTATTATTCAGAAGTCTCCAGGAAATACACACATCCTTTTCTTTTTTTTTTTTTCCCCAGCCTGTAAACAAAGTTAAAATTGGGGAAAACTTGAACTGATCCAGGAAACAGGCCTCGCTGTTTGTTAGCAACCTCATTCCTTGCATGTGCTTTCCAAATGTGCTCCACCTCTACCCCTTCAAGTCATTTTGTCAAGCTTTATTTAAGTTTCAGTCTGGTTTCTGCTGTTCTTCGACAATAAACTCTATGTAGTGGAGCCCGATTTTTTTGGGCTAAGATAGCGCAAGTCAGGACTAATGGGGAACATACCAGGTTTTAATCGGTATAAAAGAGCATCTAAGCTACAGCTTTAACTGCATTAAATCCATTTACGAACATCTTTGGCTCAGACAGGGTTATGCCAACTGTTTGATGAAATGTAGCACCGTTTTCGTTTCGATAAGAGACATGAAGAAAAATGTGAAAACATTCAAGTCTAGGTTTTCTAGCTGAACCTGTTCTCTGCATACATCCTCCGTATGACTTGAGGCAGAGGTGGGAAGAAAATCTTCCAGTGAAATCTGCTGGATTTTTCATTCTCTGAGCTGTTAGAGCCAAGTTTGGACTGTGAATCCCTCTGTTATTACAGGTGCTGGTAAACCTGTGTTACTGAGTTGTTACCGCTGGTTTTAAGGTGTTTGTTGCCATATGTCAGGCAACTCAGGGGTGCCTGTTAGTTTTTTAGGTGGGTTTTTTTTTTAGTTAATTCATTGTTATTGTTCTCACAGCAACAGAATTTTTTAAAAACAAATCTAAGCTAACGAGACTTAAGACTTGATTCTGCTAAATGCAAGCTCGTAAGACTGAAAGGAAACAGGCGTTTGATCAGCTGTTTTAGAGAATGCACCTTAAGATCTGGTCCATTATCAGTGACTAAATTAAATTAACAGTTCTCTGAAGGATCATCAAGAATCACAGAATAGTTCAGGTTGGAAGGAATGCCTGGAGGGCAGCTAGTCTACCCTCCTGCTCAGAGTGGTCCAAGTAGGTAAGGTTGCTCAGAGCTTTCTCCTGTTGAGTTTTGAATATCTCCAAGGCTGGAGACTCCACAGCCTCTCAGCACCCACATTCTGGTATTTGACCAGCCTCATAATGAAAATAGTTTTTCCTTCTAAGTGATGGGAATTTCCTGTGATGCACCCTCGCCTCTTGGTCTGTGCATCTGCAAGAAAGAGTCTGTCTCTCTCTTCTCTGTACCCTCTCGTTTGGTAGTTGGAGTAAGGTCTCCCCTGAACTGTTTTTTCTTAAGCCTGAACTAACCTAACCAACATTGCTGCAATGCATTTAAACATTGCTGTTTATTCAAATGTTAGATTCTTGTCTGTTCTTGAAATTTAGTTTTTAAGCAAAGCTGAAACCTTGTTTTTAAACAAGGTTTGTTTCTTGCTTTTTGCTTTTCTCTGACTGTTCGTGGTGTTTTATGCAATACCTGTAGAGTATTGAAAAATTTCTCAGAAAATCCAGTATACCGTGCATCTTCGTTTGCCCTTCAGTAATTACATTTGTGCAGCAGCAGAATCACCGCTGCTAGTGGTGGTATTCACTTCTTACCTTTTAAATTCTTTTTGATCACTTGTCTGTCTTTAACTTCTTCCTGCTAAACATCAATGTTACTCTTTTCTTTTTTTTTTTTTTTATGAAAAGCCACACAAAAACTGNAAACATACCAACTGTAGAGAAGTTCTCAGTGAAATAAATTCTTGCAAGCTGAAATGTTTGTATCTTCATATTTAAGGGGCAGCATTTCACTGAGGTAGTAATAGTCTGCCTTGTTCTTAACATGCTTGTTCAAGATTGAAACATAAAAGGATGAGTTCCTGCATGGTGGAATTGTGTAGCTTGGATCGTAGTGTGGTGATGTGGGGCAAGCTGCTTGCAACCATGGATCCCCTCTGAAGGCCTTTTTTCTTTTGTTCCCTCTGCTATAAAGAAGTCCTGAAGTGAGGCGAGGCGAGTAGGGAGACAAAAGTACGAATTCAGCATTTATAATTTTCTTATCTCACGTTGTGTTTAAACTAGTTTTGAAAGGAGTGATATGGCTAGCGCTTCATGAGGGCACTTACTGATATTTTAGGCTGTAAAAAACACTTCCTGCAAGGTATGTACAAATGAGAACCGTTGATGCCGAAGTTAGGGGCTTGAGGTTACCGACCGCTATGCAGGTATGACTCAGTGTAGCAGAAGGACTAGTCGTGTAGGATACCCAAGCTAGCGTGAGTGTTAAGGAAGATGGAGTGTGTTGATCATAGAGCTTCAGTCAGGATTGTGGCCTTGTGTTTAGCAGCCCTTTCTTCATAGAAAAAGCTGAGCGATGTTGCTAAATAGGGCTTTCTGAATCCCTTCCCCCTCCCCAAATGTATTTGGGATGTTTAATGTCTCTGTGAGTCTGTCTCTTCTCTTTTTAAATTGGAGTGGTTATGAATCATCCAATTTCCTGTTGCAAATAAAGCAGAAAAATCCTGAAGTAATTGTGTGACTGGCATTAACACAGCTTTGTGTGGAGGAAGCACAACAACACCAGCAGTCAAAGGTGATGTACTGGAGCCTTACAAATATTGTTGTTAGGTGTTCTTTCAAACAGCAAAAATGCTTTCTGGAGCTGTTTAGGTGGGTATGGCTTAAGCTTTTACCAGCATTGTGTTCAGGTAAAAGGGGGCCTTGAAAATCTGTAGTGGTTCACTATTTAGATAGTACTCTGTTCTTACCCGTCCCTAACTATAGTTTGGATAGTAAGAGGGGGTGCAAATGGAGGCAAACATGCTGAAATCTTGCTGCTCTTGGCATTGATAGTGTTGTCAAGAGGGGAACAAAACAGCTGGAAGACCACAGCCACGATCTCAGAGTAGCAACTGGAAGATGTCTAGGGAGCGTTGCTGCGCTCACCCAGGAGCTGGAACAAATTAACTGTGGGTGGAAGGAGGGCAGTCAAGGCCTGGCAGACATCCATGCCAATGCTGTGTGTTAGGTGTGAGAGAGTCTGAACAGCTTTATTTTGCTGTTAGGGCAGTGCTTTAACTCCTTCATCTGTGTCCTGTTAGACGTGCTTTATACACTGGACTCTGTGTGCGTGTATCTGCAGTAGAAGGAAAACGTGTTAACCAAAATACACAGAGTATTAGCCTGCAAATTGGCTGAAATAATGGCATTCTACCTTTAAAAGCATTAGAGAGCGTTTTTACTTAACCCCCCCTTGCATTTTCTGCTGCTTTCTTGCTCTCTATTTGGTGAATGTTGGAGGAGTTGGGATGTTTCTGAAGCGATGTCTCCTCACTCAGGAGAGCGAGCTCCCATCAAGGGGAGCAAAGTAAGCTGAGTGGCGGTGGGGACCGTTTCTATTTCTGATTTGAATTACGCTCCTTTCTATATAAGGACAGCATGAGTCACTGCTTATTGTCTACACCCTGAAAAACGTTTCCCTGTCTGCCCACCTGTTTGGAATATTAGCTCTTATAGTGTCCAATAGAGACAAATGTCTGTATAGTACAGCAGCCAGAAGTGTTTTTGAAGGAAGATGCCCAAAAGAATGTGAACCAAAATTACTGTAGGAGATCTAAGGGCTTCGCCTTTATTTTAGAAGTGGTGTATGAGGCTAAATGAAGTCCATCATGACAGTAGGCTGTAAAGATGTTATATTTGCTATTGACCTGCCTCTTGGAGATCTTATAAAGCTGTTAAAATACTGAATAGAAGAGTTCCAGTTGCTTTATTAAATGCATGTCCTATTCTCAGTGCATTGAATTGCAAATGAATATAGCTCCTTTGTACCAAAAAAACAACCTTAAGATAATTTTGAAAGTTGTGCAGTGTACGATACACAACAATGTTTGTTAATATGTGCTTAATGAACAATGTATAATAACCTCAAAGACAGTTGGCACTCATCTGATTTAACCATATTCGGTGACAATACTTGTATAAAGACCAAATGATACAGTACTATCACCTTGAATTCCAGTTTTATTTCTTCTGTCATTTTTGTTTTTTTCCTTCCTCTTATGATGAATGTTCTCTTTGAATTTCAGTGTAATTGGTCTGGAACCTCCCATGATTCAGTCCAATCGAGGAGAGTGGTCATTTCTCACAACATGGATAAAGCACTGAAAGAAGGTGAGTCTTAACTTGGACAAAGGAGCATTACACTCCTTACATTATCTCTTGTCCTCTTAGCAAACCATGACTGCACAATATTTCAGGATTTTAGAATATGACCCTGGTTTCTTCCTTGATATAAAATAGAAGTGCAAGGTCTTGGTCAACCCAAGAGGTCCACTGTAGTAAGCAATATGATGTTTCTTTTGCAATTTAACTGATAGATTGTCATTTTAGTGGCTGTTTTTTACAGAAATATAGTAAAATAGAGTCCTTAATACTTTGGTACAAAACAAAAGGGTAACATTTAAAAGATTCTTGACTGGGTTTTCATGAACTGATAAATCCTGTAGACTCTTGCAAATATTCTTCCATTTAGTGCAATTCTTTCCGTGAAAACTGAATCTAAAATCAACGTTTGTATTTCTGGCTGATACAGTCTACAAAATCTGCGGATCACTAGTACAGTCACTGGGCTTTGGACTGTAAAATGTCAACTATGATCATTTGGATTTAAAATGTCTTGTTTACAAGTCTTTAAAATAAATAATAGCTGCTACTTCTGAACACATTTTTTCAACTGACTCCTGGTAATACAAAATATTGTAGAACTTGGGGTAGTGTCAGAGTTTGAAGCAAAAATTTTTTTGTTACTTCAAAGATTATGCTAGGAATGTAAAGACAATGTGGATGGGGAAATCTAGTTTGTATATTAAAAGAAGGGAAACACATTAAGAGTTGTGTACTGGAGCTTTTAAAATATATTTATAAAATTTGATGACATTTCATGATGACATTTTGTAAATATTTTATCTAATTTTGAATATAGTTTCCTTTAAGATTTTTTTGCAGCACTGTTGTGTTTTCTTATCTTTTTTTTCACATCTGGAAGAGTATATTTTAAAATTATCATTGCTTTAAACAGGTTCGTTGTCTTATGAAAACTTCTTGGGATGTGTTATGTTTTTAAAGTTATTTTTATGAATAGCTGTTAGCAGGCTATGTAGCTAAAATATAAAATTAGAATGCTTTACCTACTATGTTGTATTTCTCTGAAGGTGAACTATTATAACATCATATTTTGGTTTTAGGCAGCATTTTCATCTGGAATCAGTCAGATCATAGGATTCCTGATGATGTGAAAAGGATAGCAGAATCTAAACATTACATGTATGAGACAAGCAGTGAAGTTATTTGCTGTGTTCTCTCACATGCATACTTTTACATTGTGGATAATCTGCCTTGGAACTTGAAATGAAGCCTTGACATAATCAGCACAGAATTGGAGGTAGTGGGGTTATTTGGAGACAGACAACAGGTATTGTGGAATACTGCGGGAAAGATAGTTGTGTTACACTTCCCTCCTGTTACTTGCACATAGGAGTAACTTGTGTCTGTAAAAAATGCAGGAGCTGTCTTCATCGAAGGTATTTATCCAGCAGATCATTCAGTTGGATGCATGAGTCCATACTTACTCAGTAACGCTGAAAGAAAGTTACCAATATCTGAGTGATTCATTTTTCAGAGTTGAGGACCTTCTGTTGTGACAGCTTACTTGCCTTTCTGCTATTTCTTTTCAGAGTAGCTTTCACCCTTCGTTCTCACTCTGAATTTTGGAAAGCAAACTTGTCAGATTTGGTTGTATTTCTTCCAGGCCTAAATGACAAAGCCAACTTCTCTTGTACACAGTTTGACAAGGATGAGACTGTACTTTTCACTCTACCCCATGTAGACTTAAGCAAGTGTTTTGGTTTTGGAAGGTGTCTGACTTAAGTTTGAGATACTGAATGAATTCCAAAAGAAACATTTTACTTTTTTATTACAGTAAAATGATCAGTCAGTCTGAAAATAGGACACATTCCTTGCCCTGTGACAGTTCCGAAATTTGTAGTTGTCTTGATATTATGAATGCTTTCTTTGCAAGTTCATGGTTAAATAACACTTTGTTACTAATGATACTTAAAATACTGTCTGTATTTCTGTTTCCAGTCTTACACTAATGAGGATTAAAGTATTTGTAAATCCCAGGAATTTTTGCCAACTTTTTGCTGTAACAAGATCTAACATGCTGTTCAACAAAATGCTTTAAAAAGCCTTATTCATTTAGTTAGGAGACTTTCAGTTCTCCTGAGGTTTTCATCTTGGAGACCAGTTCAGACTCTTGCTAGCACTTGAGGTTTTGAGTAGGTGGTGTCAAATTGTCACAGTCAATGGTGTTTTGCAGTGGTTTTTTAGCCAGATTTTATTTCTCTTTACATTACCTTAGAGAGATGGAAGGATAACATCGTCAAACTTCAGAAATGCTATTGGTGGTTATGAAGAGACAGTCCTTTGGTTAATTCTGACTTCTTCACCTGTTTTTTGTCATCTGTGTAGTTCAGTTTGCCTAGGGTTTACCGTTAGTTGCTAGCTATCTTGCACCCCTCAAGAATTGCCTGTTGTCTGTTACTCAGTTATGTCATGCTTTCGTTTGTGTTAGAGCCACTCTGTGTGGACTTTTCTCTCTGGGTTTAGAGTGGCTCTCCTGAGGTTCTGTGGTATGTCTCGCTTGACAAGCTGTCACTTGCTTTACTGCATTTTTCCTGATGTTCTCATCATAGTCTGTTAATGTAGTTGGAAGGACAGATATCAGTGATCATCCTTAGTTTTAATTGAAGGAGTCACGGATGTTTCCATTTCAACTGTCAGTCTTATTTCAATAAACTTAACAATGTTATGGTGCTTAGATAGTTTTCCTGTGATGGTCATTGGCTGGTAATAGTTGCCCATGCCTTGGATAGCTTCTCATCTTGCCAAAGCCAGTGTAACAGAGTTGTTGGGAATTGTCTTTCTACAATGGCAGTCACTAAGCACCACCAAGAAGGACCTTGTGTTTATGTTGGGTTACAGCTCAGTTCTAAACTTCTTTCTTATCTCCCACTGACAACAGAGTAGTATAAAAGGATGGTGCTTCAGAAGTGCAGTTTCATTCTTAATTATAGCATACTTGCATAAACTGCAGATAGGAGATGAAGGATAGCTGTGTATTAGCCCTGCTACTGTGTAGTGTGTTTTGTGAAATCTAAGAGCTCAAAATTGGAACAAGTGTAACGTTATAAAAAGATTTTCCTTGTTGAATATGGCAGAAAGAGAAGGCCTTTTAGTTTTAAACCAAATTCGTTTTTTCAGCCGGTAGTACTTGAGTGACTAACACTGAGATGTGGGTTTTTTTCAGTATTTTTTGTACTTTTTCTTGATAGATTGATTTGATTCTTGTTTGCCCTTCATTTATCTTATGCAAAGAAAAGGTGACCTACTTCTACAAATACTTTTAGCCTTTTAATGCTTCCAGTTGCTGATCTGGTAACTTCATGTTTTCAGCCCGTATCGTATGGTAGTTTGGAACATGTCTCTTAAGAGAGACTGTGCTCAGCCAGACTCGTGCTGCTGTTGCGCAGCGGACTGTTTGGGCTGAGGGATGTCGCTGTTGGTAGATTTATCTGCCATGTGTGTAGCCGGTCTCCCAGGAGCTGAATTTTGTCTTCCATTTTTATTGCCCCATATCCTGTGGTCTTTTTGTTGTTGTTCACAGTCAGTCTTTGTCTCCACTGCTTTAGTAGTGCCAGGAAAATTGGTCTCCATATTACTTACCTGCTTTACCGAATCATTTATGAATAAATAAAACAGCACGGGCTATAGCACAAATCCCAGCAGAACTCCACTGGTGAAATTCTTCTGCTGTGAAAATTGACTATGTATTCATATCCTGTGTTTCTTAGCTCTTAAAATATTTCCTACCAGAGAGCTATCTCTTCTTTCATAGTGGCTTATATTCCTTCAACCCTGTGTTGAGTTGGCCTTGTTGGAAATATTTTGGGAATTTATTTAGATTGTACCTGTGTTCTTGTTGACCTCTTAGAAGAACGCTGTTAGGGATGTAAGGCAGAACTTGGCTTTATGGAAGGAGTTTTTTCCCAATCTATCTCGTTTCCCAACTTAAGATCCACACTTTGACATTTAGAAAAAAACTTTGCAGTAGCTTCTGCCACTCTCTATTTGAAAAGCTGTATTCCTTTTTTTTTTTTTTTTCC
>RSEF01000004.1:46787378-46805506 GCA_003993805.1 Himantopus leucocephalus | reverse complement strand
GATTACAGGGGCTTCATTCTGCTCCCCATCCCTGTCTTCTAGCAGGGATCTATGATACAGTTCTATGATACTGTTTGGGAGAGCATCTCTGTGAAACCTTTGAAGTGTGATCATCTGAATGCTTTGTAGGGATTAAAGTAAGAACAACAACTCTTTTTTTTTTTTTCTCCTGAATGCATCATTGGAGCTGTGCTTTTAAAACAATTGTCTTAATTCATTGTCCTGTTACACTAATAGAAGTCTAATGTTACCTTGACTGACTTCAGAGTCATAATGCTAGAATAAAGCCCTGATTAATGAGCTCCAATCTGTTGTATTTCAGAATGTATTTACTCACAGCGTTTTCAATCATGGCTATACTTTGTTGAGTTTGTAAGCCATTATTTCTTTCTGTAAGCTTTTATGTATTTCACAGTAAAGCATTCTCCACTTGAGGTACCTCAGGTGGCCTGACAAACTTGCATTTGTATATAGAAAAGGAAACGAAACAAAAAAGTCTATAAAGTCTGAGTTCTCCTGAGAAAGCTGTCATTTTTATACCTGCTTGAGATACTATTAGTGTTTCTTAAACTGTAGTGTAAATTTTAGACACAGTAAAAACAGACACCTTAGGAAAATATAACATAAATAGCTGAAAATGAGTTAGCTAGTTTTCAGCCTTTGTCAATATGTCAAACTTGAGGAAATTTGCTCAGCTATAACATGAGGGTCAAATGAACATGAGATATAAAGCTAGGTGACATCTGTGTCCAGAAGACAACACAGTTCATGTTTCCACTTTCTCCTTCTTAAATTTGTTCAGTACACCTTCAATACAAGGCCTTTTTTGAATCTCTTGGATGGTATTGGGGATTTATTTTTTTAAAAGAAAAAAATTACAGGAATTAATTAAATTGCATTTTAATGGGACATCAGATGAATGCCTGTCCTTCTCAGAAAACTGACTCAAAAGCTTTTAGGCCTTGCGGTATTTACTGTAAGATCCTCCTGGATATAAATGAAATTCACAATTCCAATTTTCAAGGGTCCCTATAGAATGAAACACCCACAAAAAAAAAAAAAATCCCCCAAACCTACATGATTTGGGAAGCTAGCCAGAAAGACTCACTCCAAAATGAGCATAGGTTTGAACTTGACTTCTAGTAACACAGATACCTAATTCAAGACTGACTATAAAAGAAATATATATTCTAGATCCACATCTAAAAGCAAGAGAATGTTGTCCTCCTCTTGCTACAGCTTATGAATAAGGGGTACTGAGGGAAAAAACTTCACTAATTAGAGCACGGATTGAACTCTGATCTATCATCAACTGCTAGACCGGGGTCCAATGACAGACCAGAGATAAGTCAGCTAAGTGATTGGGTTTATTACTACCCAATAACCACTGGAGTATTTGAGGTTATCAGGTGGAACCTAGAACACAGTAGCATAATTAAGGAAGCGTAATGTTAAAAGGAATATAGTTTCGATATTTGTCTGTCAGAGTCTCAGGACTTTCACTGATTTGTCTATCAGAGTCCCAGCAAAGCACTGTCACTGAATCAGATTCACAAAAATTGAAATTGGTTATTTTATTGAGAGGAACAGAACAGATTTGAGATTGCCATTGATAAATTCACTGATTACAGTAGTGCTACTAATCATGGTTAATATTGCTAGCAAAAATAATAATAAAATGGCCCAGAGGTAACATTCACCAGAGGGTGAAAGGCGCAGCGCTTACCCAGAAAGCTGTCCCTGCCTGGGGTGGAGGAAGTGAACACAGCCCATAGACTGGTCTGTTAGGTACTGAGGTTCTTCTCTCCCAGTTTAACAGTCATTTTCTCCATCTTTTTATCCCCAAAATTATGAGATTTCCCTCCTCCAGGTGACGTGTAGTGTGATTTGGGTGGAGAGGCGAGTGCTATAGCCATATATGTTTAGCATGATCTCTATAATCTTCATTAGCATATGCAGGGGTGTCAACTTTAATATGCATTTCACATGTAATGAGGGAGAGGTCAGTCATCGGGCATGATAGCCTTTCGAAGAAACAAAGAACTATACAGGTTCCTGTTATATTGACTTTGCTGACGAAAAGCAAGGCTGTCCTGCCTATGCAGGGCTCCCTCCCTATCTGCATCTTGTGCTAGCCAGGAGATACTCCACTCCCCCAGACTGCACAAGATAGCAAGGACAGTCTTAATTGCTCTTTGAGCACAGAGACTTCACCTCATTATCCATGTTCCACAGCAAGTAATTACTGAGTTAGGAATTAGTGCCTCAGCTTTCTCCATTTAAAACCTCTTTATAAAGCCAACTTACTTCTTCTGTCCAAGAGAAAATAATAATAGGCAAAAACTTCAATGTTCAGGACTCAAGCACCTTTCACTATCTTAGTAATATAGATTTTTTTCAAAGCTTCTAGACCAACCACATCTATAACACACACTTCATATATGAGTTTGTCTTTTAAGTTTCATTATTAATGCAACCACTCAGAAATCCCTTATGAAAATGAAACACTTACAGGCAATGTTGGTCCTGCTTGTCTAGGAAACTTTTCTATTTTCTTTAGAAAGCCAGACTTTTGTGGTGGCACATGTGGAAAATAGTTTAAGAAACCCAAGTGTAGCAGCAGTTTAGGAGGAAGAAAAGAAAGGTGGCTACCACCTGCATGGTGTACAACAAACGTATGATGTGACTAATACAAAAATAATGCAACCTTAGAACTGTCACAGAAAAGATGGTCCATTTTCTTTACTGTACCTCTTTTATCTCTCTTTTCTCTTAAAATTCTGCCATGTCTCCAGAATGTAGCTGTAAACCAATGCACAACACTGCAGCATTCCAGGCTTTGAGAATTACAATAAGAGGCAAACAGTTCACTCAGAGTTGAGCTGCTATAATTCTTGTTCTCAATTCCTTTATTAAATTGGCTGTCTTACCACCATTTTACATCGTAAAGTTGCCTAAATAAATTTTCTGAAAAAGAATACTGGAAAATGCTTTATGACACCAAAGCCAAATTTTATTCCTTAAGGGAGAACCATCACTTCTGTTACAAAGTGATATTTTTTACAAAATTATTTAAACTGACTATCACTTCTTGGAGATATTTCGTCTTTCTCCTTTACCTCAAAGAATTTTAACAAATTTTAACAACAGTTTCTCAGCTAACTTACTCTTCCGTTTTATTTGCCCTACTCACATACGCACAGTGCCACTGTAACACAATTTCTCTTGCAGAACAGTAATTGCTCACTGGCATTGACCTTAACATAATACAGATGTTCCAGGTGCTCCTCTCCACTTACTAGAATTTAGATGCTATCTTTGCATTTAAACAATTACTCCACTTCTAATTTCATCAGCCTTCCACTCCTTGGCCTGATGTGTTTTGACTTGCATGTTACAGTGTGATTGAGTGGAAAAAACCCAACTTAATTACATGCTGACCACCAAACAAATATTCTAGAGCATCAAATGAACCAGTTACCAATTCTTTTAGCCTACTAATCCCTTTGCTAATATTTTCAAAGGGAATCTCAACATTTTGATTTCTAATGTATAAAAGTATTTTAAAATTATTTGTGTTCTTGCCCCTTTGAATTTCTGTCACCTATCTTCCAAAAACCTACTACAAAGGAATTGCACAGAGATCATCTGATTGTCCACATTAACTCTTGGAAATTAGTAATTATCACATTTTAAATACCGCGATGCTAAACTCTCTACATTACTGTGAGTGTTACTACAATAATTTTGTGATTCATTTAACGATACTAACACATTCTGAAGTACTACTGCAGTCTCCAAAAAAAAGAAATTGCCATTGATGTTTTCTAATTTCTTTGAAGCTGCTAATTTGAGATTTGTGAAAGGAAAAACAAATTTCAAAATACAATACCTAAAAAAGATATATCTAAAACGAGCCACACTCACCAGCTTCCTGTGTTGATTAACTGTTAATAAAAGAAAACGTTTGACACCTCTTTTGGAGTTGTTCAGAAGGATTCTCATAGTAGTAGATGGTGCTTATAGCTGGCAGGTATGGTCTAACATTTGAGTTCAATATCAACGGGATGCTTCTGTTGTGTTTTGTCCTTAAGAAACTGTGTTAGTAAAATACAGAACTCTTGATTAAATATTCCTCTCAGTTTCTCAGCCTTGGATTCCCTGAATTGTTCTCTCCCTCTATAAGCAATTATACAACTACCATTGGTTCTTTGCATTAGCGAAGACGAATATTGTTAACTTAATCTTAAATCAGCAGTATCAACGGAGGAACTTTTCAAGAAAAATTGCCTCATTTGAGGCAGTAACATTGGGATGACAGTTATGCATAGATCTCAGGTCCATTTGGTGTCAAATTCTTTAGGGCTCTAATAAGACAGAGATTAATTACAAATGTCCAGCCAAACTCAGAAATATAAAATATTCTTCTAAGTATATTAACTGAATCTCCACTTTAATAATAAGACACTACTGAGCAAATATTCAGATGGCTGCCACACTTCAAGTCTAGTACACCTGGATGTAGATTCATTTTCAGGGACATAGTGAAACAGGTGTTTTTTTGTATCTATCATCTTCCTTCAATATAGTGGCTCTCCTTGCTTTATCTCTGCATTGAAGGACTGGTGCTGACTCTGTTCCAGTGGTAAATCACTCTTAAGTAGTCCGAGTGCCCATAATGTTGAAGAGCAAAATGTTCTTACTGAGGAACTGAGCCATCCAAGTCTCCAGGTCTGATCTGAGAACAAAACCAGACTATTTCTCCCTCCACTTACAGCCTAAAATTGCTACACTTTGAAGTCTAACTAGAGGTCACCTTTAACATCACTTGTCTTATAACTCTCCTTTACTAGTGGCCATATTCTATACTGGTATATATAGGAACCAGAGGCATAAGGACATTACTCACCAGTAGAATTGAAACAAAACTGGAAATAATGATCACTAGAAATGAAATATAAAAAATAAGTAGTTTTACAAAGACATGACTGAATGTTACTCTAAGGGCCACTTAAATTTTGTTAACACCAACCAGGCAGTTCCTCAATTTGTCTAATCTTATTCAAATTAATATTATAGATCAGTCAGATGCATCTACTAAACCTATCATATCCAGCACTTTCTTCAATGCTGTTTTCTACATAACTTCTGCTGAATCTTTAATACTCTGTAACATGCATTACACAGAAAACATTTGATACTGAAAATTCTTTATACTTTTTAGCTTCTTGAAATCGTGTTTTAAATGTCTAAACCCTGATGTTCATAACTCGAAAGTATAAAATACACCAACCACTTAGAAATGGGGGTGGGTACTCACGGTCACTGCTCAGGATAGTGCCAATTCACCAGGCGGTGAGAGTGATTTGTATCATTATTTTTTATTATTGTTGTTTTCCTTTTCTGGTATTGTTCTATTAAACTGTCTTTATCTCAACCCGTGAGGTTTTTTTTCCCTTCCCCCCCCTTTTCTCCCTCTCCTCCCTGCCCTTCTAGGGGGGAAAAGGGGGTGAGCAAGCAGCTGTGTGGTCGCAGTTGCCAGCTGGGGCTAAACCACTACACATGCTCTCTCAGTTCATTTGTATGTTGTCTAGTTTTAAATGCTTTCTTAAAAAAGAACTCAAAAGTAATTCCTGCCACATTGTCATACCATTATTATTATGCCACCTCAGTAAGGTTCTTATATATAGAAAACTTGGACTATAGAAAATATATCTATAAACAGAAATATTTGAAATATTATGCTTTATTACTAAAGCAGCTAAAGAAATACTTAATTCACACTATAAATTCCAGATTACAAATAATTTGAACAAAACATATTAATGCCATCTAAGAAAAGCTGTTCCATTTCTTTATGCTTTATTGAGGTTGTTGCTAACATTTGACTCTCTGAAACCTGCACTCTTTAAACAACCAGAGAACCAACCAAGTAACACCACAGAAATCAGAACACTAGTGTTTTTTGAATCAGTACTTATGTAGGCCTAGAAATATGAAAAGATTCTAGAATGGTTACGATACAGTAGAATTCCTCAACGTTTTGGATAAAGTGAAATGTGCCTTCATATTTTATAGCATTTTAAGTTGCAAGTTCAACTTGCAACTTGTAGCTTAAAAACTCAAAAGAAATATACTTCCCATGTGTATTAAAATAACAACACCATATCCATCAAAAGTTCATTAGTACATGTTACAAGGGAACAAGTTTTGAGGGTCTGAATTTTATGTGGTTAAAAAGACTTAAAAGAATTCTCTCTCGTAAATATAAAAGACACTTTCCAGGAACTATGTATTTCAGCAGATGTGCAGATGCAGTTTCATGAGGTGTATTTTAATACTCAGTAGAGATTGCTATAAAAATAAATGTTAAAACTGCTGTAGGAAAAAAATCCCTGCTCTAAGGCCTGGAAATTGCAATGTCACTTCAGAAAGAAGGCTCAAGAACTTCTCAAAGAAGGGGCCAAGAAACATTAGAAGGGTATATTTATCTCCTTCTATCAAAGCAACAGTAATTTGTATATGTAGATTCAATCAAGCTGATATTTATATTTTATCTGTTGGTTTGTTTTTTTTCTCAGAACTATCTGGACTCTGAATTAGAAGAATATACATACTATGCATTCCAGTTCCAGAGCACCCAGGAATTCCCAGCACGTTTTATATATTTTAGTGTACAACTATTTCCAGAAAAATTGGTCACTGCACAGTCAGAGGTACAATAAAGAGAATACTAAATGATACTGCAAAAGTCCCTGCGCTTTAATTTCATATTACTGCGGATGTCTTTTTCTCCATTTGTGTTGGTCCAGTCTGTTTGGAAGTCTATCAAAAACTTCCTTGGACTACAATTTTTTCCTATAATATGTAAATACATACACACACACACTGCTGCATAGAGTACCTTAAAAAATGCTTGCCTGTGTGGTATGAGCATATGACCGTTATTTTGTAATAAAAGTAATTAATAACATTATTGAACAAAGTTTATTTCTCTCTATATAGAAATCTTACTGTTTACATGTCAGCATGGAATATTTTGATATAAGTTTTTATTAGACCTTCATGAATGCAGTGACATTGGAATCAGGTTTCCATTCTATTTGTCTAATTTCTTTCCCTTATTTTTATAACTTTGCTTTCATTTACCTGCAATAAGCTATTGATTTTCTTGACAGTAGCCACCATGATGCGGATTACAAAATATTTCAGAAGTTACTCCTAAATTTTCTTATACATTATGAGTTGTCTATTTGCTGACTTACGTCTCTATAAACTATTGTTATACCTATGCTGATGCCAAAGTTGTGATTGCAGCACAGGTAGATATACCCAATACAGCCGTAATCTACCTGACTGCTCACAGAAGTGGAACTGCAGTTGCAAGGGCATCCACTATTGAATATATGACCAGTGATTTCATTCCTATCATTAAATAAACTGATAAGGTTAAAGCTAGCTCAGTTACGGATACATGTGCTGCAATGACACGTCTGGATTTCATTGCAGATATAGCCTGAGGAACTGCAGTTGACTAGAAAGAAATTCAATACAGGAGAGAAACAAGCACAAGGAGAATATTTAGAGGGGGAAACTCTTCATTGGAAAATTAAGATTTTGCCAAATCAGTCCTTAGATCACTGAGGAAAAATAAGGGTAGTTGGTTAAAACTAACCAAAACCATTGAAGTTCATTGATCATAAAAGAATATCAAAGAATTGACATTGCTGAAAGAAATAGCAAACTTAAGAATCGTCATCCAGACTAATTTTTGCATTAATTAAGTTTCAGTTCACATTTTGTTTTCCTTAAAACTAGTTTGTGTGTTCTTATCAGGCTTGGCTTGCTGGTTAACATGGAACAATTAACTCTTCTCTCTTGTACAGGTCAGTAGAATACATGGGAACTTGATCCTAATATGTCAGTTTGCCATGGCGGAGGGGGGCACAGTTTATGCCAGGAAAAATATTATCAATAGGAATCTTACATCACTTTAAGGTACCAGTTTGAACATTATTTTGGTTGACTTCTTTGTATTAAGATTGGACTGCTTCACAGTAGCAGTGGAGGTTATTCATGTATGTCCAAAAACTTCCAGACCTCCACATGGAAAGTGGTGTAAGCCTGTAAAATAAGGTAACCACAAATATGCAAACAAGAGCCAGTATTTCAATATTATCCTTTACATATTCCTCTGTTCCTAGGGTCACCACTTTGAGACATTTTGCTGTTTGGAAAGCCAAAAAAAGCAAATATTTTTCTCTGTAAGATCTAATAGCTCTGTACTCTACTGATAATTCACTGCAGTCAAACAACAGTTTGTTTCATTTTCTACAGCCAGCTTCTTTTTCTTTAGAAAACTGTGAAGCTTTTTCTTGGTTAGTACCAAAACGCAGCAATTCTTCTGTCATCACCCAATATTGAATTTCTAAATTTTAGTCAGTATTAGATTTGTATCCTTGTATGCACCTCTTACAATTAGAATAAACCATTATGTGCTGACAGATCTCCACATTGCTCTTCTTTCTTATTGTCAGTTTCAATACTTTACAATGGGGATTCTATTTATATACAGAAAAATTAAATATTTTTATCAAAATATAAATGAATTTCATAAAGCTTGTAGAAATGTGAAGATAGCCCTCTACACATTATGTAGTTCATTGAACTAAATCACAGTCAAGTTTAGCTACACATCTAAAATTTTAGCGGAGCAATATCTCCTTTCTTACCTTCTCCCACATATTTCAGTTCTTTGCCCACATTCTTTTCTTGGTTGTATCCACGGGATTTATGAACCCTGTCCCTTAATACATTTAATCTGAACTTACTACATTTCATCTGAGATGCAAGAATCTTTTCCTCTTTGCAAATACTCTCCTCTTGTAACACAAAGATAGTTAGTTTGCAATCGTTCCCTCAGGTGATACTTGGCAATGACACAAATCACCATCCTCACAGTAGGTTTGCAGAGAAAAAGGAAGCTGAAAATGATAAGATAATTTATCAAGGTCACAAAAGTAAAGTATACATAATGGTTTTAAAATCAGCTGTCACATCTCATACTTCAGGGTACTTCATAATCTGTTGTCTGTGGCACTGACCTAAAGGGCCCACTTCCTCATTGCTTTCTCTATGACAATTGCAAAACCTTGATTCATAAGAAGTAAACCTGACAGCCTACAGTGTGATTAATCCGGTCAGAATCCAGGTGCTCCTTTGATTCAAAATGCAGTTCCTTTATGCTTTCAGATGCTAGTTTATTCAACATAGCAAACCCAAACAGATTTTTTCTACAAAGAATCATGGTCTTTATTAACTTTCTCAGTATTCAGATACCAGTGGTACTTCTGTTTTGGAGTGGAATATTAAGAAATAATCTGTACTATGAAAGGAGATGAAATAAGTTATTGTCCTGATTCCCCTCTGCCCTTTCTACTTACAATATTCAGAGCAATTTTTTTTATTTTCATATGAGGTGAAATCCTTTCTTGCAGGAAAGTTTATGTAAGTGAATTTATTTGCATTCACAAATTCATGGCATTCTCCAGTATTCCTGGAAACAGCCAATACCAGGTATCAAAAGATTAATAAAAAATGAGGCCATGCACTGAACTGCCCAGCTGATTTTATTAATTAATTAATTAATTTTGTGCAAGTATCCAGTCTCCTGTCTCGCAGTGCTGCTTTAAATAAATAAATGTGCAAATATACTTCAGCTAACAGTAAACACTAGCCTGGATCAACTAAGATCAGCATAAGGCATTTATATTCATGTTTTGGTTTCAACATTCAGTTATTTTCTCCTCTTTCTCCATGAAAATCCCTTGTATAAGCAAAAATGTGTCTTTTTTTTTGGATCCCCATTTTGCCCATGAGCTAGCCATTCTTTCAGAACAGGGATATCAGAAAAAGAAAGAAATGATGTTCAATGCACAGTGTAACCAGTCAGACAAAATACCATCCAAAAACTGCTGAAATAAGCAACAATTTAAATCAAACCATTGTTCTGACTCTGGCCTGACAAAGGTCAAAAAATTACTTCTCTAATAGAGCCTAGTATAGCAATATGTCATCTAATGATGAATTCCTCGCAGAAAGTTTGTCCTAGTAAATGGTTTCCATGGCTGCACTGGCTTGAGTGAATAAGGCTTTACATTTAGGCAGAAAAGAAGAGACAGATGTAATTGCACATAAGTGGCATGGAAGGGCCCAGTTTGTTAGAGGTAAACATGACATTGTATACATAAATTTGATACTCATTCAACAAAACACCTGAAGATGTAAAGCAGATGGGAAGCAGATGCCTTTTTCACCTCCCCACCTGACACTCCAGCCCAGCCCATGCCCATTTCCCCATTTCCACAGGAGAAAAGAACAGGAAAATGAACTAACATTTGTGCAGGAAGATTATTTCACAGGGACGCATAAAACATACACTCTCAGAAAAAAAACCAAGCAGCAATTACAAAATGAATAAAAGCTTAAGAATTCTTATAACTAAGATTAAGTCCAACTGTAAATAAAGGTTTGACTGTAGCTCTGGATGGTGCTCATCTGAACTCTTCCAGCCAATGCTGTCGATGAGGATGCAACAGAAACAGCTTGATGTGGCACACCAGGCAACATGTGCTTGTGTCACTGTAGCTGATAGGAAGCAGGAGCCTCTTTTCTGAAAAAAGGTGGTGTTCAAGTAATTTTGAGGAAAGGAAAGTATGTATCTATGGTGTTTTCAGCATAAATAATGATGTCCTCCTCCAGAGCTGAAAACTGAAATGAACACAAAGGTTTTCTAAATTTATTAGGGAATGTTAAACTAAAAAGGAGATGTTAAATCAGAAAGAATACTTATGAGATACAGTTCTCCTGTAAAGTAAGGATCAGAATTGACACCCAAAGAGAATGTTAATTTTGTTCTAATACAGTATGTATACTCAGACTATTTCATCTTTAAGACTGATAACTTTTCTCTTTTCTTTAAACTGTTGTAAAAACGCGAGGTTTTCATACTGAAGAATCCATAATTCATGCAGTTTCTTTTCCTGACTTTCTCCCCTATTCACAAATTTTAGCTTTGTCTAAGGTAAGTAGTCTAAATTATTTCTGTTTGTTTACCGCCCAGGGGTTTTGTGAAGTCCCTACTTTTCCCTCATTAAAAACTTTGTAGGTCAAACTTTTGATTTTATCCCCAGGCCGTGTTCAGGCGAAGTCTTAATTAAAACTGCAATTAAATAAATAGAGATAGTATATTTTGTCATGGGCAGTAAACTTTAAAAATATAATATATTCTGCATATGAATTATTCCAGCAGATTAATAATGACCATTTGAAACTGTTTCATCCATGTGATCTCAATGTTGCTAATTTAGATCTCTATCTCAGAATATATCAAATATATCTTCAAAGGTCTTTATGACCATCAAAATGCAAAGACACAGAAGACAGAAGGCAGAGGAGAGAAGGAAAAAAAAAAGAAAGTTGAAAAAGCTGCTGGAGAACCTGTAGACTACTTTTTAATTTTTTTAGTGTGATAAACTTGAGGCTGTTGTGTTGGGAAACATCTAAAATGCCAGTTGCATATAAACAGGAAACAAGAAGTTAGATTATTTGTGGTCTGGCTTTTCAAATTTGAAGAATCTCTTATCCTATATCAAGTTAACAATCCCAAATACAAACATTGGAATCAACTTTAAGTATGGTTTATTATAGCCAGTGAAGCTTATCTTATCCATATGGAGTACAGCTACTATGTGACAGCGTAGTATACATTATAATGTATCTTTTTGTTGATGTCAACCATTCCTTTATACTGTTGTAGTTATATTCTTCTCCTACTGGTTTCAAGACTGATTGACACAATCCTGAATACCACTGTGTTATCTCGCCATTACTGAAATTATCACAAGCAGGATAAGCTTTTTGCAAAATAAGCATATTTGCAGACCATGGCAAATTGCCCAGTTTAGTAAAGTATCTGACATATTAAGTTAGTCATTTTGAGAAATTTTCAAGGGGTGCAAAAAATTCTTTAAAGCTTTCAGGGAAGATGGGATTTCACCATCTGAAACTCAACATTAAGAGTGACAAAGGAAATTTGTGGTCACAAGCAGATTCAGATTGGTCAGTTGTGGTCCTCCAGTCCTGGAGAGCACCAAAGAAGTAAAGATAACTCCAGACTGAACAAACATCAGCAAAGGTCATCCAATATGCAGATGGAAAAACCTTATGTTCAGGACACTGACAAGTAAAAATGGCTTAAAGTTTATTTAACAAGTTCAACCATTTGTTTCTAGTAATTTCTGTGCTTTGTTGGACCAAACAGCTCAGAGCATCCTCATTAGTTTTCAGAAAGCACAAGGAAAATCAAGAAAAATCACACTAAGTGAATAGCAAATTATCCATTAATGGCAATGGTAGTTTTAAGATTAGGAACACTTGACAAAGGTGGTCAGGGAGGCAATGAGGGGAGATGCTGTGCTGTGCCTCTTACTTACCAATAAGGAAGAATTGGTCAGGGATGTGAAAGTCAGGGCAGTTTTGGCTGCAGCAATCACAAGATGTTGGAGTTTGGGAGACCAAGAAAATGGAAGAAGGAAAATAGTAGGATCACTACCTCGTATTTCAGGTGAAGAGGACTTTGGCCTCTTTAGGGACCTGCTTGTATGGGCCTAGATAGAAAAAAGCATTGTGGAGAGATCATGGATTTTCAAGGATTACTTTCTCCAAGCTCAGGAATTGTCCATCCTAATTTGCTGGAAATCAAGTAAAGCTGACAGGAGGCCTGCATGGATAAGCAAGGAGGTCCTAACAAAAATCAAACATAAAAAAGAAGTATACCAAATGTTAAAGCAGGGACAGGGAAGACTAGGGAAAATGGAAACCTACTGCTGAATGGGGCAGGGTGACAAAGGACATGGAAAAGGCCAAAATGCTCAATGCCTCCTTTGCCTCAGTCTTTACTAGTAAAACTTGACTTCAAGAATCCCAGGGCCCTGAGACCCTTGGAAAAATCTGGAGCAAGGAAGACCCTCAGTGGACAAGGATCAAATTAGAGAACACTTGAACAAATTGGACTTATGCAAGTCTATGGGACCTGATGAGCTATACCCGCAAGTGCCAAGGGCTCTGGCCAAGGTTATTGTGAGGCCAATGTCAATCATCTTTGAAACACTGTGGTGACTGGGTAGATGCCTAAGGACTTGAAAACGGTGAATGTCATGCCTATCTTCAGGAAGGACAAGAAGGAATATCCAGGGAGTTACAGGCCTGTGAGCCCCATCTTGATTCTTGGGAAGGTGATGGAGCAAATAATTCCTGAAATTATTTACAAACATATGAAGGACAAGAAGGTGATGATGAGTAGACAGCATGGATATGTGAAGGGGAAGTCATGCCTGACAAACCTGACAACCTGCAGTGAGAAGACGGACTTGGTGGACAAGGGAGAAGGCTGGATGTGTTTTATCTTGGCTTTAGCAAGGCTTTTGACACTATTTCCCACAACATCCTTATTGACAAACTGATGAAGTACAAACTAGATAAATGGACAGTGAGGTGGACTGAAAACTAGCTGAACTGTCAGTTCAAAGGATTGTGGATCAGCACAGAGGCCAGAAAGAGGCCAGCAACTAACAGTGTACTCAGAGTTCAATACTGTGGCCAATAGTATTTAACATCTTCATTAATGACTTGGATAATGGGAGAGAGCACACCCTCCACAAGTGTACAGATAGTATAAAATTGGGAGGAGTGGTTGATACATTCAGAGGGACCTTTGCATACTGGAGAAATAGACAGAGAGGAACCTCATGAAGTTCAACAAAGGGAAATGCCATGTCTCGCCCATGGGAGTCAAATAACCTCAGGCACAAATACAGACTGCGGGCTTAGCAGACAAAAAGGCAGCTTGGCAGAGAAGGGTGTGGAGATCTTCATGGACACCAAGTGGACAATGAGCTAGCAATATACCCTTGTGTCATAAAAGCCCAGCAGTGTCCTGAACTGCATTAGGAAATATGTCATCAACAGGTCAATGAAGGTGGTCCTTCCTCTCTGCTCAGAGTTAGTGAAATGCATTTGGACTGCTGGGCCCAGTCCGAGGCTCTCCAGTGCCAGAGGGACATGGATATAGTGGAGTGAGTCCCGCAGAGGGCCATAATTAAAGGCCTGGACCACCTGACATGTAAGAAGAGTTTGAGAGTTGGGGCTGTTCAACTTGCAAAAGTGAAAGCTCCCAGGGGAAATACTATAATATATATACCTGATGGGGAAGTGAGGCCAGGTTAAGAAGACAGGGGTAGAACTTCTCAGTGTTGCTCAGTGCCAGGACAAGAAGAAAAGAACACAAATTGAAATACAGGCAATTCCATTTAAGCATAGCTTTTTTACAGTGAAGGTGGTCAAACACCGGGACAGGCTGCCCAGGGAGGTTGTGGAGTCTTCATCCTCGGAGACATGCAGAACCCAGCCAGAAACAGCACTGAGCAAACTGCTCTAGCTTTAAGCAAGAGGGTTGGACAAGGTGACCTCCAGAGGTGCCTTCCAACCTCAGCAATTCTGTGGATGTCTAGCTGCCCATATCAGGAATTGGTTAGCATGAAGCGATTCTTCATGTAAAGTGGATGAGTTTTGGTGTAGTTACTTTTTTCTTGTTAAATTCAATGAAATATACATTTTTTCCTCCAATATGAATGCAAGTTTAGAATTGTCTTAAAGCTATGGGACAGTGCTGTTGTTGCACTCTGTCTTCAGCAATGTACACCCACTTTTAAAGTGTATTTTTTTATATCTTAAGAGAGAGAAAAATATTTACAGGTAGATATGTTAACATTAACCTCTTAACATAAATTTCAGTTTGTCTTTTCTGAGTCTTGATTTTAATGAATGATTCTTTACATTTTAAAAATCCATTTAGATTATATATTTTGCATACCTGAGACCTGTCCTTCATGGAATCTTATGAATTAAAATAAAACAAAAGGCTAGAAGAAAACAATCAAATTGAAGTTTCCAAACCATGTCACTGCCTTACTGCATAGTGCCACCTGCTGGCAAATATGGTAATTTTGGTCAAGTTCTTAGAGTTGATTATAACACTGAGAAAAAGAAACAGGGAAGAAGAAAGGTGAACAAGCTATATTCTGACCTTTAAAACAATGTTAATTTTCCTTTTAGTATGTATTGTCTTAAAAAAAATACAGATAATCCTACTTTTCCGAGTTTATTGCCCTCTTCCCATCCCCTAAATATTTTCAACGGTAAATGGAATGAAATAATCTTTTCTTGATATAATTTCACAGAGTATTGAAAAACTGGAATTTCCACACAGTACAATTTCTGTTGGAGAACCATAAAAAAAAAAAAAAACCACATAAAAATTTTGGTGGATATTCAGTGAACTCTATGGCAAATACATCATTTTTATAGAAATATTTATTGCTTTTGAAGCTACTAAAGAATGCCATTCCTGTGCAAGATTACTCCTCATCTTTTCTGTGTCACTGATGTTATACATGGAGCCATTTCTAGTTCTTCTAGAGACGTTTCCATGTGCCTTTTGGGATAAACCGAAATAGAGATACAATGATTCTCTATTTGTCTTTCCTTCATGTGTGCACATATTTTAGACCATATTTTAGTCTTCAGCCATGTTCAATACCAACAAACAAGAGCCTAGTCACAGTATGTTGTATTATTGAAAGATCTTCCAAACTCATGGTTAACTTTTAACTCATAGTTAAAAGATAGAGCTAAATCCACAGGGCAGAATTTCAAAAACAATTCTTAGCATAGCTTAATTTGGCAAGTGTCTGAAATACCACCAGAGTGTACATTTCCATCACGCAGATAAGTATAAAAAAACCCCTTTTCTCCTCAGTTCTTGTTCATATCCACATCATCATATTCCCAGCAAGACTCTCCAATTATAAGAACCTTTGTCTCCTCTTGACTTTTTCTGAGTGACATAATCCATAGCCATCCAAACAGCAGGATTACTGCAGATGGCGTCATCCAATAGATAACAGACAGCAACATGCAAAACACTCTTAAAATGCAATCACCTCTTAAAGAATAATGCTTACACCCTGCTTCAGGAGTTTATAATCAGTTTTGCTGGAGTAGAAAATAGCCAGTGCTTTACTTGCTGAAGTCTGTGAATCTTTTTCTTTGGCATTAAGCTCTTCCCATCTATGTACCTGGGTACTTAGTCTGCAATATGTCACAAAGGAGAGAGGGAGTGGACGTAAGGGGACACTTAAAAATAAGCATTCCAGTACTGCCTCTTTTTTAGAATGGTGTTCAAGCTTGGGCATTTTAAAACTACTTTTACTTTTAAATGCCTATGGTTTCTTTTTTTTGGTAAAAAGGTCTTTATATTCATGATGAATGATATCCACAAAATGAGTTATCCTCAACTCAGCTATCAACAGCAAATTTTTTTTAAAAAAATGTGTTCATAACATCCAGATTAAACTCCAAGGCATTTCATTTTCTTATTCTGCGTTTCAAGATGTATCTTGTAAGGTAAATGAGTAAGAAACCCTCACATTTTTCTTGAAATATAAGGGTGACACATCTCACATTCCAAACTAGCTGTGTTACTGGGTGATTGAATACTGAAGCAGGCTGCTCAGGGGCTGTGGAATCTCCATACTTGAAAAATAGTCAGAACTGGGCTGGACAGGGCCCTGTGCAGTCTTTGATTCACTATGAGTATGAGGTTGGACTAAGTGATTCCAGAGGTTCTTTCCAAACACAATTATTTTCTGATCTCATATGCTGGATTAATTATATATATTAAAATGATACTCAGTGTTTTCAGGCCCAGGGACATTTATTCCTTATCAAATGTTCATGATACAAAGAATGTATGTGACATTTTTCCAGAAAAAGAAATCACATACTTAATATATTGCCATTATATCTGACATTTACTCTGAAACTCAAGGTGCCAAATGCACAGTGATGAGCTTTCCAGGTATTTTACTTGACAAAGGATATGTTTCGACTCAACAGTTATGACCAAATCATTCCCTGATGTTCAGAAAACCTGAGGTTGTTAAAAAAATTATAGAAAATTATTACCTTTACATGTCAGGCTCTGCAGCATCTTCTGAAAAGCAGGAATATATCAGTTAGTCTGACAGAAGATTACAGGCAGGAATCCTTACTAAAAAGAGGTCTTTTCACTCAAAGATCTCTGGAAGGTTAGCAAAAGTAACCAGTTCATCCATCTTCCATGATGTAGTTTGGCTTTTCTAATTAATGTTAACAGGCTTGCTTACATGTATTAATACCATCAAGTCTTCTCCTTATTAAACCATAAAAACACATCCTTCCTTTTTCTACTCATCCTCCCCCTGTAATGTGATCAGAATGCCACCAACATGACTATATTGTAAAGAAAGCATCTCCAGAGCATGTAGCAAAAGTCCCCAAACTACATATTAAAATGGCTGACTTAGTGAACTTTATGTTCCAGACTTCAAATATTCAGGTTTTTTTGCCAGGTTTCTAATGATTTTTTCATTTGTGCTTAAATTCCCAGACCCATGCTGTACAAGCAGTTCTGGGGACCAGCTGTTACAGCAGTATGTATTTGAGCAAGGATGATTAGATATGAACAGAAAAGAGCATTCCCTTCCTGTGAAAATTCTAGAGAGCTAAGAAATTATTCCAGTCTTTGCTAGAAGGAAGCAAATATTTGACTCAAAGTTTCTCATTTTAAAGACAAAGAGAAAACTACCCAAAAATATAAAAACAACAATAACCAACCACCACTGCACTTGTTTAGGACATTTGAAATTAAAATTATTCCCATAACCATACCATCAGTGTAAACCTTACCTTCTGATATGCAAAAGCATTCCTAAACATTAGACCTCAAATATCCTTCAAAGCCCTTTTTGCTGTCAGAGTGATTCTAAGTAAAATTGTTACCACTGAAATGGAAAACTTGTCTTTTACATCTCCTGAAAACGCCATACCACAAAGACAACTTCCATTTCATTCCATACTGTTCTATAGGATCTGTGTTTGGTGGGCTGGTTGGCTTTTAAACACTGTATGTGGAAACAGAGGTTTCTGCTGTGGGAGACCTCGGCTGGTCCGAGGGATCAGAATGCAAG
>RSEF01000004.1:46769573-46787368 GCA_003993805.1 Himantopus leucocephalus | reverse complement strand
TATTTATTTATTTATTTTCCTGAATAATTAATTTAAAAGGCTTGAAATGACTTAGCAAAAGGCTTTTAACTATATATTTTGGCATACTCAGTGACGTGACTCAGTTTCTTTCTTTATAAAGCCGAGGAACTTGATTTATGAAGCATCTGACTAGAAACTTTTATCAGCTTTAGCCTTTTCTTTTNCTTTCTTTATAAAGCCGAGGAACTTGATTTATGAAGCATCTGACTAGAAACTTTTATCAGCTTTAGCCTTTTCTTTTGAAATGTTTTTAACAAGGTGATGTTGAATGAGGTCTGCTGGTATTTCAGGTGGGCAGAAGTATTCAACTTAAGTTGTTCCGCTATTAGTATGTTATTAGTTCACTGTTGCAGTGCCAGGGAGCTTTTTATAATTTACTAAGCTGCCAAACAAACAGCTTCTATCGAAGTGGACAGTAGGAAATAGTGGAGTCACATGATTACTTGGCACCGTGGGCTTATCCTGACAAATGAGATATACTTTTGACATAAAAAGTATGAAATCAGGATGTCTTGTAAAGAAGCTGCTCAGATTATTAGGCACACAACTTATTTTCCCCCTTCTTCTTCAGTTATCCCTCTGGTAGATGCAAACTCACTCCTCCTTCCACCCCAACTTTTTTCCCCATCTTGTTGTAACTGCTAAATGTGGTTCCCGTGTGCTCCCTGAACACCTCCTGCTCCCTCCTAGGCCCCCAAGGACATCTGCTATAGTGAAGCATCAGTAAAACTGGCGGCACACAAATGCTGTCAAAAAGAATAGTCAGAATGGTAGAAGAGTGTGTTGCCATGGGACTTGCAATTACCGTAATCTTGGTTATTGCTTGTACGTACGGTTTGGAATACCTCGTCATTTTTGAAGTTCATGCTGCCTCACTAATCTGCTTGTTCTCTCTTATCTCTAGCTCTTCTGATCCTTTAATGTACTTTCTGCAGTGTTGTTCAGTATTGTATATGTCTTTTGAAATCCAAAAATCTTACCACTTCCCCTTTTAACTGTGACTTTGGAGTGGAGACTGTTGAATTTCTATGTAAAGACGACTGGTTTCAGTCTGCAACAGCCTAGGCACAGGCAGATTCATTATAGTTTGTATAACCAAATCCACGGTTGAGAGACAGGTATTAGTTTGAGGTTTGTGTGTAGCTAGTAACCTGACTGAGCAAATCCACTTACAGGCTTTGCTTTGCAAAGTGACCTCCAGTAACCTGTTAGGTGCAGATTTCTGTAATTTTGCCAACCTTACTTTCTTTGGCAAGAATTTAAATCCCAAAGAAGAAGATATGACACCTATTACCCATCTAACTTTTGAGTAGGGCGTGGAGGATTGCATTTTTCCTATCCTGATGTGCCCCTCTTGCAGTTTTTGCTATTTATTGTTTTGTTTCTCCTTTCAGTGTTTGACTACAGCTATAGAGATTACATCCTGTCCTGGTATGGGCAACTCAGCAGAGACGAAGGACAGCTGTACCAGCTGCTATCTGAAGACTTCTGGGAGATTGCCAAGCAGCTGCGACAGAGGCTGAGTCACATTGATGTAGTTAAAGTTGTCTGCAATGATGTAGTGAAAGCTTTACTCTCGCACTTCTGTGACCTTAAAGGAGCCAACGCCAGGTAAAAACAAAACTCTGCATTTCATTGGAATTTTCTGCTTCTCTCTTTCCTTTCAGATGTGCTGTATCAAAGTAATGAAGAGTGTAAAGCTTTTGTAGGCAACTGATAAAGAAAACTGTTCAAGCTTATTACCAGTTTTAGAGATCAAGCAGGCTTCAGGGCATCTATAAGACCTGTGGAAGGAAACACTCGTCCTCCTTTTTCTGAGATTTTGGATTCACTGCTGTTTCTGTTTCATCCTTGAATCCTTTGGTCACAGTAGGAGGTGGGCTGCGTGAGCAATTCCTGCAAGTAGTGTGAACCTGCAAGGGAAAGGAGAGGCACTGTCAGAGCCTGTCAGACAAGAAGATAGTTATTTGCACCTTTCCCAAAATAGCACCAGGGTTAATTCTTTTCAGTTTCCCATTTCTTCTACCCCCGGGAGGCAAAGCCTTGTGGTTTCTCTAAGTGGCCTGTCCTCCAATAACAAGATTTTTCTAGTGGAAAAATTGTTGGCTGGATTTTCTTTCTCTGTTTAGGTTATCTTGCTAATTCCATGAATTTCCTTTTTGGCAAGTCTCTCTTTGTCCACTTAAAAATGTCAGCTGTCCGCTAAATGCTAGAGTTGCACCCAATTTGTAACTGCAAATGGGAACTCTTAGCCTATACAGTTCCCACATCTGAATGCACAATTTGTGTAATTGTGCATGGAATTTGGGCTTTTGTCTGCACTTACCTGCATTTCAGTTATCCTCATTGAAATATGTTTTGGTCATTCAGATTTAGACTATACTTTTATACTGTGAAGTTGTTTTGCCTACAGTTAGATCCATGTATTTTTAACACCCCCTCAGAGAAAAAAGATCAACTGTTTTCTGTCAGTCACTAGTATGTGTGTTGCCATTCACACTTCTTTTCTGCTCTGGAGCAGAAGATACAGTTTAATGTATCTGTGGTAGATGCCAGCTTTATGTAAGCTAATGTGTAAGAAATAAAGACAAACAAGAAACTAAAGGGTGGTTACATTCAAGAAATCAAGGTGTTTGCACGTCGCAGTAGATTCTGCATTGGATTCCAGATATTACTTTCTTTCAGCTCCAGAATATGGTAGAAATCTCCTGGCCAGGTAACACTCCTAAGTGTGCTCCCTGATTTTTAAGCATTATGCTTGCACTTGCCCTTTATTGCAGTAAAGCGCTTTCTTTTGGGAAGAGTTTGATTTGAACAGTTAAAGGATGAAGTTTTTTTTGGTTTTTTTTTTTTAAGTGTAAATGTTTTCCTGTTTGAAGCTGGGGACATGGAATCTACAATTGCAGAACTAATAATTGTTATTAATGCTGATTCTTGATGAGGTTCCTTATCTACCGAGAGTTATGACCACTTCCTCTAGGTCTTTGTTGGATTGTTATTTCCACTATATAGAGCTAAAATAAATTCTTTTGGGGATTTTCCAGTTAACGGTTTCACTTTGGAATGGTAAATGCACCTTAGTCAATGCTGGATAAGGCAGGCTGCATTAACATGGTAATGAAAAAAATCCTATCAAGAATTAATGTGATAGCAGGTTAAAAATAACCAACAAACCCAACAGCTGTAACTGCAGATTTTTTATGGGTTGAAACTGGACTCCTTGACTGTTTTTCACATACTGCAAGGCTGTGAATTCACAAGGAGGAGGGTCTGGTTTTAAGGTGCCTAACAGCAGATCAGCAGCGTAATGCTGCATGATGCAAAATGTGATGCACTCATATATCCTCAGGCTGCTCATCCAAATTTGCTTAAAAAGTCCAGGATGCCTTATGGAAATAGCGCAGGGCTCACCTTTTCTTGGCAGGTGGAGAGAGGGCTTAAATGTGTGTACTATGGTGAAGTAGGCAGAAATGTGACATTGTGCTCATATGCTACAGGTGGAATTTGTACTGCCAAGGAATCTGAGCATGCATGTAATAAACCTGGGAGCACAGCCGAAGACTGATACTGTTTTCTTTTTAAGGGAACTTGTGGTTTTAAGAATAATTTGAGATTTGTACTAGGTTGTCTACTGCTATGGAGTTTACTTTGCTGGAACCTGCTGGCATTTTAAGCTATAGACTGAGAACTACAAAGTATGTCACTTCTAGCTTGGAAGACAGAGTTTCTTGGAAGGCCTTTGATTCATTTCTATAGTGCCACAGTTCAAACACAGAAAATTCTTCTTCCTAAGGTAGGAAACACAGAGATCATCTTTATCTACCTTTGCTTTCTGTCAGCGTTTTAAAGATGGTAGTGAGTTTAAATCGGCATTAAATGTGTCTCTAATAACGAATCCAGTTAGTTTTGGAAGGTAAATATAGTGGGACAGAAACTGTAATTAGAGGAAGGTATCTTTCCTCTTGTGATGCCTGTTGGAGCACCACATCTTGTTTTGGCTGCTGCATTTATGCTGCAGTGTGACAGCAGAGGGCATTTTGTCTGTTACCTGGTGGCTTACGAAGTTTTAAGTACCTCTTGTGCCATCTCTGGAGAGGGTGTCACCTAAGCCACTTTGTCTCAGTTTTCCTATATGAGAACAGATGAATCCACTGAAGTGACGGAAAGAAACCGTCTGTGCCCAGGAGGAGAGAGGTGTCTGTTTCTGCAGTGTGAAATTCATGTGTTTTGTCACTGAGTGCACATCAGCCACAGAAATCCCTTTACTTTTCTGCTTTCACTGTCTAACTTCTACCTGTGATATCTGATAGATCAGGATGTCTGAGAGGATGGAATTAGGCTGCAACCTTTCAGAATGGGGAAGGGTGCTACAATCCTTCCCTGTGCTCCTGCTTTCCCTCTGGCTTATCTTAATCATTGTGAGGCTCCGCTTAGTTATAAACAGCTCAAGGTAGATGGCCAGCAGAGGCCAACAGATGAGGAAAAATGCTTCCCTGAATGAGCGAGAGCATGAGAAGAGGAGAGGCCACTTCCACGCTGGCCAGTGGGAGGCAGGAAGTCAGGAGGGAGAAGCCTGGCAGTCTTAGGTCCGTTTCTCCTTTCTTTGTTCTGTCTCCTGGCTTTCTTTAATGGTGACTGTCTTTCCTGTGCCTGCCAGGCACTTCTACAGAGAGAAATAAGGGCAGAGGTGTTCTGCTAGCCATGGGGAGAACTGCCTGGGGTGACATAGAGGCATGCAAGCTGTAGGCAAGACAACTCCCAGTTTTTCATCTTACATGCATCACTGGGGTGTACCTTGAGGTCCAGTTGGGGCTCCAAAGGATCCTGTCACTTTTCAGTTAAAAATATTGTGGCAATTCAGAATATTTTAGGTAGGAAACCATTTCATTCCTAATAGTAGCTCAGCGTAGAACTGGAATATGATACTTCCCTGTGTCCCAGCGTTAGCTAGTTTATGAGTTTGAGGTGTGGAAGAAAAATCTGCCTTGGATTTATTGGCAGAAGCCACTGCTCTTTTCCCTTACATTGTACAGAATGAGGAGCGCATTTATAGCAGGATCAGCCAAGTGCATCCTGCAGGGTAGAGAGGGTAGTATTTGGCCATTCTTGTTTTATAGCAGCTTCTATCCCTTCATTCCTTTATATCTTGTTCAAGTGTCTTTCCTTGGCTACTTTAAGTAGAACAGAAGCAAGTTGAATACCGGCAATGCCATTTTATGTGATCAAGGATGGACTGTGAGCTGAGTAAGGTAGGGGTTTAATGCTGGAAGCGTTAGTGTTGGTATGTGGATGCAGCGTTGTCTGTGGTGGCAGTATACTTTCTGGGGGCTAGACTTACCTGATCCTGGGAATGTAGTCTTACTCTGGTAACATGATGTGTTTGTTAAAAGCAACATAAAATGCACAGCCAGAATTGGAAGGACTTAGCAAAGTGAAAACAAATAGTGTGGGGGCTATCCACATGAAAGGAAGAGGAAATTCCATTACGCTTTTTGTGGGCTAAGAATAACCACATCAGATATTAGTACAGAACTACTAACGTTTGATAAATAACAGCCTGTGTTGGTGGTCTCTAAACTGCAGTGTAGGCAAAATGAGATTTGCATACACGAGATAAGTAGTCAAATGGGATTTGAAGGTAGTTAATCCTTGCCTCTTGAACCTCCTGACAAGCAGTGCTTTTTTGAACAAATCTCAGTAAGAAGAGGTCACAGTGACACTTTTTTTTTTTTTTGTATTTNTTTTTTTTTTTTTTGTTTTTTTTTTTTTCTCCTACATATTTGGTTGGGAATGTTCTCTGTTTGTCTTTAACCTACAGCTGGGGCACCTTGATCCCAAAGGCAGAGGAAGAATTGGTTTCTGAAAATGTGCATATGTGGTGTTGCAGGCTGCTTCGGGCAAGTTGACTGCTACGTGACATCTGATGGGATGCTCTGAAGTGGGTTTGTGTGTGTGTGCCCGGACTTGCAGCATAAGTCATGACTTAGCAAAATGGATGCTTGGGGGCTGCAGGCTACTCCCAGTGCTGATTGAGAGGCCATATTTAAGGGCTCAAAGCTCTTGGAAAGTGTAAGGGGAGGAAGTGGTGTGGAGAAATTACTCTTTGAGTGATCAATATGACAAGCAATTTGGGAATTTAAGTTTTTATTGTACCAGTTTTGATAATATTCCTTTTGTTTTCCATGTATTACTGACAGGGTAAGGAGAAAAGACAACTCAGTTCTTAATTTTCTTGGCCCATGTGAATACCTTTGCACGTATAGGATATATCTCTTGTATTTTTGTGATTATAATATGTAGTGTGACAAGATACTCAGTGAAAATAAAAGGTGCTGCCACCACAAACTGATCAAGAGCAGATTGATGCAAAGGGAATTTAAGCACTTGAGATTTAATTTGATTAATCCTATAGATGCATCCAAGTTGTCAGGATAGCTACTAAACACCTCCCACAGTTCTTGTTTTTGTTTTATAATTCCATTTGCCACCCATAAACCAGGAATGCCAAGAACCGCTTATCACACTCAGCCTCTGGAAAGGAGTATCAAGAGGATTAGTATGAAATTGTAGATGTTCATTGCAAGGGGAGCAGCTGTATGAAAGTGAGAACAAAATAGTCAAGAAAAGCCACAGTCTGAGCACGTTATTAGAGTTAACTCATGGGCAGAACCAGGTCTAAAGCTCGGCATTGCCTTCAAGCTTCAGTGTGGGAAGTTTGAGTTTCCTGTTAATGGCTGAGTGTGACGTAGACACCACAGTACGCATTAGAACCCCCTGCTGCTGATATGGTCGTATCACAGCTTGTAAGCCATTCATGCATTCTTTGCATCTATTGTCAACGTGACACGTGGAATGCTTTTTCCCGAAAGAGGTAACTGTGACATGTATAAATGGTATGGTTATCTTCATAGTAAATATTAAGTAAAGTGATTTATAAAACTTGCTGATGTATCTTGATGAAAACGGCAGCTGTGGAAATTTTGGTGTTGGCTTTGTCCTTATTTTTTGTTGTGCTTTTTTGTGCTTGGTGTGGTTTGTTTTCAGAGGGTTGGGTTTTTTTAGTAGGTACTTTTTTTCAGGTGTGTTTATGATGCTGGATTGTAAAGGTCTAAATTTGTTTCTTTTATTTCTTAGAAAGTTCAAATAGATAAAGCAGTTTTCATTCTGCTGCACTGTCAAGAAGCTTAGAGATCTGAGGGCGTTACAGGTGAAGACATGCAGCCTGCCTGTGGTTCTGGTAGTTCGCAGAATCACTTTAATGAAAGCGCCTGGTGCGTGTTGAACTTACTGATGAAAGTCATTTAGAGTGAGTTGCATGTGCACTTCAACTCACAGTTGAACTGATTGAGACTTAAATGTAACTGCAAGACTCTCTCTTCAAAGATTAATTAAAGAAATAGCAAGGCTGAAGTGATTTATTTATTTAAAGAGAAAAGGCCCTTAAATAATTTCCTGTAGAGGAGTTGTTAATGTTTTTATGGACTCTTTGGTGGGTTATTTTTTTTTAAAATATAATTTATTTATTTGCTTGCTTCATCAAAGTAGACAGATTTATCTTGTTTGCCATCAGTAAGTTCCTGGTCATGCGCGTCTCCTATTCAGTGTACTTATTTTGGGGTGTCTTGCCCTTGAACCAGTGGTACTACCAACCCCAAACCTGCAAAGTCCCAGGTTGCATGGACATTGTAAATGATAACTTTGAGGTTGGCTTTTAATTTTTTTCACCCCTTTTAGGATTCATTTTTAAACTCTTCCATGCCATCATGAGGGTTGAGACTATATAAAAATATAAACAATGTTTTGAGTCAGGAGCTTACACCCAACCGTAAATACCAAGAGTCTTCTAATATTCCTGACTGTAATGAGTCTTTACAATACAGGGATTTAGCAGATGGTCTCAATTAGAACTGTGGGTATCTAGAGTACATCGTAGACAAAAAGAGATATTTCCGTGAGGTCCCTGGATTGGGAAACCTGGAAGCCCAGTCATAGATGATAGTCCAGTATTACAGAACTGCTGTGGGTCCTGTATTCCTGAGAAATGAGGAATTGTTGTTAAAGAGGTGTTGATACTGTCTCGGAGTTGCTTAGTTATAGCATGGGAAGAAAATGGTATTTCTGTAACGTTGGTAATGTTTTAACTGCTTGTCTTTAGGAATACCAAAGCAAATTGGCTGTTCTGCTTTCCTTTATAAAGTGCTGTATTGATGACATTCAGTGGGATACACGTTTAGTAATTGCACGAAGCAATCTCGGAGCACGGGATAGTTGCAGTAGGTGTCGGTTTGGTCCCAAAGAAAAGTACTGCTTGGAACAGACCTGGTACAAAGGAATTTGCTTTGGCAGGCCCTACCTGTGGATCTGTATTCACAGACCACTGCCTGATCTTCCATGGGTTTGGGGGGGCAGCTGAAGGAAATGCCTTTGCTTTCTGATGCGATGAAATAGCATTGGATAGTGTTAAAAGTTCAGAGCAGGCTTAAAGATGTCATAAAATGAAAATTACCGAAAAGAAACTTATGCAAGGTTAAGGCTGACGTTGTAGCTCACGGGGGACTGAAGAGGGATATATATACACCTGAGAGGGATATATACACCTGTAAACATGCTGTATAAAGCACGAGTCTGTCTACTGTTTTAAATCACTGAAGTCACCTGCATCTTGATACACCAATATATGTCACTGTTATTTCGGTCTTGATTGTTCAAGAAGACACAAATGAATTAAGTTGCCACTTGCCATTATTTTTCTATTGCCTAAAGCAGATTAAATGAGCCTGGTTTGCAAAGCTTGTATCATGTCTGTTTTGGAACTGTTTGCTGGAGTGCTACGTTTATATTAGTTCACTGCACACAGTTGTGCTCGGAATTTACTGATAATTGGCTGGGCTTTCAAAGCTCTCTCTAAAAATATCTGCACACAGTTTTAGTTAAGAGTTTTCTGTGATTACTATTTGACCTTTTGTTTGGAAAATCCAACCAAGCAGACCTAATAACACGTTTAAAATTGGTTAGGAAGAGAAATAATGCCTATGTTACTATTTGTGTTATTTCATAGTACTTAATATCTTTATTGACGGTGGAGAGATGCAGCAGCACTCTGCTTTGTGTACATGCATGTCGATTGCAGTTAAATTTCTGCTTTTCTTGTTGGTCTCTGCAGACTGAATAGTGCCTTTCTTTACTGTTGATCACGTTCCCACAGAGTTGAAAATCTAGGTTTTATATCAAGCCTTCAGAATATGCCTGATCAGGACATCTTAGTTCCTGCTCCAGGAGAGTAAACAGACATGGTTTGGTAGCTGAGCGGTGGTGTTAACACTTCTGTGATTGCTCACCGCTCCCTTTTTTTATGGGTATCAGTGAAGGGGAAGCCCGAGTTACGAGGGATGCTGTTTTCTGGGCAGACCTTACACACAATATATTTTCCCTGCAAGCTGATCAATGGTTACATTGAGGTACCTAGAAGTGTAATGCTTCGTGTATAAATGCAAAGGAGGACATAAGCCCGGATGTCTTGTCTTGTCTGTTTTACCATTGGCTTGTTGATTTATTTTGTAGCTGTTAAGCCCCCGCCTCCCAGCTTCCTCTCCTGTTTTCAGTCTCCCCTTGATTTCTCTTGCCCAAAGAGCAATGAAAACTGCAGGATTTGTTGACACAACTGCTTGGCACTGATATGCAAGGTTTGTTTAGAGTTGAATTTCCTGAAGACTTTGTTTTGCTATTCTTTTAATAAAAATCTGGTGGGGTTCTGTGCCCTTTTGCTTTTTAGATCACGTTTTAGGTACAGTTTAGCTAGGAAAAAAATTGAAAGAACCCCTCTTCTAGAGAGTCTTGTTTTCTTAGGTAATGGAGATAACTCCAGAAAAAATTGAAACTCTTCTTAGATGGCCTGTCGACTGGAGAGTATGCAACTCCACTCCCCCCTTGCATTCCTGTAGGCAGGAACACATTAGACAAATTGGAAGGGTAAGAATCAAATATTTGCCTTTCTAGTTTGTTCTGTTCCATTTTCCCTTTGGGTTTTGTTGACTGTGTATCAGAAAAAGTCCTGGCATAGGTCCAGCTCAGCCAAACTGTATGTATTGGCTGTTGACTGGGAATAAATTTGTACAATAGGCAGGCAAAGATTGTGAGAATTGACTTCTCTTGCATGGATGATAGTGTAGGTGCAGTTAATGCTCCAGGGTGTTGCAGTCCCAAACAGACTGGTGTTGCTCAGGAGACTTGTAGAGAGATACTGAAGGCAAAGAAGGCTGATCTCAGTTTAGTGAAATTTTATGTGCATTGTGGCTCTGTTTCCTGTTTTGCACATATTATGAAAGCATAACTTGATCTAATAGCTGCGCAGGATGTCCCACAAATAAGGTAAGTGTGTCCAAAAAGGATGGGGGGTGTGTTCATAGGCAAAAAAGCAATCACCACTGGCTTTTAGTTCTAACTCTCTATCATTGTTGTTAATACATGGGAATCAGTTGTTAGGAGAGGTTAGTTTGCTGGTAGCCAACTGATGTTTGGTGTAAGTCATCCTGCTTGCCAGCATTTGTGGCTGACTTTAGGTGGACCAACCTGTCCGGAGAAGGAAGACTTTACTTCCCCAATGAGAGGTGGCTGTACATAAATGACCCAGACTTTCTGTCTGCCAGTAGTTTGCCTGGGACGTGTCTGGGTTTGGATAAATAATGAATGCCTTTAGGGAGACCATGTGATGGGAAGTGTTTGATGCAGTGTAGAGAAGGCTGTAGGATATGTCTGGAATATGCAAGAGGAATGGAAACACAGTGAGGAAAATAGCTAGGTATATTGAGCTGCCAGAGAGAAAAGATCCTACCAGAACAAGATAAACAGCTTTCTGAGCTCAGTCAGCTGCACCACCTGCGCTGGGTGATAATAAAGGCTACACATCATCTTCATAAAACACTGCTCCTCAGAAGAGCAGAGTATCTAGATCCAAGCTGTTCCAAGGGACTTGTTTTGAAATTTGTCTTACTTGTGACAGTTGAAACCTCCTCCATGATCCACATTTGAAAACAAAGCATTTGATTTGGGATTGAATAAGAGGCTTCAGTCAAACCAAAACCAAATGTCATCTCTACATTCCTGTCATTCTGGAAATTAATTAAAAAACTAATTTTGGTCACCTTGAGACAAATGTTTTGTATTATTAGAACAGAATTAGAGCTATTATTAGAGTATTGTTTCTATTTGAACATATGTGCCCCCTCTTGGACTGACTAGCAAAAACCAGTTGTTAGATGATGCTGCCTGTCACTAGTGGCCATATAGCAGTGCCTAACAGAAAACTTTTGGTTTGACTGTATGCAGTTCTTGGTCACTTTTTCTCATATAGAGGCAACGGGCTTGGAGCACCTCTGTGAGTAATGGTTGGTTGACTCTAACCAGGACAGCAGCCTCTAGCTCTGGGAGGGAAACAGATGTGTTAGATGATGGGAGGAGGCACTGGTATGAGACGTGACAGATCTGAGCCTTTGTAACACCTTAGAGCCTTCTACTGAAGGCTAGTCCTGGCTGCCTTTGGAAATTACCATGGTGCCTCTCAGGTGACACTGTATCTGTCTCACTGAGACCACTGACATGGTCACCTTGCTGTTAAATTGTAAATCTGTGATTCAAGCACATCAGGCACGTGGCCATGAAAGAACTGCTAGGGCACCTTGTCTCTGCTTCTACAGCTGTTTTTTAATAAAGAAAAGGTGTTGCTGTGACCTGCACTAAGGACTGGATGTTCCCTTGGCACGTCCAGTCAAACATGTTATGAGAAGTTCAGAAAACCATTGGCACCTGCAAGGAGACGAACTGGTCAGTATTGGGCACAAAATCAAGATGGGGGTGGTTTGCTCCCTGTTTCTTTCAGAGCTGTGATCAGAAGGGCTGTTTGTGAGGAGTCTGCAAACACCACAGACTGTGCTATCACAGGCTTGCTCATCCAGCAGCACGTTGCTGTGCACGTTCAGTGGTGCACAGCGCCCACCCAGTGCCTCGTGCTGCAGCAGAGGCACAACCACCCCTTCACCGTTTGCTCTGAAAGACTCTGTCTTGCCATCTTCCCAAAATGCACCTACCACGATTGCCAGGAGCAGGGAGGACCTATTTGCCTGTTTGGTGGCAGGAAAAGGAGTGTATTAGTATAATATGTTACTACATAGTATGGCATGCTATACCTGTCCTAACTCCAGGCCTGATGTACTTCCTTTAAGTTAGGAGCCTGATTCTTTCACCAAGTGCTAAGAGAAACCAGCAAGAAATTTTGGATTTCCTCCATCGATTAGTATCCAGCTTGCATAACCCTTGGCAGTTAGTGAGTGGATGGTAGTGAATGCCTTCACCACCAGGCTGAGAGCGATTCTGGCTGAGAATGTTCTCCTGCTCCATCGTGAAGCTGAACCAGGATTAGCCAAAGGCAAGGGTCTGACTCCACCTAAGGGAGGCAAGATGGACCCTGACTCTGAAGCATTTAGGATGATGGAGGAAAATTGTGACTTTGTTCCCTAGTTAGTTTTTTTTTTTCTGTGGTGATTTATTAGTATGAAACTCGAGCGTATTCCAGCTTGAGCCTGCTTCTGATCGGAGGACTCAGCTTGAGGCAAGCTCTCTTGTCTCTTCTGAATGGCTCTGTGATCTCTGCATGCCTGAGATGCTCAGATCCAAGCAAGTGTTGTTACTTGATTTGGCCAAGAGGTGACTACCGAAATATGTGATTTGGCCGAGAGGTGACTTGGATGGGACTTGGAAGATGCAGGTTCAGACCTGTCAGACTGAGCAGAGTCCAGGGCCTCTCATCCCCTCTGGGTGAGCATGCACGCACACGCTGAGCCCCTACAGTTTCGTGCTTTCCACTTTCACACTTTATATACCCCACTGGTACTGGTAACAGTACAGTCAGTTCTCACTTGCCTAACTACTGAGGGGACTTGTCTGGCCAAGTTTCTTTGCGCTGTGGGAGTCAATTCACCTTTCTCTGTTTGCCATCGTGATGCCACCCTCTTTCTAAATCTGTGGGTGGTTTTTTTTAATCTTTTTCTGAATTGATTTTCCACTTACAGTGCAGATGGTTGATAATGCCAAGGCTGTTACTATATAGGTATCTTGCACAGACCAATTTAATGTAGCCTGTAGGTGGCAAGTTGAAAACTGTTGTTCCAGGAAAAGTCAGGTCAAACAGGCCAGTTATTTACTGGGAGATTTATTTGCCAGTAACAAAGGAAAGGTAATAACTTCAGTATCTTAACAGGTAGACCCGTTTCTCAAACTCGATGTGATCCCAAATCCTGTGCTTAAAGGTTCAGGTTCAGAGTTAGTTTGCTCTACAAGAATGTATTTGCTTCTTGAGTTTGTCTTGTCGGTTGTTCTGAAAAACTGGACAAAGTCTCACTGTAAGTTCAGTGATGGAACAATTGGTTTTTTTATTCAGAGAAACTTTTTTCCTCCCACTTGCTGGGCTCTCTCTATTGGATGCAGTTTTAAAATACTGTATTTCTATTTTGGCAGGTGAAAACATTGACAGGACAAAGGAATTCGGAAATGTATCTTAACATCACTAAGAAAAATGAGCAGAATTTGAAAAATATACATGGTTTAAAGTATTTCTTTACTGAAGTTAGTTACCCGATAATGGATTTTGGATATTTTATCAGTTAGTGACTAATCATGATGCAAGTGGTATGTAAGTTCTCTCTTGTTTTTCCTTTCTTTTTTTGTTTCTTTTTTGTTTTTTTCCTCATAGGCAGGAAGATCCACCAAGACCTTTTTTGCTGCACCCATGCTTGAGGAGTTCTGATGAAGAAGTAAGATTCCTGCAAAAATGTTCTCAGATTCTGGTGTGTTGTCTCCTACCCTCAAAGGATGTCCAGTCTGTCAGCTTGCGCATAGTCCTTGCAGAAATACTTGCAACAAAAGGTAGATCAAAGATCAGAGATGATTAACCATTTGCACCTGTATGATATTAGTAATTGCAGACTTCATTACGTATAAGTCTTGACACTCTGCTTTTAAATTCTGAAATTTGATTTCTGTGATAACCAGTAAGATAATTTGTATTCTCAAAATCAAGCGTATATTTACTTGACTCTCCTGATTTGATGCCACTGTTCAGCACCTTTCAGGACAAAACACAATTTGTCTGTTCCATTCTTCTATTTTTTTTTCAGAGAGGAACACTTTCGCGGTCTTCTATGGCAGCATTTATAGTGATGATGTGAATAATTCTGGCCTTTTATTTTTTTATTCAGATACATAGAATCCATAGACTTCAGGATGTGATTATAACTGAATCATGGTACCAGATTTTTTTTTCCGACTTTGATTTATCCAGTGTGATTTTTTTAATTGAGGGTTTCTATTTTGCTTTTTATTAGCTACAATTTATTTTAATCTGATTATAAATATACTAATCACTTTTTATGTCACTGAAGTAAAATTCAGAAATTATGAAATCTCAAGTATATTACATGATTCAGTTTACTTTTAATTTTCATTTATAGAGGCTGTAATGTCATAGCTTTCAAGGCACACAGCAGAAGGAACAAAAACACTTGGAATTTTCCAAGTAGAGCTCAGCTTTGTCAGTGTATGGCAATTTGTGTAATAGACTAAACAGTTTTATCAAGAAGGTACATCCAGTCTCAAATGTACTATGTAGTCCAGAAGACTGGTTTTGGATTTATATCAACTTGCATATTTATTTTTGCCTTTTATCTGTAATTTTCTTTTGAAGGACAGCAGTTATTCTTCAGCATAAGGATTTTGTTTTAAAATATTTTTCCTCTCCAGTGCTGAAACCAGTGGTGGAACTGCTGAGTGATCCAGATTATATAAACCGAATGCTACTCAGCCAGCTGGAGTACAGAGAACAGATGAATGAGCATCAGAAGAAAGACTACACATATGCTCCTTCTTATGAGGAGTTCATCAAGCTCATTAACAGCAGCTCTGACGTTGAGTTCCTGAAACAACTGAGGTATTTAATGTTTCACTGTAGCTCATTCAAAACTAAATGTGCTTCTTTTGCCAGCCCATTGCTGAGATTTGAATGAATTGTGATTTTTCTTTTTAAATTCAATTTTAGATTCCTTTTTCTTTGGGTGAAGCAGAGACAGTAAGGACGATAAACCACAACATTCACTAAATCTCTAATATAGTCAGCTTTTTAGTTCAGTGGCAGAAAATGTTAAAAAATTCCATTTAGTAGTATACTGGAGATGACTGTACTGTTGAAAGGCATACCAGATGCTTCTTTACAACTTGCATTTGTGGAGTTAGACGAAGTAATAGGTTGTATTTCCACTAGTGTCTGGTTATCTCCTCATTATCTTTACGAAGTATGGCTGGCCATGGCGGTCTGGTGACTGTGAACCATAGTGACTGTATGGACACGGGGCATTCGGAGCAGCTTGGTGTGATTCTGTGACATGGGAAGAGGTGTTTGAGTTCCAGCATGTTTTACCGCTGGATCAGAGGTTGTCCTGGACTGTTGCGGGGAGGTGTTTCCCAACTGCATCCTTCTTAAACATGTTAATGAACTCGGAAGAATTCCTCGAAGACCAGAAGAAACCACTGAGCTCCTACATATCATAAGTTTGTTTGATGTTCCTGTTTTCTAATGCAAATAGCACCTGCTCACTTTCATACTAATTCCCCCTCCTCACAAAAATTTCATCTCTCTTTCCTTCCATCTTTCGTCATAACATACAATACTGCTTGCATCTCAGGGCTGCTTGGCCGAGTACAAGATGTTTAGGCTTGCCTTATCTTTATTGCTGAGCTGTTTCTTCTCCGATTCCTGATGTAAGCGAAAGGATAAGAAACAAGGGACTGGGAAGCAGGGAGCAGAGATATTACTGTTGTGGGATCTTCCTAGATGTCCTTGAACTGGTTTTGTTGAGCGCACCAAAGCTTCGGAGAACTGTTGAAGCCATTTCCAGAGTGTTTGGCCTAATCTGTTACCATCAACCAGAACTGCTACTTTTTCCTCTTCCCTAACTCCCTTCAACTGCTGCTGCAGGTCAGCTTTCTCTCTGCCTAAATGGCTGCAGTAACATCTGAAAGACGCAAGCACATCGATCCCATTTGGTGCACTTTGTCATCTGTTGTGACCCAGACCTTCTGTTAGACTTGGCTTCATCAGGCCAAGTGATGGTTTACCGAGATGGAGTATGTGGGTTGCATAAATAGCATCTTATTTTCTCTTGTTCTTTTCTTTGATTCTGAAACCACTTGCATTTCTGAGATAGGAAAATACATTTAGGTGATGGTGAAATGATTTTGTTGCTTGGCTACTTATTGTTCGTCTGCTGTAAAATTTGCTCTTTACTCTGGGCCAGCGTGCCTTTCCTGAGAGCAGAAATTAGTCTTTATTAGACTCTGTCTAAAACCTAATTGACATCATATTTATTAGCATAATCACACTAATGGATCTGCTCATTTCAAAAGAAACCAAACTCTTCTGTTGTTGTTGTTCAGGCACATTAATGCTCAATGTGCTCTCTTTTTAGCTGATAGGTCACTTTAAATTGTGTTCTTTAATACCAGATAGCAAATTTGCTTTATGAAATAATGTGGTTTTGGCTGCACTTAGGTTTTTCCTTTCTAGCTTGTGGAGTCCAACTGCCATCATCTTGAAACGTGTTGCTCTACACCCTACGAAATGTCGATCCATCTGAGCTGATCAGTATTTGAATGGAAAATGTCTGAGAAAATGTATCTTCTTTTTGAAGAGAAATGGTATTTGATTTTGGAGGCAGCATTCTTCCTTCCCTCTGTTTGTATAGAGCCAGTCGCTGGGAAGGTGGTTAAAGAGTGTTCCCCTGTGGGAGGGAGGGATTCCTGTTCTTTTTGTTCTCCTGCACTGTGGGAGCACCTGGAGAGGTGGGCTAACCTGTAGTCATCTAAAGGTTGTGTAGTGTATTTTGGAAAGCTTTCATGATTTACCAGTGAAACTTTACAGATTTATGTCAAGAAAACCAAACAGTGGTCCCTATATGGATGAAAAAAAAAAGGGTATTATTTTAGGTGAACAAACTAAATGGTATTTCAGGTTGTAATTCACAACAGTGAACCACAGGAAAACCTATAAAGAAGGGATTAAAGAGGAAGAAACAAATAAGCTCTTATGCAGTTATCACTGAGAGAAACAGTTAGAGTCTGTTGGAGTGATGGGAGTGGGGAGAATGCTTCCAGTTCTCTTCCTACAAAAAATAAATTACTGGCCTGTTGCACTTAAACAGGTTTCCCAGTTAGATGCTATTCTGGGTAATAATACTGTGTTTATCACAAGTTCCTTTTCTTGGTTTTATTTGGAAATCATTTTTCAGTGCCTGTTCTAAGTGAGTGCATAGCGTTCATGGACTGTAAGCTGCCTCCTATTACTCCTAATGTTGCCACGTAACATCTTGGTAAAGAACAGATATAAGTAGTAACAATTTTCTGTGTAGGCTTAACTTTGAGTGAAATTTATCCCAAGACACTACAGTTGCTGGGAAACTAATTATTTTTTTTTAAATGTTCCTGCCATGCTTTATCTTTGCAGATTAATTACTATGTATTTACTAAAATAATAATAAAATACCTTGCTCAGTGAAAGAGGCCATGAGGCACTGATAAACCTTTCCTCAGACTCTTGACTGACCATGGTCAAGAAAGCATGGAGTGCTGGGTGCTTCTTGATGTATCCACGTGACATTACAGGACACAAGTCCCATAAGGTATCCTTCCAGACTGATTTCATTAACAGAGTTTTGCTAGGCTTTCTTGTAATT
>RSEF01000004.1:46740143-46769473 GCA_003993805.1 Himantopus leucocephalus | reverse complement strand
TTCACCACCACTCTTTGGGCCTGGCCTTCCAGCCAGGGTTTTACCCAGCGAAGAGTATGCCCGTCCGAGCCACGATCACCTATTTTCTCCAGGAGAATGCTGTGGGAAATGGTTTCAAAGGCTTTACTAAAGTCTAGGTAGACAACATCCACAGCCTTTCCCTCATCCATTAAGCAGGTCACGTTGTCATAGAAGGAGATCAGGTTAATCAAGCAGGACCTGCCGGAGTTACAGCCAGAGCCCAGTGCTTAAGGGGAACAGACTAAATAGTATCTTTGAGGATGTAAATCAGACCGTCTTCCTTACTTAAGGTAATATAGTGAGGAACAGAAAAAAATAGATGTTGCATTACAGTATTGATAATGAAAACACGTAAGTCCATGAATGTGAACAAATGGGCGTAAATTTGGGAGGAAAAAAGTTGCAAGGTAAAAGTGGAAACTACCTTCCGTGTGCAGTATTTACTTGGTTGTCCGTACCTTATTCGATAAACTCATAATGTTCACAGTAACAACACCTGAGTGAGACGAATGAGTGTTGTTTATAACCTATTTACAGATGACATAATCGAGGCACAGAAAGTCCAAGTGAGCTGCCCAGAGTAATTCAGGAAGTCTGTGTCTGAGCAGGGAACTGTGGGACTTCTACACACCAAAATATCATCCTCACTATGGGGCTCTCCTTCCTTTGAAGGACTGGGCAAGAACTGTGATGGTGGATGGAAACAACCAAGATAGAGTAATGGCAAAAGGAAATAGGGTTAGAAGAACTAAAGTTTTGCAAAAAGGTTCTCAGGTTTCAACTTGGTAATCAAAGGAGTTGGGCAGAATAAAGATTACTGCAGGAAAAAAAAATAAATAAACCCTGAAGTGTAGCTGTAAGTGAGCGTATGCTGCACGTGTAAAACTGTATGTCTATACAAAGAGTCCGAGACAATCAAAATCCTAAAAGAGTTACAGGAGGTAAAAGGAATGGGGGGAATTTGAATAGTGATGGTCAAAGAAATATACATGGAAGAAGGGAAATATATTTTAAGGACCATAGACTCTCTTAAACAGAGAATAAGTAGTCATGGAAATAGCAGACTTTCTAGAAGGCTTCAGCCTTCATCTGGGAGTTAACTTGATAGATGAGGTTAGGGAACAACTACAGGAATGAATTAAATTCACTAGAATACTTGCTTTATTACCAGTATTAATAGCTGCCAAAGTAAGTGTACTGAGAGGAATCTGAGAGTTCGTTATGACCAGAAGTTGGATGTTTATGACAGATTTAACTGGCAGTCATTTTCTTTGCTGAGCGCATAGTGTCTGTTAGTTACAAGATTGGCTTTACTTAAAATTCAGTTTACTAACTGCATTAGCTGTCTTCCACTATGTGTAGTATAGTTTTAGGTGATAAACAGGTTTTAATTATTCCTGGATTGTAGCACTTTAGTGTTTTACTTATTTTAGTGTAATAATTTCTTTTCTTCTCTTAAGTTTTGTATGCTTCATACACATACTGAGTGCATTAGCTAGAAGAGCCTTACAGACCACTCTTCGCTTTTTGAACTGAACTCCTGTCCTAGTTTCCTACAGAAAACTTATATTTAATGTTAAGAGCATGACTTTATAGTGTTCATGGAATTTTATTAACTGGCTGTGCAATGCTAGCAGTTGAGAGAAGGGGCAGGGTTATTGTTAGTTGGATGTTTTCCTTTTGTTCCAAGATAAACTCTTTTTCCTACTCTACTCCATATGCACACTGCTTCTTAGGTTGCAGATATACTGAGAAATGACCCTGTTTCCAGGTGACGAGGAGGTGGAGGTGTTTTGGTTTTTATTAATTCTTAAGTGTGCTGTATGAAGAACACATTGTAAAAAATTAATACCATGTTTTTTTTCTTTCTCTCCCCCTCTTTACCCTTATCCCTTACTGTTCTTAAAACTAGGTATCAGATTGTAGTGGAAATAGTTCAGGCAACCACAATCAGCAATATTCCCCAAATGAAGAGGCAGAAAGGTAAGATTTCATTTTGTTAAGTCACATCTGTTGTTTTCATTTTGAAAAGCTGATTGAACTCCCGACATACATATGCAATCAGTGTGTGTGGGATTTTTAGACAGATTTTGGGAATGTGATGCCTTTAGTATTTCAGTTCTGTTCAATTTGTCTGATTCTTCCAGAAACTCCCATGGTGTGATTATTCCCCCACCCCATCTTCATCTAAGCTGATGGATCACGAGAAAGGTCATATCTATGACGCATTCATTTTCAGAACTTGCTGTATCTAGGATTTTTGGCATTACAAATCCATATGCTGAGAATCAGCCTCTCTCTTTTTCATACAATCCATTCTTCAAAGTCTCAGTCTGTTCTGCTTTCAAAACACTGAAGAAGGAATGATGCAGCATAATAGTCAGTCAGACTCTATTTTGACTCTTCATTGTATTATGCTTTTGTGTTACAATGCAGAGTGCTCTTAAATCCATCTGCAGTGTTTTGGCATTGTCTGTCTTTTAAAATGCACATGCATCTTACATTTGCACTTACATTTATTATATATACTGCTTTTTATGGTTCTCAAAATGTACGTAAACTGCTATATCTTCAGGATGCTATATTGATGGCAAAATTACAGACCAACCTTTTCCTTGGATGGATATACTTAAGGTATATCAAAGCATAATAAAAAGCAGTGGACAATATAAATTAATTTGTTTGTAAACAAACAAAGTTAGAAGATCTTGCTTTTAGGTTCTCAGGTAATCTCTATCTGTCGGGTTAAAAAAAAAGAAAAATCCTTTTCTAGGTGCTTGTATCACGAAAGCTTTTAAAAGTGATTCAAACAATGAAAAATGCAGAAACAGAAAACAAACATGCTGGGGGTGGGGGGGATATCTTTGGTCAGTCTGAAGAGTTTGGGGTCCATGCTCAAGTTTCTGGTTTCTGAAAGTATAAGGTTATCAACACTGATATGCTTTTTGTTTACATTCTAAAATAGAGCTAGATGTGCATTTCTGTGCGATAAATTGCTTGTGTCAAACCAAGGCAAAAGGAAAAGTACGCATTGTCTTTTGCTCAAGTGTGCATTACAGAAAGAGATACTAATATTTCTCAGATGAGAGTTAATTTAATGGAAAGTCTGTTTCATAAAGTAATAAAATGAGAACAGGGAAGTTAACTCTGAGTACATTATGAAAAATCAATCTTGCTAAGCCTTTATTTCCATTTGTGCTGCCATTGGTCTTTGTTGTGACAAGAATTGATTTGGGGAATATTTTTATACTGTTTAGGTTCCTACAATTAATTACTGTCTCACTCTGTCTCACTTGAGTTTATCTAGTTAACTATCCACTGTTCTAAACCCTGAACAGAAGATGTTTTTCTGAAGCTACAAGTGCCTGGTACTGCAGAATACATATAAAAAGATTGTTGCTATTTATTCTGCCAAAGTAGATCTGATTCCACTTACTCTGTGGTGAAGTTGGTTCTGCATTTTTATGGGCTCTTGACTTTTACCTGTATTAAAAAAAAATCAAACAGAAATTCCACGATCTGGCACGCTGATGTTTTGTCACAGCTCAGCCCAGCACAGCTCACTGCTGATACAAAGATTGTTGAACTCTTGTAGAACAGACCACCACATTGCTCATGTCACCTTTTGATGTTTCCCTTTCTGGGTGCCACAGCGTACAGCTAACGCCTGCATCAGCTGGATTTCACGATGAATAACTAAATGTAAGATTTATGCAAAATAGAAGTGTGTTTGCACAGTCTCATTCTATCTTTTTCTTTTTAATCTGTTCCCCTAATACCTGCTGCATACCTGTCACAATGTGTTTGAGCATGGGTGTTCGATGTATATGACAGTCTCCCCTTTCCTGGTAGTAAACGAGCTCTTGCCTTTTGTGTCAGGGGCATCTCTTAGCTTTGATTCCAGCCTGGTGAGAGACAGTCTTACTGGTAGCTATTTCTTTTTTCGTATGGCAAAGTTGAGTCCTGAGAATGTAACTGCTTCTTTAGTGTCTGGGTGTTCAGGTAGAGCAACTGAACTTTGGCTGGCCAGCAGTCTGTCAAGCCTGATACCTGCTTTCAGAGTGTAAGAGTAGAGCAAGTGTAGAATAATACGTACATGGATTTAGGCTCAGCCTCCATCATTTCGAGGCATGGGACCTTCCTGAGGCAGCATTTTCAATAGAAAAAGGTACAGCAACAAACCTGAGGAGCACTTAGTGCAGCAGGAGTGGCCAATACTCTGCAGCAGTGAGTGCTTAGCTGCTATCTAAGCGAAGTCTGTGTTGTGCAAGTACATAACTAGCCATAAAGATGCCTGAGCAGTACTGTGTACCTTTGCTCTTGGTTGAGGAGACATAATTAAACCTCTAAAACTGACTGAAAATATTTAGTTTATAAAAAGATGAGGTGTCTGTTATGAAAGGATGCGTAGCCTGAGGACCACGTTTCAGACTGATGGCTTCTCATGTGAGCTGCAGTTGCCTGACTTATTTTACTATTTTATCTGGTGATACTGAAGTATACATTTAAAGTTGGTGCCCAGAGGGGTTGGAGAGGAAGGCTTGTCCCTCAGCAAGGACAGGGTTCTTTACACTTGATTTAACTACTGTTGGTGCCACCTATTGGCAAAATATTTAGCTGTTAGCGCCCTCTAATAAAAGCAGAAAGTACTTTAAAGTACTTCTGAACATCATTGTATTAAACCCTCTGTAGTAAAAATGGCATGTTATAGGGTCTTTTTTCTTTTCAGATTTCTATCACTTGACTCTTCTGGCATGTGAGCGTAGGAGAGCAAAGGAAAACGTACAAAAGCATCTGATTCATGTTAAGCAGTAAGTTTTGCATTTGACTTCCTGAGAGAGTCAAATGTCTTAAAAGGCTGAGACACAAAATAATTTGAGAGGTTCACTGTATGATGCCTGTTGTGGGTGGATGATACAACTTCTGTGGCCAGGAGAATTGCTTTTGGCATTGCTGAAGCTGAATAAGAAACCTAATGTAGTGTTAGTGTTTTCAGAGGTGTTGATGGTTTAGTTTTGGAGTGGTGCAGGCCACTGTAAATGGAAGCTGTTATCCTGTATGCTGACACTACACTACTCTTACTTACACTTGCACACAACTGCTGAATCTGATGTGTACGTGTATCTGTGTTACTTGTCTAAACTGTGTCCTTCTATGTGTCCTCTTCCAAAATAGTCAGGGTCACTTCAGCAGTGACTGTAGAAGGAGGCTTGGTTTTGGTTTTATTTCTTTTTTTTACTCATCTTTGGTTTTTCTTCCTATTGATATTTTTGGACTGTGCTCTTCTCCACAGTCACATGTGCTCTGGTTGGAAGAATCACATCTTTCTCCATCTTTACCTGTAAAACTCTCTCCTCATCTTGCCTTTTGATAAAGATTCCGTGGAAGAACTGAACTAAATTTGAGCTGAATTTTAGGTATTTTAGGTATTTTTTACAAAATCTGTGTGTTAAAGATTTTGAAGGACTAGACATGCTTATCTGAAAATGTTTACTGCATTTTGATCTAGTAAAGAAGTTTGTAAGAGGACAAATATGCATATCAGGCATTGTACCATGAGTGAGAGAAGACCTGAGTTTCTAGAAGCAAGAGTAGATATTATTTTCTAAAGAAAAGGCTTCAAAAAAGCCTTTTAAATGATATGGGAACAAAAGTAGGGTGCTATAATAATTTGGTATTTGATGTAGTGTGGGTAATAAGCTGTTTAAATACACTAGTTCTAATTTTAGCAGGCACATGTTTGTTTCTTCTCTTACTGATATTATATTACAGGATCCTACAAGAATTTTAGCGAGGATCCCTTTTTACTAGCTGCTGTTTAAAACAAAAATAAAACCCCATGAAGGCATGTGCCTTGTCTTAGGGTAAAACAGAGAGAATCTCTCAACAGATTCTCCCTCCTGACACCCTGAAGGGATTTATTTGATTTTCTGTGCCTTCTACCTTACACATGACTTCACAGCATGACCGGAAACCACCCTCGTATGATGGGATGGGACCGTTTTTCAGACACCACATTGTAATCAACCCCAGGGCACCCCGTTGAGAAAACTGCTCCTTTTCAAGCAGGGATTGCGAGACAGATCGAATAAGCAGCCATTTCTGTATGAGGAGATCTGCTGTGTTGCAGTAGAAGATTTCTCCTGCCGGGCGTTCCCGCTGTGCATCTAGATATTTGGTTTTATAAGTGGAGCTGACGAGTGGTACAGAAACAGAACTGTCTGTGGGCAGGCTTTTTAGGTACTGTGGTTCTGAAGGAGGCTTGAATGTCTGTAAAAAGGAACTTTTCTTTTAGAAGCTGGGGCTCCAAGCTAACTTGGGTGTGTGGGTAGCGATGTGTAGGTTTTGTCAAGATGATAATTTAGAGTGAAGTAAAATGGATACTTCTGCATTCCAGCGTGTTACAGATGCCATCTAACTTAATTATGACAAAACTATATTATGATTCCTCTCTCTCTATCCTCCACACAGGGATAAACACGCATACACAATTATTTTTGCATTGCTTTTTCGCAAGGCTTAAAGAGCTACTGTTATGCTTGCGTGCTGTGCTCGAGCAGTACATGGGAGGGAATCCTTGTGGATGAAGGTGAAGGTTATTGTGATTCTGATCATGGTAGGCTCATTTGTTTTGATTTGTGATTTTTCAAATCAGCTCCATAGAGGAGGGTTGCCTTTCTCCCCCTGAGATCCTTTGTGTGCTAGTGATGGTAATGTGTCTTGTCCATGGTTGGGTTGGTGAGATGCCTGTCAGGGAGAGAGGAAGGGATGAGGCTCACGGGTCAGACAGAAGTGGCCGTGGGGAACGCGGGGACCTACAGACAGAGGCTGTATGTGGTGGATGTTATTTTATTGCGTAGTACATACTTACTCCCATGCCACTTTGCTTTTTGTTTTGCTCGGCTGTGGCAGTGATGTGGGAGCCTGTTGCACTACACGTTGCTAATGATCAGTGCCTAAATTCTCCATTACCTCCTTTTAAGTCCCTTTCCGCATACCTATTGTCTGAAGTGTTTGGGATTTAGTACTTTTTTTTACTCATTCTCTTGTCTGACCACAGACCTGGTTTTCCCTTTGCTTGTACCTTGCGCAGTAGAAGAACCTTGTGTTCTTCTCAAAGTTTAGCCTGCTTTTGCAGAATGGAATACTTTTCCAGGCCCACGTAGGCTTTGAAAATGTGTAATTCAAAGTTCCTGAGAGTTCAGAGGTCTGTAGTGATTGGTAAATTATATATAGAAGATTAGTTATTGTTTATATGAAAATGTTAAATTGGTGTTTGCTACTTAAATGCTTCCGCATGGCATTAAGTAGGCACTGCATGTGCTTAACTGGGCTTTCGCAAAACGTCTTTCATAAACACATACGATGTTGTGCATGTGTATAGCTCCTTCAGAGACTAGTCAGATGAGTCAATACTGCTGTACGTGCTGCCAGGTGTCAGGTATCTGTAGTTCTTGAAGCTGTAAAGGAACACGAACTTGTACTTCCAGTTTTAATCATGTTTTTGCAATATAACTTTGCAGTTAAGATGAGAAGTCTTTGTTTTATGCTGCTTCTATCAAGAGAAGGGACAGCTTATGAAGTACTACAATAAAATTTAGTTCATGCCTTAAGCGATCTTTATCTATGTATTGTATCTGTCTTCATTTACATTGGTTTTGTGTTGTATCATTCACTGTGGTGTGTGGTAATAAAGTTTGTGTGGCATTTGGCATACCTATCTTTTGCAAGGCCCAGCATTCTGACTGAAAAAGGAATGGTGTGAACATGTACTGCAGTTCAAGGTATTTAGTGACCAAGTAGCAGAACTACCAAAAAAGAGGAGGAAAGAAAATTAGGTCTGAGGAATCCATTCTCAGAAATGTTTTTGGTGGGTTCCAGGATCTGCTCCTGGCCTAGTTCAACTCAAGGTGGTTATGAGTGCTGCAGAGGAAAATGCGGAAGCTTTGTCAGATGTGCACTCTAGATGTGCAAAAGTGGATGGAGTAAAAAAGATTTGCACAGGTATCTTAGCTTTTATTGCTTGAGAAGTTCGAGCTCATTTGGACCATTTGTATTTTAATATTGTCCAGTGCAAGCTGAATTATCCACAGCTGTGGATAAGCAGAGTTTGAAATCATGCTTTGGTACTGACTGCATTTTGATGCCCTTGGGGAGGGGTGCACAGTACCCCTCTGGGGTTTTGAAGGTCCTCTATGGCAGCCCGTGTCTTGTCAAAGTTTACGCTGGTAAGGAAAGTTATTTTGGAGGAAGTTGCTAAAAGACCCTTTGGCTGCATTGGGGATGGAGTCCCTGCTCCGCTCTTGCTGGAAAAAGCACATGCAACTCATGGGGAGGAGGTGTCCAAGAAGGATTTCTCTTGTTTTGCTGATGGGGACTGGTTTTGTTTGTTTGTTTTGAATAATAGTAATACAATCCCCAAACTGTGAAGTTGATACTAGTAAAGAGAGGAGAAAAAAAAAAAAGTCCAAAGGATGCACTTTCTTTCCTTGTGTAGTGATGAAACAATGTCTTGCTTAGTAGCATATGTCTGCTCCTCTTCCCTTCATTGGAACTTGCTGAAGGGTATGTGAGTAAAGGCAAGCCTTTTCTTTTGTAACTTTCTGGTTTTATTTAGTTTATGCAGTGATACCTGAATGTACTGAACATAACCTTTGCTGGTGGCCATGGCAGAGAGATTGGAACTAGATGATCTTTAAGGTCCCTTCCAACTCTAACATTCCATGAATCTATGATATTCAGAAATGGCAAAAAGGCTCTTATTTATATCTTAGTTCTTTAGTGGTGGTGGGATCAGGCAAGAATAGATTAAAAAGCTAAGTTATCTTTATAACTTAAAATACCTTTTTGATAGGGCTTAATACATAAAAACGCAAAACAAAACCAAAACCCTGAAAACAAAACAAAAAAACCCCAACCAAACAAAAAACCCACCAGAGCAGTTTAGATCTAAAAATCTGAGAATTCTCAAAAATCTAAAAAGGAAGTTAGGGTTAGGAGAAAACCAGTGATACTCCTGACCTTCCCCAGTTGACATGAAAATGCTCCTCCTGACCTCTGCTAGCTTATCTTTTATATTTTGGAAGAGGAAAATCACGTTCAGTGTTTGTCCACACTTCCATGCCATCTCTCTTGCACGTTAACCACACTGTGTGCTGGGCTGCTCTTCATCAGTCCCTTGTTCATTTGTGAAGGGACGTCACTGCCAGGCTTTCACGGTGACTAGTCCTGTTTATCCATGGAGCAGGAACAGGCTGGCAGTGTGATCTTCATCATTCTGCCCTGAGTGTTTCTTACATGGGGTGGCTCCTTATGGATATGAAGAGTTGAGTGAGGCAAATGTTTTTGAAGGATCTTTGCTAATAAAGTAATTAATCACCAGAAGCGGGTGGGATGTAGGGCTCGTTAGTCTCTCCTGGAGGCCTGCTGCAACCACAGGATGATAAGACTTCAGGTGAAGTAGACATGCTTACTTTGAAAACCCTCCAACAGTGCCTTGGTTTCACTAAGAAGCATACTTTTGTTTTAAGAAGGCTGAATGATCATTACGTAGCACTGTTTGTGGGTTTTCAAAGTGTAGGGTTTCAAGTATGCATTTCAAGCCCAAAGTATTTAAACTATTGAGAGAATTGAGAACTTCTAGAAATCATCTTTGTCAAGTGCAGAAGGAGAAATGTGGGGTTTAATCTTCACTTTAAACTGCTGTCCATGTATTTAGTTTGGCTGTAAATGTTTTAAATTGAGGGAGAGAACTGTTTTGTCCCTAAGGTCTTTTCCTGCCTTTTTTTGTTCTCCTTTCTTTTTCTCTCATTAATACTGGTACCTCTGGTCAGGGAGCTGAAACACTAAATTAAATGCTCTGTTGACTTCCCTGTGGAGATAACATGCCAGGAAAACAGATGGCTTATTTTTTTTTCATGGTAAACTCATTTTATCTTTTGCTTCAGCGAGTATCATCTCTGTAGTTCACTATTATATGGCAGCTCAGATGCAAATGATACTTATCCATTAAAACAGTAACAGTCTTTGAATCAGGAAGGTTTCCTACCAACAAACATAAATACATGCAGCGAATGAAGTGATACTAAAAATACGGGAAAAGATACTCGGAGGATATCTGCACTCGCATTACATGTAGAAATTCGGGGAGCTCCATGTACCTTGAGTTGTCCTTCAGTATACAAGTGACAAAACTTACAGTCGCGTGCAGTAATTACATGTGGCTTTAAGGGGGAAATAAAAGGATGAAAACAGTCCTAAAAGGAGAAGGTACCTTAATGTAATAGAAATGTGTTTAAAATACCTATTTTAAATCATTCCTAAGAGATTTCCTTTTTCTATATGTGCATTCACAAACCTAGCTGTCTGCTTGTTTCTTTACAGCAACTGTTTTGAAAGTGCAATGCTGTTTTCATCGACATCATTTTACTAGCATTTGATATTTTGAAAACACAGTAGAATAGGTCTTTTATTTATCCCTGAACAATCAATTAATCTGGAGCCAAGTACAAGCCAGGTACTTTGCTACCGAGCTCTAGTCGCAGCCCGCAAAAGCAGGACTATTGTTGTTGAACAACAGGAAAATAAAACCAGTGTGAATTAGTTGCATCCTGCTGATATAAAACAGGAATGATTTCAATGCGGTAGGATTTTTTAATCTGCTTTATCTGCTGCTTCTTTTTTTAGGCCCTGGGAAATAGCTGAAGAGGCTGGAATGTAGAATACACAAACATTACACCTTTTATTATCAAGTCTTATTCAACTGACTGTCATCTTCGTGTTACTTCAGTATCTAACAGTACTGTGTGGTCTTGACGTGGCATTATAAGATGTTTTTCTTAGTCATCTGACCATTTTGAGTGAGCTTTGGTCAATGTTGTTGTCTTAAGGAGATACTGTATGATGTGCTGTTCACATCAGTCTCAAGAAATTTGAATTTGGAAATGAGGTGCATGGGAACGTGTCGTACTGGGCTGGAGGGGATTGAGTCCAGTCCCTCATGACTCCAGGCAGTCAATGTTATGTCCAGTAAGGTACATAAGCCATCAGCTCCAGGTGTTATTGTACACCATGGCTGTAGATGACTTCCTAAGGTCTTCCGATAAATGTACACCCTGTAGTACAAGTCTTGGGCCTGTGTCTTGCAGCAAGCCATGGAAAGAGAGCTGGAGGGGTCACATTTCACAGGATATTTGAATAAGGATTTTTTTCTGGACTGTTTTACATAAACTTTGAGGTATCATTGGAGAATGTTGCAAAATCATCATTCTGTTTCAAATACAAACTTTCTAGTATCTGTGCTCATGTGCATAGTTGATTCCTGACTGCCAAATGCTTTGATCAGGCAGTTCACAGAGGCAATAGTGTGATGATGCTTTCATGTTGTAAAAGACTATCTCTGCTTTGCTTTATTCTTAGATTCAAAAGGAAAAGAAACTGCAGCAATGAAAGCTGACCTACTGAGGGCTCGCAATGTGAAGAGGTACATTAATCAGCTGACGGTGGCAAAGAAGCAATGCGAGAAGAGAATAAGGCTCCTGGGAGGGCCTGCTTATGATCAGCAGGAAGATGGCATTTCTGACGAAGGCGATGGCCCTCAGAGTCAGAAGGTATAAATCGCATTGCCCATACATTGTCTGAAGGTCATTCTAAACGTGTTAGCACTGGATTGTATTAGCCTCACTGTCATTAATCCCTCCCTTCCCCCAGGAGTCAAGTGTAAATTAATTGCTGCATAGTTTATTTACCTTGGGAAAAGATCACTGAAGTACCTGAAAAGACATACTGATTGCTCAGCTTGGAATATTGCTAAATGTGAAACTTCATAAAGGATCAAGTGGCTTGTAAGCATGTGTGATTTTTTCAGACATTCTGCATGTAGGGAGTTAATAAGGACATGGTAGCAGCCTTTCTGAAGGTAGCAACTTGCTTTCAAATAAAAGATTGTCAAGATATGCGCAATGTTTCTTTGGCCCTGGTTATATTTACCATAGGAAATACCTGTGGGTTTTGCAAATACTGAGTTATTCAAAAGCAAACACTTAATTGTAGAAGGCAATTGACGAAATTAAGGGCAGTCATTACAGAAAAGCTCTGGTAAAGCCGTTGACTGAATGCTGGTTTTCAACATCGTTGTAGTCTGGAATTGAAAACACTACCCTTGTATTAGCCAGCATCTACAAAAATAAAATCATGGATACTTACCCTTGCTAATCTTTAATAAGTTTAGTGACTTCCTTGTGTAATCTGCTCTGTCCCCTTTGGGCAAAGCACAGTAACAGATGTATGCAAATTAGAAAGATTTTATCTTTTTCAGGTAGGTAGAAGATAACATCTCTTCATGTAGAGATCTTTAATTTTCATTATGTCCTTATAACAATTGTAACTTAGTGGTACATACAAAAAAGTTACATGACAGAAAAATAGTTCTTACTATTTGTGTTTTGTCTTTCTTGAGTGAGGTCTGAAAGAGAGCAATTCCCTGTCCCTGGCTTGTCCTGAAAGCGTGATTTCAGGTGGTTTGTCATAGATTGTGCCAAGGCAGTCCTGATCTATTTCCTGAAGTTGGGTGTAGCGAGAGGTGCCAAGGAGAAAAGGAAAGAGGGAAGCATGTGGCAGCACTGCGTGAGCCACCGATGACACTTTTGGGTACCTGCTGAGATGTTATGCACTTTCCAGGATAGATAACATGGTGACAAAAGATTGTTCTGGAGCAGGGTCGAGTAGTGAAGCTGCACTGGATAGTGGCAGAAACTGGTCAGAAATACAATAAAATATATAATTGTAATTAAAATCAAAGGAATTCCTGCTGCTAATGTTGCACTTTTTATGACCGGATGGGTTTTTGGTGGGAGCTGCTGACTCAGAGTTATATCTTGCAAATATACCCATAGAATCACAGAATCTCCTAGATTAGAAAAGGCCTGTAAGATCATCTAGTCCAATCATTAGCCTAACACTGACAAGCTTACCACTAAACCATGTCCCTGAGCACTGTATCTACATGACCCTTAAATACCTCCAGGGATGGGGACTCCACCCTGGCCCTGTGTAACGCGTTCCAATGCCTGATGACCCTTTCAGTAAAGAAATTCTTCCTAATACCCAATCTAAACTTCCCTTGGCGCAAGTTGAAGCCATTTCCACTTGTTCTAAAGCATGAGCAGTTCCGTATGAGTTAGCGGTACTATTAATAGGAATAAAGACTCCTTGCACAGGCAATTTCTTGTAGTGGTGGCAGAAACGATGGGATCTGGAGCTGCTCTGCTTCTAAGCTTTTGATCTGTTACTACCAAGCAGCCCTGGACCCCCTCCACACCCATGTCAGCGTGGAAAACAGGAAAATTGCTTCCCTCTTCTGTTGTCCCCAACTCTCTGTTGCAAGGAAGGAGGCTGAGGGAGGCTGGATGAGCGACGGAGGCCATGCTGTTCACTTCTGAGCCCAGAAAAATGCCCAGGGCTTGGCTAAGGAAGGGAGGACTCTTTTCACTGCTGCTTCTTCCTCTTCCTGCACTGTGGTGGCTGCAGTCTGGGTTCTTACTTCAAGGCAGCCAGTGCTATTTTGGATGCCGTCCCCTCCTACTTGGGCAGTATTGACTGAACACTTGGGCCTTTTTCTAAGCAAAAGAGATTTGGTAGATAAGGTAATGTTGGTATGTCACTGCTGGTGGCCCGTAATTTCTCTTTAGAGTCTGGCTGTGCCAGCTCTTCTGTTAAGCTACCACTTAACCTGCAGAATAACTGGCTTGCGTGGAAGAAACTGGAAGTTTGCCTTCCTTTCTTCAACCTGCATGAAATAGGTCAGAAATGGGGATTTACTAATGGTGTTTTGAATTATTATTTTATGTAAGTGTAGTACAGAAGCTTGATTACATTACTAACTTTGGGGAATTTTTGGTACTAGTTTAACAAAGAACAAATTGACTAGTGACCTAAACTTGTATTTTGGTTTCACTTCTGCATTCTACAGAAAGCTTTCTCTTTCCTGCAGTAGTAGGGGAGTAATAGTGTTGCTGGCAAAAGTCTTTAATGCACATTCTGATTATGGGCTTAAATGTGGAGATTGGTTATTTGGAGCTGTCAGTGTTTGCCTTTTACGGATTTAAGAAACAAAAATTATGTGCTTTGGAATACTCTTTTTTTTCCTTTCACAGCAGAAGCTAATTATAAAACAGTGTCAGTTTTCTGTTTGATAAACACATAAAAGTCACGGGACTGTATAGACTTTGCACATGTTTCACTCACCTCATTATCCAGGTTCTCTGGGGAAATCCCGAGTGTGTGAATTATAATCAAAAGTTTATATGCAAACAAACAAACCTCAGCTACTCTCTGAATCTGAATTCTGTCATTAGCTCTGATACTGATTTATACTCTGCCCTGGGTGTTAGAATTGCTTTCAGAGAAAATGCAGTTTGAATTAGTGTAATATATAAAGCATCTCCTTTAATCTACTTACGGTCTGTGCAATTTTAGTCCTTTTTCTTAGAAACTGTACTGCACAGTACTGCAGTAATTAATTGAGTTCTTGTTGTCTGTGTTTATTCAGCAAACCATTTGTTTGATCTGTTGTGTTCAGCACAACAGCCACAGCACCACATCTGCGAGATTTGACAGGTGGAGTCACAGCATTTCCTTAGCAGAGCTGTTCTGTGAAGCACGGGTGGTAGGAGGAGCTCTGACCCTTGACTAGCTGTGAAATAGCAAGGAAACCACCTGGTGCTCATAATGCTGCTGATGAGGACTAAGTTGAAACTCCTGCAGAAGACCTTGCTTCCACCATATCCGCGGATAGATGCCGATTTAACTGATGACTGATATCCACTGTGATTTCTGAGCTTCAGGTTGTGAGATCACATTATGTGAGGATACCTCATGGTACAGAATTTGGGGGTATAAAGAAAGCAAGCTTCTGTTGTAAAAAAATAATAAGAAGGATATATGCTTTAATTTTAGTCAGTGTACAGACAAAGCACTAGTTAATGTTTTTTAAAATGCACCTTGGAAAGAGTCACATATTTTTCCAGTATTACTTTTTACCTTCCTCTTATTCTTGTCTTCTACAAAAAAGAAAGAAAAAAAAAAACAACACCAACACACAAATGAAAACAGAAGTCCTGCAATGTGACTGTGTGCCAACATCCCAGCAGAAAATCTCTACTATTGACCCAAATTCTGTTCGCCCCATCTGTGATCTGCAGTGCCGTTACCAGCTCTATTGTGGTTATTCTTTACAGGCCGATGTGGTTGTAGCAAACGGGAATCTGGTGTGTTGCAAAGAAATATAGTACAGTGCATCTGTGCCATGTCTGGTGCCTATACAGGCCCTTCCAAATTAAGTCGTTGTTTTATGTTCCTCTCCAGAGAGAGATTGCGACTGAGTTTAGGGACTTGCCAAGCCCAGGTCAGTGCTTTGTAGGGCCAGGAACAAGGCTGTTCTGTGTGCGTATGCTAGGGATGCTGGCTAAAGCATCCCGCTTGGTAAAAAAAATAAAAATCTAACCTCTTCCTAGTCTTTGGCAGAGCCTGTGACCAGCTGTGGTACATTAGTTACTTTCCTGTTGGAGTAGGGAATTGATGTAGTAAAGCTGCCGTTTTTTTTGAACCCGGAAGCTGCTTTCGAGTTAAAAGGACTTGAAGGGTTGCTGTTCAGGCTGCTAATTCTAAGATTATATCTGCTAACTGGATATTAGATTTGAGGGTGTACACATGCCCTAATGTGTGCGTGTGTGCCAACATAGCTTAGAGCTTTGTACTGTAATCCATGGCGATGCTGAGTCATAAAATGATGTTTTGCTGAGGATTACACATCACTGCAAAATCTTGTTCTTTAAATCAGAGAAGGAAGGATCCTCCACAGAATACTTGCTGGATTGCATGGCCGTTATGATAATTTACCAGCTCAAACCTAAAAGCTTCTTTTGTTGTTATTGAAGTCTTAATAATGTTTATTGTACAGTGTTTGTAATGTATTTAATAATTCCAGGAAAGTCAAGCCCTAAACGAACAAAAAACCTAAAAAAAGTTTGTGAGGTCTCATTTCTGCAAGAAACGTTTAAATAAGCTTTTCTGTCCACTAATTTAGTTTGTTAAAGTATTTCAGTTTGCAAGGTAACTATTAGGAGGTTTGTGTAACAGCATTATTAGGCAGGACCGCTTTAATTACCATGGGACACCTGTGCAATGGGCCCTTTGTTAGGCGAGAGGGATGGTTGCATTTGCTGTGTTCCCTGCAGCAGCACATACCCACGATTACTTTTGAGAGGGAATGTTTGTTAATTAGCCTCCTTGCTGGCAGCTTGGGTGGGGATACCTTGGATAATAGAGGCATAGAGACCAAGGCGACGTCTTGCTCAAGAAGTGACAGCACGTTCTCTGCATTTTGAGTGATTTATTACCTCTGCTATCATTTACAGAGCTGACAGTGCCGGAGATGGTGAAGATCTCTGTTCAAGAGGCTGGAAGACCCTCTTCCGCTTGTATTTTAAATTATTGTCATTGATAAAATGATTGACTAGAAAGTATGATGATGCACAGCAATGAGGCTAAACCACAGCCTGGCCTTTGAATTGTCATCTCTGTCTTCTTCTCTTTGACAACAGTCTGATCGCCATTTCTGTAATAAGCCTAGCTTCAGCAAGCCTGCCTCTCTATGTTGTTCAGTTGAGGATTAAAGAGTGAGCTCTGAAAGGCAGAAGTTTATGTTCATATCCCTGAATAGTTCTGAAACTAAGAATAAGCCATGTCCAGATGATACTGGTATGGTAAAGGATGAAGAGAGGAATGGCACAGGACTGTCACTGAGGAACTCTGAAGATGAAAATGAGTATTTCGGCTGAGACAAACACAATTTACTTAAATGCTGCCCAAAATCTGGGGGAGCTGTTACAAACAAAACACGGGTGGCTACAGTTTTTACAGGACCTTCTTTATCTTGGTTCATTAAGGATGTGACTTGTGGCAGTAATTGTGTACATGCACATGCATGTGGTTTCCTCCCGTGCAGCTTGAGTCCAGCAAATTGTTTTTCCTAAATATAACTTGGTGGTAGATTCTCAGAGGTACGCTGTTTAGGAAAATAAGTGGCCTTCCCAGAGAGAGAGGCGCTGGTATGTGACTTGAATTGAATTATTACTAGGTATTGGAAAACCCATTAATATGAAATTATTAATGCCTCAATCTCAGTTGGAATCCATGTCTTGCTCTGTACCAAATTATCTTTGCTATAAAGCGCAAAGTCATAGGAAGGTAAGATTCATTATCCCCGGTGCTTAAGGACCTGCTTTCCTCTTCAGAGGAAAGGGTGTGGGTTGGTTGGTGTCTGTGAGGTACAAAGCAAGAGACCAAGACCACTCTGGTGTATTTGGGTTCCTGGTGATACAAGTAATGGCACTAAATGAGCTACGTGAAAACTGGTTCAGCTGCTAAACTGAAAAGTTGGAGAGGAAGGGGTGTTTGGGTTTGGTAGGGTGTTTGGAAAATTGGTCCTGTTTCTCAAAGAAAGGCAAGGTTGTTCAATTCATTCAACATGGGAAGGTCTGTTAATTTTGTCAGGGAGGTGTTTTGTTTTCAGGTGCTTGTCTCAAAGAAAGGGTCTGGATTCACAGGAAACAGTAGAAGAGGAAGCAGTAATGGATTTTTAATCCAACAGCTTAATGGCTGCAGCATCTGCTTGGGTGTGGGAAGTCTGTGTTTCATTTCCTTTTCTGCTTGACATACACCCTCCTCACTCATCTCGGGAAGAGTCCTGAGCATTATATTACAGCCCGTACTCTTTCCTGGCTGCATTTCTGATAGATGCTTTTCAATAACAGTTAATGGGAACTGGCCACCAAATGCCCCAGCTGCCAGGGTGAAAAACATGCACTCCATCTCTTTCTCTGTGTCCCTGGGAATAATTGAGATACATCTCAAAGCTCTGTGGCCTGTGGCATGGAAACTTCTGGTGTTACTCTCTGTTTGAATCAAGCAAAGAATAGATCCGTTAGCTTTCAGCTTGGCTCCTCTGCCTTGCAGGAACATTGGAAGTTAAATTTTTGGCACTAGCATTTCATGAATGACTTGAAATGCCATCCTAGGCCTTTGAAATGTCCTTACCTCCTCGGCAGAAAACATGTGGAAACATTTGCTATCTGGTAGAAGCATAGATGCATTTATCTTCTAAATACTTACAGCTCATATTTTTGATTTTTTTTTTTTAAATGAAGCAAAACTATTACTGTAGAAGGTCTGTGCAGTTGAATCACGTACGCTTGTTTGTGGGATGCATGGTGCTCTGTGGGCACATCAGGTGAAAAGATTTTCCCCGTAAGGCATGGAGAAAAGCTAGAATTAGGTATTTTCCCAGGTTTTATTCTTAGTTTTCTTTTCTTCAGATTCTTCAGTTTGAAGAAATTTTGGCCAACCCTTCATACCGAGAGCACTTCCGAATCTACGTGGAAAGGATGGACAAAATGGCTTTGATTGGTTTTTGGGAGTCTGTGGAGTATCTGAAGAACGCTAACAAGGTGGCAGAAATTGGAAGTCCATGCGGCTTCTACATTAACGGGAATCTCTGCTTGTTGTGATCTTGATGTTAGGAAATGTCTTTGTATTTATATTTTTAAAATAGCAATAGTATAGGATGGGTGCTAAGCAATTTAGGTTTTTTAACTTCTTCATGTCAATGTTTGAGAATAATATGGCAATTAAAAATTATGGAGTGTTCTGTTGATGGTTTACTGTTGTTCTATGTAGCCAACATAACCTGTAAAAAAAAAAAAAAAAANTAGTAGAATTATAAAAAAACTTGCCGTAGTATATTGGCTTTAGTTGTATCAGCTCATGTGAACCTTAAAAGTACCCTGCTGTTTTGATTGTACATAAATGGCTCATCTTGACAATTACAGGTAGCCCATTCAATCCAAAACTGTGAAAATTTCTGTATACATGTTTTCAAAATCCTTTCGAAAGAGAGATTTTGCTTTAAAAGACCCTTCCTTCTCCCTATTCTGTTGCTGTATAAGCAGCTAAGTTGCTCCAGGAATGCTGCACTACTGCTAGGGGGAAGAAACGAGGCTATCTTGTAATTTGTGCTAAAATAAAGTAGGAATGAGAACCCTGAAATGGGGATAGGAAATATCGCTTAAAGGTGCCAGAAGTGTCCTGGAGCAATGGTGCAGAGCAAGAATGTAGTGGACAAATCTGCTGTTTGTGAGCAGTGGGGTGGATTTTTGGGGGAAACTGTTTTATACCTCCAGGATTCACACTTGCGTGAAATATGAATTTCATTATTAAGTATCAGTTAAATTTTTATTCACTGTAATTTTATTAATCTCCTATGTAAAAACATTCTAGTTAATTGGAAAGCACAAATAACGTCCTGTAACCAAAGTGGCAAATTGTGGAGCATGAGTAGTGAGCCATTAATACAATCTGAAGGAATGGCTAACAACCAACTCAGGCTAGAAGATGTTCAGAAAAAGAGTTTGTCAGGCACTGGGAAGAGAGTTGTATAAATCGGTTTTAATTTGCGAACTGCGCATGATTGGAAAAGGTGCTACAAACACCTGTGTCATAAAATGTAATTTCTCTGTGAAAAGCTGTGATTTCTCTTCTTGCTTTCAAAACAATATGTATAGTGCCTTTATTCAAGACTTCCATTTTTTTTTTTTTTAAAAGAGATTCTAACATCCTGTGCTCCTGTTGTTCCATGGCCTGTAAAGGTTGTCTGCCACTACTAGGGCAGCTTTGATTACAAAAAAGTAGTGTCATGCAGCCATGCGGCTGTGATATTGTCACATGAGGCAGGCAAGCACATTGTGCCATACTAAGGGAGTGGATAAAACCTTTGTAGTTCGGGTCAGTTTAGAAAGAGATAATTTAGAGAGATGGTCATGCGCTGTGGTGCATTACTTCCTCTCTTTCCTGTGCATTACTGCAAAGTTCAATCCTGTGCACTGTTCTGTGCTCAGTGGAAATACCCAGCCTTGTGTGCTGGTAAATGTCGCTTCAGGTGTGCTTTTTTCCTTTTCTTTTCTCCCCCCACAATGAACTATAGCCATGTATAAAGTGAGTTGATCCTGTCCAGCAGAAGACAGGAGAACTGGTACAGCTGAACTCTACAATCTGAACTTACAATGGTGACCACAATGTTGCTCTAGGACTTTTTTTTTTTCCTTTTAATACCAGCTTTTGAGCATACTTTTAAAAGCAGTGGATATGGAAGCTATGGTAATTTTAGAGTACAGCTGTTTCTTCACTCAACAAGTATTGATATTTATCTTGTGAAATTGACTGCTTAGCATAGGTGCGCAGGCAGGGTGCTTGATCTCAGTAAGAGGTTCACAGATGTGTTCTCATACATCTGGGCATGAAATTAGCTTGAACATCCTTCAAATTATGCACCTGGATCCTGAGTCATCCTGATATTTTTAACATTTTTTCATTGTTCTCTTCTCCCTCCCTCTCCCTCCTTGCTTCCTAGGCTGAAATACCTCAACTGGTGAGTGAAATTTATCAGAATTTTTTTGTGGAAAGCAGAGAAATACCTGTGGAAAAATCCCTTTATAAAGAAATACAGCAAAGTCTCGTGGGAAATAAAGGCATTGAAGTGTTCTACAGAATTCAGGCAGATGTTTATGAAACTCTAAAGGACAGATACTACCCCTCATTCATTGTCAGTGATTTATATGAGAGATCAGTCAAGAAGGAAGAAGAAAGAAGCTCTGCGCAACTAACTCCTGAGGACAAAGATGAAGTGGTGAGTGACACGGACAATTTCTTTCACTGTTATTTAAGGTGATCAGAAGACAATGAGTAAAGAATACAGTAGCATCTTTTGTCTTTGAACTTTGGACTACTTTTCTTTTTTTTCTGATGTATTTATAGATACCATCACTCTTGTAGTTTCCTCAGGTAAACCTGGTATGTTTACAAGCTCTTTAAAACAAAATGTTACAAAATGACCGACGACTTAAACTTTACATTAGTTAAAGCAGATATTTTGGATTTCCAAGGCTTTCGTATTCCATATCTTTCGTTATGCTCCTTAGTATCAGAGAATGCAAAACGCACTTCATACAAGCTCAGCTGCTCTGCTTTTCAATGAGGGAAATCTCACTGAAACATCAGGTTTCTGTCGAGACACTGTCTGTCGCTGTCCCCCGTGCATTTCCTAGGTACTAAATAGGTATTAAGTTACACAAAAGAGGAGAAAAGTAATGAAAAATATAATCTTAGTGCTTTTTTATTAATTTATTGAATAAATTAATAGGCTACATTGGAAGATAAAACTGATTAAAATAGCACTAGAACTGGGAATACTAAACCAGAGCATTCAAAATGTAGCTCATTTCTGTAGGTGAGCTATTGCAGTCTCCGTAGTCTGCATATCAGCAAATCTGCAGAGATGAGCTGTTATACATAAATTACTTTCAATGTGAACTTTAAGAGCTTGCTGAATTTTTCACTGTTTGTTTCTCCCTGTATTCTTTTCCTTGATAGAAGCAAACTGACTCAGCTATGTGTTGAGGGTGTTAGGTCCTTCAAACGCTTTTTGTCCTTGTGTTTGCAATCATTGGGACATTGAGAAAAGACTGTTACTGGTTTTGTCCAGAACTTTACACATATTAAACGTTGTGCTTTTTAGTATCTATATATATTTTATTCAGAGTCTAATAGACATACCCATTTCTCTAAGAAAACTGACACAACACTTTAGGGCTATCTGTTGTCTGTCAGATAACATTTACTATAGCTGCCGAAAAAATAGATTTTTTTACATCAGCATCATCTGTCCTTCCTCTGAGTCCTTGAATGTATGTGCCAGATTTGAAGGCTGCATCTGCTGTGAAATTTTAAAGGCTAATATACTGCCAAGTTTGCTTACATGGTTAAAGTTTTTTTGCATTTTTAACAACAAATTAAGTATGAAGTTGCATATACTGCTAGAGCATCTCTCAAATAGAGCAATCATAATGTCTCTGTCCCATGCTTCAGGGTCTTTGAGGTGAAAAGAAACGGTAAGAAATTCTTTCTCAAGCTTCCAGTGGGCTTTCAAATGTTGGTGAAAATGCACTACTGGCTAATAGGTTTGGGGTTTTTTCCTCCCATGTATAGGAAACCACAGCTGAGAAATCTGATGTTTCTGGGAGTATGTGTACTGTTAGTAAATACTAATTGGTTTTGGTTTAGTTTGGGTTTTGGAGGTCTACATCCTCACTCTCCGGGGCACTGCGGGAGCTACCTATGTTAATTTTCTGTAAATTTCACTGTTATAGCTGGGTAGGTAAAAAGCCATGTAGTGTCTTCATGGAGGTGAGAAGAAAAAGGTGAGCCCTGATCAAACATGAGAAAATCAAGTCAGAAGACGGGAATGGGGGCAAGGCCAGACTCTGCTGGTTCTGCTGCACATGGAACAAGCTCACTCGTCTTCCTTCTAGTCCATCATCGCTTCTAGCTCCCTGGACAAACCTCCTTTAAACGGTCACAAATAGACATAAAAATACAGAAGCAAGCAGTGCCTGCATTCAGAGGAAAGAGGGTCTGGTGTTTGCATCAGTGCTGCGTGTGTCAGATCACTAAAATAAGCTGAAAGTCTCTGTTCTGCAGCACTCGCAGAAATGGAAATCATTATCAGTTTAGAAATCAGGGGAAAATAGCACAATCCTTTACGATCACAGCTTTGAGTGTGTAGGTTGTTTCTTTGATAATTTGAATACAGGTAACTGGTTAGCTTGTAATTCTAGCATTTTTGTGATAAACCTAATGATTCAGCAGTGTTTTTTGCTGTAAGTGTCTGAAGTGTTAATGACAGAAATCTTGTAGCCTACCTCTGGGAGCCGAGCCTTATTGGTTTGTAATTAATTGCAGTCCTTTGATTACTAGAACGAAACTTCATCTGAAAAGTCTTCTAATTCTTTAGTGTTGAAAACAGCATTTTTGATTCTTTTTGACCTCTGTGCTTCCCAACAAGTATAAGGTTTTTTTTATTTTATGTTTCTCTTCAATAACGTTTTGAATAACGCTCAGTGTTAAGTATTATTATTAGTATTATTGTAGTGCCAGGAGACAACAACAAGCTTCCAGGAGCTGAACAATGTATGCATGCTTGGACACAGCCTCTGACCTCTGAGGAGTTTACAGTCCATGCAGAATAGACAGAAGGAAGGATGGGGCATAGAGCTAATGCTATTTCCTCAGCCACATAGCAGGCAAACGCAGAGCTGGAAAAGGGCATAGATTTCTTAGCCTAGAACTCCTGACTTCTGCCTTACGGTATCCTCTCTTATGAGGATCACACTAAGGAGATTAATGATTGCTGCTACTGTATCTCTTCAGACTTTTTTATTAAGATGTAAAATACTGCAGAACTTACAGTGGGATTGTCTCCTCTAAAACTCACAGAATTTAGTAGAGACTTTATTTCTGTTAGCTCTTTGTTAATTATATAAAGATACAGCTTACTTAGTGGGAATATCATTAAATAACACAGTACTCTCGTTCATGAGATTAGATTCACAGCTTCCCACAGATAAGTTTAGATATATTCAGTCACAAGCAGACCTCAAAGATCTTCGAACATGGCAACAGTAACATCACAGTACTGTGTTTACTGGATCTCGAGGTCTTCATGCCTATTTGGAGAAGTACAGTAAGAAAGGGGAGGCTGGGGCAAAGCCAAAAGGCGTTGAAGAGAATGTCATGGAAAGGTGTGAAGTCTTCTGGTTTTTTGCATGCCTGTAGTACACAAGATGGAAAAAGCTATTGGTTTGTCTGAATGAATATAAGAAAATGATTCATGAGTTTTGGGTAATGCATATGTGCTTTTAACACGTTTTTATTAACACTTCTAAAAACAGCAGTAAAATCTGTTTATGAAGAGACAGGACTTGGTTTAGATTGTTCTGCAGGCTGATAAATCTGTTTTGTGAAGGTTTGTGGGAGGCAGGGCTGTTTGTCAGAACTGTGGGGTTTTTGGTGTGCCCCCCCATCTTTCAGCTCAGAGCTAAGTATTTGATTTTCTACCTGGTTCGGAATATTGATCATGACTACTAAGCTGTTGCTGCTTTTAAAATAAACTTTGATTCTTCCTCTCAATTGCACTAAAGCCTTAGCTTGAAGGTTATTTTACACAGTTGGCAAGAATTGCCAAAGAGCTGTAGTATAAATCGTAGTGAGGCTTTGTCTGTTGCTTTTTTTTTTTTTAACTTATGTTTCATGTTGGATCTGGTGGTTGGACTATCTGTTAAAATCTGTTATACATGCATTTTCGTCTATATCAAGAATAAGTGTTCTTATGCTTATGGAGCAAATAATAATTGTCTCCTTTTTTCATATTAATAATGCAATTATTTCCCTCCTCTATTCCTAGAGCCAAAGTTGTGAGGAAGCTACTGAAGAATGCAGCACAAGAATTAATGACCAGGCCAGTTATGCTGTAAATAAACTTCGCCAGCTGAATGACAAGCTTGAGTATAAGAAACAGGCTCTAAATTCCATATGTAATTCACCAAAACCCGACAAAAAGGTAAGTACCTTTAATGTCTTTGGTATTTTATTTTTTTTTTAATATATATATTATGTGTGTGTTTGTGTAATATCCAGGTGTCTCAGGCTCTTTTTGGACAGGTCAGATTGCTATTTCAATCAGACTCTTCTAGAAAGTGAAATCACAGCTTAGTTTTAGTTGTTTATTTTTTTAAAGCTGTTGTAACTAAAATTGCAAGTATGATTTATATTCCTTTGTTTGTCATAGAATAACGACCTTTCTCGCAGTGGTCTTGCTGCTTTGTCGGTGCCAAATGGTATTTCTTCCTGACGTCTGTACCCACCTGTATCTGTGTAATTCTTTACAGCAGCTCGTTTTGTGTCCCTGCTGCATCTGTAGCACCGCAGCAGAGTGATGTGCGAGTTAACTTCCGCTCCCTCTGCTGGCTTTGAAACAGCACAGCGCAGTTTCACAATCTCTACAGTTGTGACTGGGGGGTGGGGGAAACCCCAAACCTATAAAAGTGACTGATTTTCTTTATAAGGAGCTAGGAGAAATCTGCAGGGCACAGACTAAAAATTCTGAGGGATGCAAAGCTTCAGCTCTCTCGGCTTGGATTAAAAAAAAATTAAAAAAAAATCTCTTTTCCTCTTTGCTAAATGCACCAGTTAAACAATTTAAGAACGTATTCAGGCAGAGGCAAGTAGTTTGCATGTGGCTTAGGCCAACTCGTTTGCATTGCTACTGAGGATGGTATTACAGGACTGTTGTTTGGATGCAGCTGGGCCAAGCTTTTCAGGTGCAATGAGATTGGTTGCAAATGGTAGGTGGTAGGTGAGACAAACAAGTAGCCAAGGTGTCTGCCTAAAAATGACCTCCTGCTAGGGATGGAAAAAATGTACTTGGGTATTAGTCATTGCTCAGGACCTGGGGTCTGCATTCCTTCACTCAGGGTGAGTGCTAAGATGCTGGTGTGAGTAGAAGTTGACACCCCGCTCTTTCTCTGCTGCCCCAGCCCTGGGGACAGCTGCCTCTAAGAGAAAGATGTGGACAGTTGCGTTTTAGGCCACCCTGGCTAGCTTCGTCCCCTCTGTCCCTTACACATCCCCCTTCTGCTAGAGGTTGCTGCAGACAGCTGGAAATGTGTCCGCAGCTGTTCTGGGGTGTTCTACCCTCAGCTGCTGTGCTGCATATGTGTGGCCTCAGCTGGCAGAAGATACCTCTTATTTGTCATCCAACCGCTACTCTTCAGAGTGGTAAGAGCACAGATGTGTCCCTTTTCTTTCTTTTCTTTTTTTTTTTTTTTTTTTTTTTTTTTTTTTTTTTTTTTTTTTTTTTTTTTTTNCTGCGGTAGCATTTACCCGTGGAGCTTTTAAATGGATAGTTAAGAGTCGACAGAGTGAGAGCACCTTGTTGCAGGAACTTTGTTTTTTCTCTTCTGGATGTGGCAGGTAAACATTTGTTCTTGGTCATATGCAGTAAAAAATGTTTCTAAAAATTCCACAGTTTTGTGCCGTATGAAGGAGAACGTCACATTTCGTATGAAATTTTTTAACCTCAAGCTGTTCTGGGCTCTTTGTTTTCTCATTTTGAAATGCCTCTGCTGTGAGACCCATAGAAAGCATGTATTTACATCTTTAAGTGGCTTCTAGCACCGTGCAGCTCAGATGCCAGTCAGTCAAGGGAGAAAACTGCTCGTTTGAGTTGCATGTGGAATGCCGCTAGTTTTAAAAGAAAAAGCTCTGGAGGGAGAAGTCTTCTTTCAGTTCTTTCCATGGAATAGAGAGAGTAGCAAAGATGACACAATAAGACGACAAGCAGCCTCAGGCAATGTCTCTGATGTAGAAGGTCCACTGCCATAGAAGACAGCTTGATCTTTGGAGGTCTGTGACTGTGGTGCCACCTTCGGTGCGTGTCTCATGCCCCAAGCTCAGCGGCTGTCTCCCTTGGGTCTGCGAGTGCAGCCTCATGCATCCTGTGCAACCACAGTAAATGTGCAGGGACCCCATTCTCTCCAGAGTTCAGTCTTGTCATCCTTAGTAGCAAAGCAAAACCTTAACATTCCCCACCCAGAGCACTTTCTAGTGCTTGCTAAGCCTTATTTTCAAACAAAGCTGTGGTTGAAATTAATGGGACTTTACTCAACATGTTAACTGGGTCAGATCTTTCATGTTTCCAGCGGATCTGTACCAGGAGCGAACATAAAACTCACCTTGAGAAATTGTAAGAGGTGCTCTTATAACCAACTAGGTTTTAAGTTAAAATTTGCACCACAGGCAAAAAGAGTTAGAAATACAAAACAAGTACTAAACAAAAGTGGGTGTGCTTGTCTGTGTGAGTTAGGTCATGCTGTTTGCTTCTGTAGCATTATAATTTGTTTTTTTCTTTGATATGAGAAGTACTATATAACTAAACCTTTATATATTGTTGCATTCACATGGATGTATCACTTTTATGTTCCCTTTGTGTTCTTGAGAAATAATAGCTACATTCTTTCTATACCTAAGCTCTTGTGGAGGCAGGGATCGTACCCCTTCTAAAGTAGCGGGGTTTTCCCTATATTTTTTTTTCTTCTAAAATATTCTTTGTCTTTGAAAATATGTACACCTTTGAAACATAATAATAAAATGCCTCATTATAAAGTTTCAGTATTTTATAAGCATAGCCGCTATTTACTTGTGATGAAACCTTAGCAGTTCTTCTGTATTTATCGATTGTTCCCAGATGTCACTTATAGAAGTCTGTGTAAGGTGACTGCAGAGCAATCTGTCTGTGGATAGTAAATAAAATAAAATACAAAATTATTCTGAAGGTTAGGTATATGCTTGAAGGCTGCTCATCTTATATGAGATAAAAATTCTGAAAAAGACAGAATTGCTGTAGCTCTGTAGAATGTACCACTTGTGGTGCAGGTTGCACAACTAAGAGTCATAAATTTGACTATGTGGTATATCATATTTTTTAAAAAAAGTGTCAGTTGCTTTTGCTGTGTTTCTAATGTCACATTTTATCTATACTTCCACCTTTTCTTGTCATACTGTCTCCTGGTAGTATGTATCTTTACTTGTTTATTTGCTGATGTGATGAGATACACTATTTCTCCTTTATGATGGTAAGCTATGTCTTGATGAGAACATCTTTTTAAATGTGTGCTTTCCACAATAACAAATCCTTCCCTTTCCAAAACTAAAATGAATTAAGTGGTAACTTCCTGAGTAATTGTTAAAATAGCTAAGTTCCTGGAAATGAAATCTGTTCCCAGGTTCTTCGGCGCATCATGTATATTTGAAAATGGTAAGGAGGGTGTCTTCAGTAATGCATATTTCAGTAATTGCGATTTCAAGTTTGTATAAAACATATAATTTGTAACATATGTGTGTAATATATAAACCTATCTAAAGTGCCTTTTATGCTGGCAGTAGCGTTTCCTTCCAACTTGTTTGTTATTTTAGTATTGGGGTTCACCTTTAAGATTACTGTGTATTCTACAAGTTTATAAAAAGCATCATAGATTCTCTCACTTAAGATTTTTTTTCTTTCCATGTGAATTGTTCTTTCTCTCGCTGCTTTTGTATCTTTTCTCCTTTCCGAATAGTGACCCTAAAGACACCATTGGGCGTGTTGCACAAGCATTTTCTTACCAATTGTAATCAACAAACTTTCCTCCGCAGATTGTTTCTAAGCTGAAGGATGAAATTACTCTGATGGAGAGAGAGCATAATGACCTTCAGCTGCACATTGCAAGGACGGACTGGTGGTGTGAGAATCTTGGCATGTGGAAAGCCTTCATTGTCTCAGGCGAGGTATGGGTTTTTTATGGCTTTTTATCTTCTGGGTCAGTTCAAACTTGCATGAAGAGACGAATAAAAACTTGTATATAGTTTCCTTATACCTTTGTGTACACTGTGTATACTTAATGTTTACTTGGGGGGGATGACACCCTAACCTCTTCTGAACTCCTCCTCTGTTTCCCCAGTGACTACTACCATGCATATACAAAATTTCTAGTCCTCAGACACTGTTGTAATGGCGGTATAAAAATACCTGCGTGTACGTGAGCTGGTTTTGGCGATGGGTAAAGTAATTTGCTGTCTTAGGGGCATTGTTTTCATGAGAACTGTCTCTTGTTATATTACCATGCTATCACACTCGGGTGCAGTTGTGTCTCCGCTGTGTCTCAAAGATGCAGTACTTACACTTTGTGTGCTTTGTATTATTATATTTAATGGCAGTACAGTTTCAAGGGACTAGAATACTCAGAAAGAAACTGCTTTAAATCTGTCAGTAAGTTGGAAGAAGTTAATTTTTTTTTTGTCTTGTTCTGCTCTTCTGCTTGGGCGTAGGCAGACAATTGTAGAATGAATGTGAAAAAAAATTGTAACGGAAACAAAAAGTATTACCATCTCACGACTTTCTATTAACGTTTGCCATGAAAGGAACCCAGTAAATGCTTGTTATGTAGTAACTGTAGGCTCACACTGTACATAAGCAATCTTCTTGACAGTATCACTTCAGAGAATTAAAGATTAATTGGCTCTCTGCTGGCTTGCCTTCCTGTGCTATTAAGAAAATGTTCCTTGTATAAGTAGTTTCATTGAGGTAATTTTTTCTTGCAAGAAAAAATTATGTGCTGTTGAGTTTATTTGGTTGTGTCTTGAGCTCTTGCAATCTATTGACAGGTCTGTCAACAGTTAAACTCATTGTCTGTAAAAGGAGAAATAAATCCAACAGGTTAAAAACTTAAGGTGCTATTTAAAAAAACAAATTCTCAATGTGTGAATGTCTGAGTTTGTTTTTGTTTTAATGCTGTTTGCAGGTGACACAGTTGAGAACAGTGAAG
>RSEF01000004.1:46720279-46739143 GCA_003993805.1 Himantopus leucocephalus | reverse complement strand
AGGTCCCTTCCAACCTAAACCATTCTATGATTCTATGATCTACTTCGATAAAAAAATTGATTGTTTGATAAGCTGTCTTCTATGTTCACTAGCTGTTCCTGTTTGAACTTTACTGTTCATCATTAAATAAAGTTAATATTTGGATTTTAACTTCTTACTCCACATGTAGTGGCATATAGTGTGTCTGATATGTGGAAACTAAGCCCAACTGTTTAGCCTTTACAGAACTAAATACTGAGTTTCGTACAACAGACTAACAAACCATTAGATCCTCGTGGGCCAGATTTTCATCCTACTAAAACAAAAGTGAACCTTGCTGTAATTTTCAGTAGATTAAGGTCCATGCGTCTTTGAGATAAGTGCTGATTGGCCTGTTCAGATTGAATTATTTAGGTTTTAAATCAATAACTCCTGGTGAAAAATACAAGCTATTTTTTTCCAGTTATTTTCTTTCAATATTTTTCACTGTAAGTATTGCCTAATCTAACAAGATTGTGGATTGCTTATGGACGGATTATTTGATTATTTCCAGTTCAGTTTTCATGATGTTGCAGTTTCATGGAGGTTTCTTTCTTATAACGTTCTTTTTGTTAACCTAACTTTTCTTCTTTAATAAGGCAGCCCTTCTACTTTTTATTTCTGCCAATTTTTTCATACTACAATGCACGTAACCCTTCAGATTTGTAAAAACGGCACCCAAACATGGAGTTCTAACTCACAATGATGAGCACATGTTCAGTTGCTCAGTTTGCTTCCTGGTACTGTGAATCTGTTTGAACAGTGGTATATGCTACCATGCTGTAGCAATACCACAGTGCAGCATATTGGGTCCTGAGACAAGAGGACATCATCTGCAAATACTAAAGAACATGTTTCCATTTCTCTCAGGCCACTGCCAGCAATATGAAAGCTTTTTTTTCCCCACATACTACACAGAAAAAGTTGTTATGCCAGAGGATATATGAAAGGAAAGATTAGGATCATTTTCTCATTCATACATCTTCAGACTCATAAGAGACAAGTGCAAAACTTTCTATGGCAAGTTTCAGTTGTCAGAATGGTAGATATACCTAGACAGCTTTACAGTATGATTGCAATGCCCCCCATGAAACCAAAGGTGTTATTTATTTTTGCCTTTACATAGCTATTTTAAGAGGGCAAAATGCTAGCCTCTCGTAAGAAAGCAAAATACAGTTTGACTAGTAGTATCACTACTGTTGCCCTGTACATGTTCAAAGATTATTTGGAATGTGAATGGAGAGAAAATGATGAAAAATTACCATGGAAAACTAACCAGTATGTTTTGCATATTTGCCCCAAGATTAAATTATTGGACTAATTTCCAGAAATGCTGAAAGCGTTTCAAAAGGTCAGCATTTTACTCTTTAAAATTATCCATAAATGTCCAACATTACCATCACAGTATTTGCCATGCATGTTGTCACTTACTGAAAAGTTTATTTTCAAAGTTACAAAATTACCTTTCCTACTGAACATAAGCAGAAAAAGATTTCACTGGTCAATTAACCATGCTATTACCAATACTTCCCTTTCAACCAGTGAAAAAAAGGAAGTGAATACTCAGTGGAGGGTGCCTGGGGTTTGATCGTAAAGACAAACTGAGGAATCACTTTCTGTAACAAACACAGTTTGCAAAAGCAAGCATGGAAAGAAAATTATTAAAAGCTAACCTGGAGAACCAAGAGATCTCAGAACTTCAGCACCTGTTATCATAATGACTAAGTAGAACATCTTATGTCTAGAGGTCTCTGAAGGGAAAAGCTGCCTTTTACTATATGCTATGAAGGGTCCAACTAAATCCCTTGAATACTTCAAAAAAAGCACCTCTTTAGAACTCTAAATATATGCAAGAGACAAGAAGTAGCATCCTTAATTAAAGGATTTTAAATGTGAGAGTACTGGAATGCATGCCTTCAACACATGCAACAATGGGATTAAATTATGTGCAGATATATTATAACTGCATCAGTGACTTTATTGGCAGAGCTCCATGACAGCTCTTCAATTCCACTGCTGTGCTCTCCAGCAGGATTTATGAAATAACTGGTATTTGGAAAGATGAATCATAATTGGTCATTCATGGAGATGAACTAATGGACTAGAATCCAAATAAAGCTATCACTCAGCCTGTCTCTGATAACAGAGCTATTGCTTTTCCATTGTTAAAACAAAGAAATCATCTGTTTTTCTTGCTATTTAGCATGAAGATATCTAGACATATGGAAAGTCTTTACTGACTGCACTTATAATGAAGGACAAATATAAAATAGCTGACTGCCTATTTCATATTATGCAATGATACAGTGCAAAGGAAGGTTGATTAGGATTGTTTGAAATGCTATTTAATGTCAAGAAGGTAGTGAACACTTCATGGAAGACCGTTTAAAGAAACCATGTTTGCCAAGAAAAGGTTTGAAGCTTGAGAAAGTTGTTAGTAGTTTGATAGATAGTCTCATCACTTCATATGTGTGACTGTGCAATGCACCCTGAATCCTTCTGAAAGCACCGTCAAAGAAAGCAAATTTCACAGTATGCACTACAGGTTGGGCAACACAAAGTCATACTTAGTATCTTTAAGGGTCAAAAGCTTGAAATTTTTAGAAATTCAGGACAGTATAAGACTACTACTACTTCTACATTTTTTTTTTTCCTGACAGAACAAATGTCTCAGGGACTGACCCATTTAAATTTGCTTGAACTTCTTTTGAACTTCTGAACATCCATCACATGTGGGAACTTTGCAGCCATTACCCCTCCTTCCTAAAGCTCCTGGCATGAGACTGACTGATATTCAGCTGAACATCACTTATTGTCCCACAATTCCCATTTTCACGAGCCAGAATTATAGTTTCAATACTGTCATAAATAACTGAAGTTTATATAGGCAGCTCATAATGTTACTATCAGTGTTATTAGGCCAAAGTGTTCTTTATATTCAGTGGAAATAATTAGACACTTGCTCTCAGATGTTGTCTCTGCACTGTTTTTTCTATCTAACTTTCTGGTCCAATTCCCCTTCCAATTTTACTTAACCTGTAACAGGGGATAATCATGTACTGTAAATAAAATCAATCAGTTACTGTTGTCTTTGTCAAGAGATTCAGTTCTGATACCACTTTCTTCTGAAAAAATAGTGTTTCTCTCAACAGAAGACACCATTCACTTGTCCCAATAGGAAGAATACAGAAGAACAGAAAACACTCTCCTTAACTTTTATATCTTATCTTTACGATTCCCCTTACCTCTATTAACTTTACGATAATATGTCACAGTGCAGCTTACTCAGCAATTTTCGTGATTCCTCCATACTTATGCTTCTGCCTGTCTTCTTTGCTTCTCCTAACACAGCTTGAGGTGTCATCTCAACTTCTTTTGCCTTCTAGACCGCTACATTTAATGGAAAGTGCTCTAAAAATCTCACCAGTCCCAGAGTTCCAGTTTCCAAGCTAAATTTATTTACGGACAGGTCTATTTATGCCATTATTTTCTGTTAGCTTAATTAATTATTTATTACCCCTCACTGGTGCCACCTCTACAGATGTTTTTATAGCCATATCCTCTCTCAGCCTTTACTTACATTCATTACATAAATGAAACAAGTGCTTCTGATCTTTTTTTGTATAACAACATCTGTATGTGACAAGTGACCAAAACCAGACAAGGAATGCCAGCAATGAAGTTTCACCACAGGCTTGCATAGTGGTAATAACACTTTCCTGTCTCCACTGAAAATGCCTCATCTGGAACATCCTAATATGTCATTTATTCCTTTCATTAAGCTGATGACCTGGTCATGCTGTAGTGAGTCTCTTCCTCATTTGTTCACAACAGCTGATTCCACAACTCACAACAGAACATTTTATAAGTCCTTAATTCAGCAAATCCCCGAATTTTTCCGAGTATGAGCCGACCTACGTTGTTGTCTCTGAATGTGTCTCATCTAATCTGCAAAGTCATCCCATTATATATACTAAATTGCAACTATGTGTATAGCTCTGTATAGAGAGATAGAGAGATAGATAAGAGAGAGCTCATAGAAAGCCCCTTCCTCATTAAGTCGCTGTAGGGAAGTCATGAACAAATTAATTTAGGCATGAGTTCTGAGTCTGTTGAGCTTTCTGGAATAGTGCTCAGCACTTGTATGATGAAAAGTCCAGAAAACCTGACACAGACCAGTCATTTTGGAAGACAGCAGTGCCAAGAGCTGTATACCCAGCAGAACAGAACTGCAGCACCAGTATTGCACTTATACACTTTTACATTCATTACACATTGCTATTCATGTAAAAAACCCCATAATTTCAGGATGTCTTTTTCTAAGTTAAAGCAGAGGCTATATGACTACTTCCTTAAGACTTAGCGTGAGACCTCACTAAACTCCTGCTACAGCATAAACTTACAAAGGGGAAAAGGGATGAAACAGCCCAGAGACATCCCAAATGGTGGCAGAAGCTGAACTGCAGGGAGCCTACAATATTCCAAATGTTCTTTTTAGAAGCAGGTGAAAATTATCACCTACACGCAGAGGGGTGTCTGCTATGTCTATTGATACCTTCACCTAAGGAATTTAATCCTTTAACTCAAGTACTTCATGCTTCAGAATTTTCTGGACTGTAACATTGTAAACAACCTATTCAAAGGACCTTTATGCCATTACTCATTTTCTGGGGTGGATAGAAAGAGTTCCTTTGATTTCTAGAGGCTTTGTCTAGGATTTCCTAGGAAACAGTTTCAGCCACACTGACGCGGGTCAGCTTATACCTTATTCCACAGGAGTATCCAACCAGTGCAGTAATGATCAGTGTGTTGATCATTATGGCCAAGTAGTGTGGATACTTTAGTATTTTTAATAATGCTAATACATCTGTATGAAAGCAGAAACAGCAGATGCTGTCAGGACAATGACACTCCTGATACTTTTCAGCAAGAATAATTGACCAGAGCATATACTGCCTTTTTACCGACCCAATATTTCCAAGATGTTCTGTATGTGAGTTACAAGTCTACTTCTCCTAATACATTCATAACCTTGTACAGTCATTTGTGGAATAACAAAAATAAACTAAGTGCATCAAATGCAAAATATAAACCTCAAGCATCACTGACATTAACAACTTTGTTTCAATTGAATTTAAATTGAAATAGACTGGGGGACATAATTATTTTTTAAATTTTTTCTTAGGTGGTAATAAACACTTTTGCTTCAACCTTTGAAAGGGAAGATGTTACTGCCATTGAAAATGCATAATTATGATGGCAATAAAAGAATAGCTTTAACTGTGTTTTTTTCTGAACAGAATTTTGCCATGCATTTTAAACAAAGACAGTCCAGGAATAATTTATTTCATCTTCAGCCAACACAAATTTATTCCTATCAACAGAAAAGAGAAGAAAGAGGTTTTTGAAACTATGTATTAAATAATCTGCATTCTTTCTGATGATGTTCTTGTGCCAAAATTATAGAGAAATATGGTAAATATTAAAATGGTTTCAAATTATATAAATCACTTATTTAATTCCTCTAAGTGAATAAGCTGAAAAGAAAACAATCCAAAAGACTGTAGGCTTTCCATATGAAACAAGACCAAATACGAACCAAAGGTATCCATCCCATTTTAGGTTCAAGAGGGCAGTTTCCATTGATAAGAGCCCACATAGAGCAAACCATGCGTAGGGATACTTTTGCATAATTCAGTGGCATAATTCAGCACAGCCTTATTTGTTTACTGCACTGTTCAATATAAGGTCCAGTTTCCAAGAGAAAAAATTCACATGTGCCAGTCTCTCTGAAGTCTTATATGGAAAATGTAAGTGATTTTTAAAACATTGGCAAGGTTCTGGGAGAGCCTTAAATGAGGATTAAAGGTCCCAGAACATTTTCAGAATTGTGGCAGAAAGTAGATTTAAGAACTACTCCTGTTGGGAAACCAAAGGAAGATATGATTATTTTGTTTCCTCCACACCAAATCTCATGTCTGCTTGGAAGCATGGAAGTGAAGTGTACCCCATCACTCATTCCAGGTCAGGAAGGAAGCTATTGTAAAATAAGTGATGGTGTGAATTTCAAGTACAAAAGCACTAGATCAGCTTTTTTTGCTTTTTTCAGAACTACATCTCAGGTGGATAACCGTATCCAGTAATGCCAATCCCACAACAGCCACTCAGAGTCATTTTCTAAAGAACATAAATTTCTTACGCCACTCCATGTTGAAGGCCAAGGCAATGATATAAGGCCATCTACACCCTTACTTGTCATCTACACTACTTGTCATCAAGTTTGAGCAGCAGACATTACCATATTGTCTAATATCTAACAATCTCTCGTGAGAAATTGAGACATCTCTTTTAGATAAAGCAATATAGTCTTGTGGCAACTTTTCCACCCTGTCCCCACTTAGATGCTTGTAAAATCGCATCTTCTCAAGGAGAAAAGCCTAAGCAAAAGATTTACCCCTTTTCTTCAATGGAACAGATACTTCTTGACGTGTTGAGAGAATCTGAAAGTCACTGTCAAAGCTGTGTTCCACACAACATCAGAAAACCGTCATTTAAAAAAGGCAGTACCTGAGACCACTCATGAAAAATGTCAGAATTGCTTTGATTGGGGGAGGCGGGGGGAACCCCACATTTTAGCATTTGTAAGACAGCAATCTGATTCAAAGCTACTTCATACAAGAACAGAATATCTTTTTCAACTTTACAGCTTAAATAACAAAGTAAGTGATTGTGAATTCTGTCAGCAGCAAGGGATTATGCAAACAGAAATGAAAAGTAGTTTCTTTATTTCAAACAACTGAGGAAAAAAATGGATGGAAAGTGTAAGTCAGAAGAATAAAATGAGCACTGGAATTGACAAGTACCTTACCTGACTCAAAGACTTCCAAGCTCTCTGATTCTTTCTCCTTCTAAGCATGCATCTCCTTCACCTATTAAGAATCTGTCCTTTCTATGGGCTAAAAGAGCACAGAAAATCCCTGAGCTTGTCAAAATTATATGAAAACCCACAACACTTGGTGTCTCAGAAATCAGTCCTATCTCTGTACTGATACTAGTAGAGTTAGTTACCTTTGAATCTGAATTTTCTTGCAAAGGATAGAGAGTTTGCTCCAATTAAGCACTGTAGAGAAGCAAACGACATAATGGTGTTCCCTTCTCTCTGGTGCTTAGTTCACAAGTGCCACACATGTTGCAGGACTGGGAAGTGGATTTACTGATGGCATTCTAACACGTTGGGAGAAACCCTTTGTGCAATGTTAGTTTGGCATTTTACTTCTTCCAAAAGAGCACAGAGCAGAAAGAAAAACAGGTTATGACTCTCAGAGATTATCTGTGAACTGTGTTTAAGTTGTATTCATGGACAAATAACATCCATCAGTGGGTAAACTAAGACATTTTTGCACTGTATGTGTTCTTAAAGTATTTGCTCTTCTTCTCATTTCCACCTGCATACCACCTAGGAGTAAAAGTTCTGAAACTAATGAGGTTAAAGTGTGTGACATCAGTGCAAATGAAACCAGAAGCCAAATTCCTGACCTTGTAGAAGCAGCAGTATCAAAGATGACATAGACAGGCAATAAAGATCTGCAGAGAAGATTGAAAAGGAAATGATTCCATGGCCTAAGTCTTACATATTGACGGCAAATCAATGCCTGGCAATATGAATTGCTATAGCCCCCTAGAGGCAACTGAGTCTCTCAGAAAAGTATATTTCATTCATAATCTTTCAAGAGCTGTTCTCAATGCTACATCTAAATCAGACTCATTTTCCTAGCTATTTTTCATGAAAAAAAAACAAAACAGGAGGAAAAAGAAATGTTGCTGCTCTTTCCAAGTGTAGCAGAGTCTGTTAGCTCCATTTGACTTTTACTGCTTCAAATGTTTCACAACAAAGGCAAACCTGCAAACTCCAACTCAAATGAGCTTATGTCTGTTTTGTGCTTTTAAATACATTTTTTTCTCATTACATACCATTCATTAATGAAAGAATGCTTCTTACTCAGAGAGGAAGGATTTAAAGGAACAGGCAAGGCTACAAAACACATAAATTAACTTTTTTTACGTAGTTTTTCTTAGACATAGGCAGAAGCACAATATCAGCAGAACATGTTGATGAAAATCAAAATATAAAATACTTTGATTTTCCATCATATTCCAAATCTAGCCTCAAGAATTGCCTAAAGGTTGCACAACTGAGAGACTCAGTACAACTCATTTTAACAAAAGTCCTGGAACAGAAAAAGACCCTGTCCCTCTGGCCATGCTGCCCACAATACTCCAAGGGGGATTGAACAGAACACCAGGGAAAAACAGTGCCACTGGGACACAGGTTGGTCATGTTTGCCGCAGTCACACGTTTTTGGAAAGTTCTGTGGTGAAACGATGGCAGGAACAGAGCTAGACATCGGGTACAACTAAATTCGGTAATTTTCTAGTTTTATTTGTTTTCCTAACACCTAGCACACAAGAGCAAACCCTTATCAATGAATCCTATGCAACACAGAATAGAGGAGAAAGCAACTGAAAAAAGTTAATATCTCAAAAAAATAAACCAGAACAGGCATATTAAAAAGAAATAAAATAAAAGAACTTTGTATTGTCAGAGCCACATGTCTAAGTACTCAAAAAAACGCCAGCCACTGAAGCTCTCTTTTACACTCTGCAGATGAACCTGCAAAGTGTCATTGGAAATTTTTTGGAGAAACATTACAGTGTACTGGAAAAACACAATTAGGCTTTTGAAGCAAATTTTTTCTTGGCCTGTTTCACTTATTTTCCCTGTGCCCTAATTGAGCTTAACAGTTTACTGGCACTCATTCATCAGGATTTATACCAAGTAAAATCAAGGTGTCCTGGGTTTATAGACCTTGAAGGCAGTTTCAGTTCATAGTTATTGATATCACCAAGAAATGAAACTTAACACTGGAAAAACCAAGGGGATGGAGAAGAACCTCAGCCATAAGCTGTAATGTATGGCCTTGCACACCATGTGTGCCTGTCCCTGAAAGAGCAAAGGAAATTCAGAATAATCTCCCCCCTTTTCAGCTCCCTCTTATTCTGCTTTTCCTCCACATACTCATTCTTATACTCATTCCATACACATTTCTCATTTCCAACACATACTCATTCTTGGCTAATGAAATGAGGACAGAGTAGTGCTTTTTGATTCGTCTCATAACTTCCGTGGTTGACTTCAAATTCAACTGTAACTGCCCTGTGTTTCAAACAATTTTATGCCACACAGACCTGCAACATCTCATTTATCTTCTCCTTAGGTAATATGTCAATAAGTGCATTGTACTATATAAATACCCAAAAGAATGACAACTTAACCTTGACTTTTCTTAAACATCCCTTTTTGCTGGAAAAATTAGCACTTTTTTGTCTCAGGAAAAAACACTTTACACACTAATAAGGAAGCCCCATTGCATGTCTCCCCCTAAACATACATATATCAGTATATTACCATTAACTTCAGTGAAACTCAGACTGATACTGCCTTATCTGACAGAAAAAAAAGATACTTTAAATTTTTAGGTAATTTTTGGTATTTATGAAAAACAGCTGAAAACCTGAATGATTAAGAACATAGTGTGCTTCACTGTCTGTCATTCCAGTGACTTGTTACTTCACAAATTAAATCAAACATTAATTTCCACCTAAAATCATCTTTTGCTTGTTGTCTAATTTAACTATTTGCATCAGAAATATCTGCTTTCAGGATGATGATGACTTAATATTTAATTATAGATTTCCAGACAGAAACAGCAACAAGAAAATTTTATGCTGATTTCACTGTTTTTAAACATGAGTGTTTTGTTTTAAATGAAAGAGTAACTTTCCAGGAAAAGATGTGATTTTCTGGGGTTGATTTATCATTTTTCGTTTCAAAACTTAAAAAAAAAAAAGTTAAAATGTTTAAAATAAAAATCTAATTGCCTGAAATTGTGACACAAAAAAAAAAATTAGTTGAGGATTTTATTTGGGTCATATAGCAGTTATTTTGGGATTTCAGTTTCCCCGAAGAAAACCTGAAATACTATATTTAGGTGAAGTCAAAACTTAATTCATTTTGCCTTAATTTTTGAGTGCAGCAGTTGAAATCAGAAAGTTATTATTTGTACAGCTTGTGAAGGTTTATTAGCTTTAGGAAGCTTTTAAGTAGACTCTTGAAGCACTGCTTGACTTGCCCTTCAATATAACACAGAAAACTGGCCAATAAGAATTCAGATGTTAGAAAAAAGACAAACAACTTTCTTTTGAAAACACTGTTAACAAAATTTAGTTGGCCAGCCTGGCAACCTGCACTCTTACTGTGATTTCTAGCAGCTCTGGGGCATGAGTGACACAGTGTTCAACCAGATTAAACTACATTTATTGCTGGAAAGTTCTACTGTTTCAGTTCTCAACCCTGATCTTCCTTCAGCAATGATTTACAGTTAACTGATAAAAAAGTGCTTTAGAAGAACTGGATATTGATAGTGTTGTTGTATGTGTGGACAGATGCCCCTTTTGTATCTTTAGCTGATGATCGGTATATGTATCAGTAATAATAAGTATTCTAATAGCAAAATCTTGTACCAGTCCCAGCCAGCAGGAAAGCTTGTAAACTGGTGCCAGATATTAAATGAAAAATTGCTTTATGTTTCCCACAGGATGATGTAATATGAGTTAAGGATGGCACCATGACATTTACATGTAAAATGATGTAATTATGTAAGCTGAAATTTTATAAAAATACCAAAATACGACATATAGGTATGGGAAATTTCAGTGCTCTCTCCCTGCCCCCCACCCCACTCCTCCCAGCAAACTACAAACAGTAGGAAATAGCACCTTGTGCAGAGAAATGACAGGTACTGTTGATAGCAATCCCTATTATTCCTTAGTATTCACAATAAAAATGAACAAGAGACCTCCCAGCACATATCTATCAAGTCTGGTTTCATTTTACCTACAAATAGAAAATCTGTTGTGTAAACTGTGTTGAAAATATAGCTGGGCTAGTATTTGGCATAGCTGAAGAGGGAAAGACAGGAGTGAAAATTTTATATGACAACTTTTCTTCTTGTGTTTCAAGCACAAAACAGAGCTCCTTTTCATTTCTGCTTAATGGAAACTGTGGTAGGTAACAGATGTTATGATACCTGCTGAAAACAACAAATGATCACCAGCCACGAATATTGTTAGCCTCTGAAATGAAACAGGATACTGCAAGCTTCTCATTTCCTACAACCTAGTGTTTATTCAAATCACATCTAATAACCGGGGACTTGCAGACCACAACAGAAAAAGACACCAGGGTCAATACAGGCCAAAAGGAAGTGTAAAAATAAAACACCCTGTAACTTTATTCCATGATTAGCTGTACAGAAAAAAGTAGTATTTTAGCTAGCCGAATATAAGTAAGCAAATGTATTACTTGGAACAATCAATACAAATAAAGTTAGAGAGGATTTTCATGTTATTTTTCTTAGGAAAAGGACTATTTCCACCCAAAAAAAAAAAAAAGGAAATAAAAAGAAAAAGAAAGAAAATAAACCAAAATGTAGGGAAGTCAGATTAAAAGGAAAATTATATAAAAGCATATTCCTCTTTGCTTTGACTAACTTTAACAATCAAATGCAAGAAAATTATTGATGGATGTTGAAATGCTAGTCCAAATAAAAAAAATAAGCTAATGCATATTATAAAATAGCATTATTGCTTCCTTCTTTCAGGTGGTAAAAATGATGATTGTGGTTGTGCTGACATTTGCCATCTGCTGGCTGCCTTACCACATTTACTTCATAGTTACTGGGATCTATCAACAATTAAATCGGTGGAAATACATTCAGCAAATCTATTTGGCCAGCTTTTGGCTTGCCATGAGCTCCACAATGTACAATCCCATTATCTACTGCTGTCTTAATAAGAGGTAAGAGCTGGTTATGGAACAGTTGGTATGCATAACTTCAATGAGAATATAAATGGTTTAGATGGGATAAAAGACAAAGAGTTTTCACTTGAATAGTTTTCAGATAGTGGGAAAGAAAACAAAACTACAAGAAAACCTTTGCTTTAGGTTTGTATTTGAAATGAATCCCAAAAAACCAAATGTGCACTTACAGTAAATACTTTGGTCTACTTAGATTTCAGAGCAAAATTCAATACTCAGAAACCAAACCAAAAATTAAAATCTACAGCAGTGCAATATGTTTTGGCTTGCAAAACTTTAAAACAAAGAAGTAAAGACAGTCACTAGTGATATACAGTGCAATCTGTATGTTCACTAACTAATTGTAGCCACAAACTTGTTTTTCAGTGCTGGAAGGATCTAACATAAACTGTGATTTACTGTGTATTTTATACCTCACCATTAGATTTCCACAGAGCTCTGAGGTCTGTAACAGGCTAATAAAACAAATATTTATATTCTCATTACTCAATACTAAATTACAGCACTGTTTGATAGCAACGCATTATGCTCAGAATTTCAAAGGCGCTGCACTTGTTGAGTTTGGTGAGGATTTTATGGATATTTGGCAGTTTGAGACTATTGGATTGCAGAATGAACTCATGTTTTTCATTTCAACTTATAGGAGCAGAATCTAAAGAAACATCATCCTCGCCATCGTATTTTTCAGTATTTCTCCTAGTATTACTAGATAAAGACCACCAAGAACAATGAGTTAGTTCACAAACTCAGTCAGTATGAATCTGTATTGAATAAGTAATCTTAAATATTATTTGAAATCTCTTTTGAATGAGCAGCCAGTGCCAAGTTTAAGCGCTGACAAGCTTTATACCAACTTTGTTAAATATTTATAAAACCCTACTAAAGATCATGCAATACCTGTCAAAAGAAGTCTAACTGAAAATGAAGTGACGAAATCCTGCAGAATTTTTATTGGTGTAAAAACACTGGAGTCTACCTCCTTGATAAGGATAGCGTATGATGCTTAATGCTCACAGTCTTCTAAAATGTCAAGGTAATGACTGATTTCATACAGCCTTCTGACCCTTTTGATCATTTACAACTGTTTAAAGAAAAGGTAAAGTCTTAGTATGCCAGAATGAAATCCTAACTCAAATGGCAAATTTCCCATTAATTTCAAGAGAAATCAGATTTCACTGAGTGTCCAGTGTCTGCAAAATCAAAGGCAAGGAAGAAGCAGGCTTCTTATTTTGTCAATTACTGCCATAAAACCTCTACATTGTCATTTTCTTCAAAAACATTTTATGAGAGTTACAAAAGACATTATTCGTAAAAAAATAGTATCTCTGATGTGGTTTATGTTGTCGTTTATATCCTGCAAAATTAAATGCCTGGATTAACAAATACAAATCAACAAAAATTTCATGATTTTGAGACACACTAAAGGTCACCTTGTTCAGAATTTAATGCAAGAATGAAATACTGGTGAAAGTTTTCTTATAATTAAGTTCCACAATGAAATCAAGAAGCTGGAATGTCTGCTACCTTTTCACATAGTAGGAAAATACAGCCTGTTGCTGGGAGTCAGATCAATTCATGCAGTATTGTTACCTCTGCTGGATCTAGTATCAGACAGTTACACCACTCATGCCCAGCCTCATCTTCCAGGCTAATTAGGATATTACTTGCATATTAGATAAAAAGACCATTATTTCAAGATGAAGAAAAACCATGTCCTGAATGGGAAAGAGGCTAGAAGGTGAAATGAAAAATAATACAGTGTAAAAGTGTTTAGGTTTTACAGCTTCCTTTACTAAATCCATTTCCATCAGAGGTTCTTTCAATATTTTTCATAATGCGGACTGCCTATAAACAAAGGAATGCTGAATAGCAAGCTACCTGCTCATTTGTCATCATGTGACAGCTCTGTCGCAAACTTAAAAAACTGAGGAGGAAAGAAAGATATTTCTATGAGATCGTTCAGATTTCACTGAAAACAACCTAAATTCTTACCTATAGTCGCCACTGTGGCAGCTGAACCATTGCACCAAAAAGCTTACAGACACAATAAACAACACAGCTGATTGTTGAAACAAAAACAAGAGAAGCAAGACAAGTGAGAAAGTCTGGTAAGTTTTAGGTCTAGGTGAAAAGCTGTTCTTTTTCAGGTTTACACACAAATATACAGCAAATTATTTTTCTAATATACTTAACATCTATTCTGGAAATGCATACACACAGAAAGTAACAATAGTCTTTATAGTAAACGTCTGCCTCTGAATTGAAATAAAATAACACTGTATGAATATTGCAACCACTAAAGCCTCAAAATTCCCATTTGTACACTGTTCACATTCAGTTTTCAACTTTCTAGGATCTTTTTTAATTATTAAAAATTATTTTTCAAATATTTTATATGAACAATTATTAGTCATTACATCATTCCCATTTAAGCATCTGTGCTAGAGAGGAAAACACAGAAGGGAAATCGGAATCTGGAAGCTTGGATGGTATTTTAGTGAAAAGAATGCTACAAAGTTTCTTGCTGAGAGAAGATGAAAATATAGGTGCAGATTTCATCAAAGGTCAAATCAAAATAATTTCTGTGAAGACAGTGCTATGAATGCTGGTGTTTGTTTATTTAGGCACAAAGGAAGGGAAATTGAGTATCAGGAAAATGCCAATGTTAAAATGCAGGGAAAGTATATAGAAACTCAGAAACAGAAATAACCTGTCACCACTGTCTTTTTTACGCTACTCAGACTTTAGTCAAGTGAACTCACGCTGACTTCATCACAACAGGATTAAGGTCCAGATAATTAGCCAAGTCAGTGTCCTGTCAGCACAGTATATGTTTTCAGATGAAGGCCTGTGGCTGCTCTCACGAGCACAGGCTTTCACCAAGCATCTTTCCTCCCAGGTTCCGAGCTGGCTTCAAGCGAGCTTTCCGCTGGTGCCCATTCATTGAGGTCTCGAGCTATGACGAGCTAGAGCTCAAGGCAGCCAGGTTCCATCCCACCCGGCAAAGTAGCCTATACGCTGTATCCAGAATGGAATCCAGCATGACAGTGGTGTTCGACACTAATGATGGAGACAACACCCACACCAGCCGTAAGAAAAGAGCAGCTCCGAGGGACATGAGTTCCAACGGCTGTTCACGGAGGAATTCCAAGTCCGTCTCCGCAGCCTCAAGTCTCATCAGTTCAGTGCACACATCAGTAGATGATTACTCCTAAGCATTTCATGGTGACGGTTGCTAGAAGGGCAGCACTGGACAATGCTCTCCTACTTTGGGACTAGATATTCATACCACAGGAAAGCAAACATAATTCCACTGACAAACCCTAGGTATAAATATTGTGAAACTTTTAGGCATCACTTACTTTTCTGCTTTGGAGAGAAAGAGGAAGTTGAAGACATATGTATGCATCAGTCCGAAAGCACAGTCGCACCTTATACATGGCAATGTTTGTAGGCATTATCTAAGATAAAGCAACAGCATAAAAAACATTGTTTCAGCTGTATCTGACCTGTGGCATTTATGTTTCACTTACTGAAATGTAACAGGCTCCTTTACTTATTGAAGCTGAAACATATGATGTTTTCTATTATGAGTGTATTAATTCTATAACTAAAAAATTACATAAGATCTGATTTAAAACAATTCTTTATAATGAAGACCTAATGAGCCCTGAATGTATTCAATTGTTTTGCAGTTTAGCCCGATTCCCAGGCAAAGAGACAAAATGAAGTCCATGTGAATGAAGTTCAGCTGTCTGCAACAGTACAATTTTTCAAAATATGTGAAAAATGTATTTTTATAAAGGAGAAAATCTCTAAGAGACTAAGTTAAATTCTGCTGGCTTCTGTATTAGTGAACAATCCAATGGAATGCGTACTTCCAGGAGGATGTATTGCTTCGATGAATGTCCTATAGCTTTGTATCTTAGTGCTAAGGGTAAGTGACCCCAATAGGAGGTTTATGATTGACTTTAAAAAGGTCAAAAGATTTTAAACTGAAGATTCACATATAAGAAAAATACCACTGTGGCAATGAACTCTTCTCTACAGAAGATACAGTAACATGTTTCACTATGAACCACTTTCCCCAGGAAAAAAAATATTCAAGCTATTTTCCCAAATTTTCCATAGCTAGATACATGCAAAGATACTCCTTCATCTGCATCTGCAAACATGTTAGGCATTATTACACAGACAATTTCCCACCCAAATCAGTCAAAATCCACTGATCATCACTGTTGCAAAGAAAGCTGAACTTAATTCAAAAGGGACCAGAGGGCAGTCTTTGTTTTAGATAAATGGCTATATCAGTTGCATAGATCAACTGGTTGTGTGAATGTTTGTTCTCAAACAGTTAATCAAAACTTCAGCAAAAGAGTGGGAATGTCTTTCTGAGTTGTCAGACCAGCACAGGGGAGTGCATACGTGGCTCAACACAACGCAGTACCAAAGCTGAGCAATTAACAAAGAGAAGTTTGAAGAGAGAAAGGCTGGAGCTGGCTCTAGTCCACATTCCTTTTGAGCAACTGGGGATGCCCAGCGTTGTGGCAGTGAGCATATCAAAAGAGACTAGTAATGAGAAACATGTTTGTATTGTGATTCATCTGTATCGTCAATTACTATATTCTGCTAAGTGTAATTTGTATTTGTATTGTGATTTCAGTGCATTGCTGTATCACTCTGCTAAATCAAAATCCTGCGTAAAGTCAAATACCCTCAAATAAGTAAATCTGGTATTTAACGTTAAACCCTCCATGTGTGGAATAACTGACGGACCTGGTCATAGAGTATTGTACTCTGATAAAAATGTATCACAATTCCAGACTCACACTTTTCCTGTCCAAGGCCTGATCTTAAATCCACTGAAGCAAAGAGCTCTGTTCATTAACATCTTTCCTTTTAAATGCCAGTTCGTGCTTTTCAATGATCTGCATTTCTGAAAAAACAGCTGTACTCTCACTTTTCCTTCCAAAAAAAAAAAAAAGTGTATAGTAATCCAGCAAGTGTCATGCAATGCCTATGAAAATACTTTTCTATTTTTTACCCTGAAATGCTCTGTTTTAAAATCTTCACAGGTGTTTAACAACTCTGCTGAGAAGATTCAGAGTAGCTGCAAAAACAAAAAAAATGAACCTAAGCATATTAACCTGATGGTGATATATTACAAACACATGCTGTGAAGTCCTCTGTCTGCTCATGCACAACTCTTGAGGAACATACATACAAAAAATGTATAGTTGTCAAATAAACTGTCTTTTCTAACTATGGCTATTACAACATCAGTGTTGATAAACACCAATACACGAATGTAAGTTTGAACAATATGGTTGTAGTGAGATTTATTGTTTTTAAATGTATAAATCCTAAAAAGCTGTATATAAAAATACAGCATCACAAATGTACAAAACATCATCCTCATATAACTTTATGATCCTTGGTTGGCAAATATTGAGGAAGCAATGGTGGCTTCCTCACACCTGTGTCTTTAATTAGTGAAACAATTTCACTTTAAGTGTTTTAAGATATGACATTCTGGACAAGTAATCCATTGATAATCTCACTATATTTTGGTGGTGTAGGGCTATCAAAAACACCCTTACTATTCCTGTAGTTCTCTTCTGAAGTTACAGGATACTCCCATACAACAAATGAAGAAATAGACATAGACAGTGGGATCGAATCCACCCTCACCTCAGCAAGTTTGCAGGAGACACCAAGCTGAGTGGTATGGTTGACACACCTGAGGAACGGGATGCCATCCAGAGGGACCTGGACAAGCTTGAGGAGTGGGCCAATGTGAAATTTATGAGGTTCAACAGGGCCAAGTGCAGGGTCCTGCATCTGGGTTGAGGGAACCCCCATATCAATACAGGCTGGGAGATGAAGGGATTGCGAGCAGCCCTGCAGAGGAGGACTTGGAGGTACAGGCGGAAGAAAAGCTGGACATGAGCCAGCAATGTACAGTCACAGCCCAGAAGGCCAACTGTATCCTGAGCTGCATCAAAAGAAGTGTGGCCAGCAGGTGAAGGGATGTGATTCTGCTCCTCTACTCCGCTCTGGTGAGACTCCACCTGGAATATTGCATGCAGGCTCTGAAGCCCTCAACATAAGAAAGACAAGGACCTGTTGGAGCACGTCCAGAGGAGGGCTATGAAGATGATCAGAGGGCTGGAACAGCTCTCCTATGAGGACAGGCTGAAAGAGTTGGGGTTGTTCAGCCTGGAGAAGAGAAGGCTCCAGGGAGACCTTATTGCAGCCTTTCAGTGCCTAAAGAGAGCCTACAGAAAAGATGGGGACACACTTTTTAGCAGGGCTTGTTGCGATAGGACAAGGGGTAATGATTTATAAACTAAAAGAGGGTAAATTTAGACTAGATATAAGGAAGAAATTTTTTACAATGCGGTGGTGAAACAATGGCACAGGTTGCCCAGAGAGGTGGCCGATGCCCCATCCCTGGAAACATTCAAGGTCAGGTTGCATGGGGCTCTGAGCAACCTGGTCTAGTTGAGGATGTCCCTGCTCATTGCAGGAGGGGTGCATTAGAATCATAGAATTGTTAAGGTGGGAAGGGACCTTTAAGATCATCTAGTCCAACCATTAACCTAACCTGACAAAATCACTTCTAAACCATATCCCCAAGTACCACATCTACCCTTTTTTTAAACACCTCCAGGGATGGCAAATCCACCACTTCCCTGGGCAGCCTATTCCAATGTTGGATAACCCTTTCAGTGAAAAAATTTTTTCTAATATCCAACCTAAACCTCACCTGTCTTAACTTGAACCCATTTCTTCTTGTCCTATCATTTGTCACTAGGGAGAAGAGGTTGACCCCCATCTCTCTACAACCACCTTTCAGGTAGTTGTAGTGATAAGGTCTCCCCTCAGCCTCCTCTTCTCCAGGCTAA
>RSEF01000004.1:46695176-46719279 GCA_003993805.1 Himantopus leucocephalus | reverse complement strand
GGGGTTGTTTATCCTGGAGAAAAGGAGGCTGAGGGGAGACCTTCTTGCTCTCTACCTGAAAGGAGGTTGTAGCAAACTGGGTGTCGGTCCCTTCTTGTTAGGAACAAGTGATAGGACAAGAGGAAATGGCCTCAAGTTGCCCCAGGGGAGGTTTAGATTGGATATTAGGAAAAATTTCAGCAGTGGAAGGGTTGTCAAGTGTTGGAACAGGCTGCTCAGGTTGAGTCACCATCCCTGGAGGTATTTAAAAGACACATAGATATATTGCTTAGGGACATGGTTTAGTGGTGGACTTGGCAGTGTTATGTTTATGGTTGGACTTAATGATCTTGAACATCTTTTCTGATCTAAATGGTTCTATGATTAGTACCAAATGATCCGACCTCTAGCAGTGGCGTGTTCCTAGGCCTCTTGACAGAGCAGACTGGTTATTGCAGCACACTGTTTCTTCACGTTTTGTTTGCTGCATTATGCCTGGTGTTGGGGTATCCCAGTTCCTCGTGGTGTTTAGATCTTCATGTGTCCTCAACAGACTAAGCTACAAACGTAAACGAGTGTGAAGCTTTACTCCTGTCAAGCTATTAACTGCTGCCTGCCTCTCTGAAGCTACCTGCACTATATGTGAACAAGTCCTGGCTTGGCTGATACATACATTATTGACTCACTGTGGACACTGGATTGTTTCTGATTAGGCTGCCCAATACTTAAAATGCAGAGTAAAGCCGCTCTACAATTAAATCTTGTTTTTCTTTGCACCTGTTTTAATTTTCTAATCATACAGGTATGATTATATTTACTGGGATTAGTGCATGTAGCTCACTGGTGCCTCTTGATTGAGATCTGACCAGATGGCAATTAATTATACTGAGAGAAAGATGCTGGGGGGAATCCACTTTCAGCCCTGCCTTTGGGGTCAGCTGCAACAGTGCTGGTTTGTAATTTCTAGTGTGCTAAATAAGCATGTAAAATGAAAGATGATGTTGCTGATAATGGTTCTCCCTCTGAAAGCTTGCCTCTGGAGCACTTTACAAACACTAATTAAAGAATCACTGGAATAGGCTTCACCTATCAATGGGTTGATGTTACTGTCTCTGCTTTTGTGGATGAGAAAATTGGTGCAGAAATGATGTCTTCCTGCAGAGGAAATCAGCGTAGAACTGAGATTATTGATCAGGTCTCAGCTCCCAGGACTATGCTCAGATATCTCCTAATACAGGGAGGATCCAGTGAAAATGCAGATATGAATATCAAGGTATTAGAGCAACCCTTTTAAAAATAAATAAATAAAAATACACTGTCTGTTGATAGAAACAGATTTCCTCAGAGAGAATTCTTGCTTAGTTCCCCAACTTTATTCTTATTTCAATTTCTGTCATTGGTGGAAAAACAAGCAAACCAAGGCATGTTCTTCTTTGCAGTTAATTTTTTTAATTTTTTAATTCCTCCCCCTTAGTCTTCTTGCTTGATAACTACTTTTAAAGTCTGGGCTCAAATGCACATGTTAAAGGATTCATGGCTTTACTAAATGCAAGTCTGAAACTCTCTCTCTTTCATAAAATCTTTTTGAATCTTATAATGGGCTGGCTTTTGGAACCACCAATTTTTTATTTTATTTTCAAAGGCATAACGGCAATTTCTAACTGCTCTTGTAATCATCATTGCTTGTTGTTTTCTTCTGGTGTAAGTAATGACTATGTGGCTACGCTGTGTCAAGATGCCATGTATTTCTTTCTCTACTGCTCTTTCAACCTGTCATTATTGTAATGAGTGTCATACATTGTATCATCCACTGTGTAGTCATCTCTCACACAGCCTGGTTCCTTTGTCATTAACTTAATGAATAATATGGAGGAGAAATATTTCAAAATTATGTGTCCAATTTGACAATCTGTGCATGTTAACAATCAAATTTTGCTGCTTCTCAGCCTTCATGTTCAAGTGTAATTCCCAGTTCTGCTGAAATGATCTTTGTAGAGGACCTTGCAGTCACTTCAGGAGTAGCTATAGCTGGAAAAGAAGTAACTTGACCTTCATTGTGCAGCCTACCCATAGACTATGCTCTAATCAATGGGTATGTGATTTGCATTGGTTGTAATCATGTCTCGCAATAGAAACACTTAGGTATTTTTTTTCTTTACTTGGAATCTGTTTGTGTAAATATACCATTCCTAATAACTTGATATTGCCAACATCATGGCTGTACAGGTGACCTTAGCAGTGTATGCCACAGATCTACACGGTGTCTGAACTGACAGAGTTCACTGTGCAAATAACAGGCACACAATACCATCTGATGCCAAATGATACCATGCAGTCAAAACCAGAAACCGTCTTTTGAACGGTCCTAAATTCTTGCTTAGACCATTGTGCCAGGGCCTGTGGAAAAGGTGAAGAAGTCTGCAGGTTTGGGAAGAGGGGTGTGAAGCCTACACTGAATGAGGAAAGGACAAGAGGATATATAGAAGGAGAAATGAGAATCTTTTATTAGAAAGGAAGAGGGAAGAAGAGGAGGATAAAAATGTGAAGAGAAAAGAATGATGGATATGAAAAAAGAGCATGTGGGAGCATGGAGGAAGGAGCAAGATGCTTAGAAAAGGAGGGAGGCACTGTTATTTACCTAACCACTGAATCTGGCTTTTTAAGAGTGTTTTTTTTTAGTTGGTTTTCATATAGCTAAACTACTAGGAAGCTGAGGAAAAACTGATATGTGTGTGTGTATGTATATATTAAAAATGCCCCAAAACAAAGGATGACTAAGTGTGCAAAATCAAATTCTCAGAAGTTAGGAAATGCTGATGATCCTTGACCTTAATCAACCCCACTTGTGTATGAGTTGTGATAGTCCTTAATGATGATGACATATGAACGGCTATGCGAAAATAACCAGGCAGCATCAGGATTAGTGAATTTTATTCAATCAAACAACATGAAACACTATTTATTGTAATTTACTAGTAAAGGCTTAAACTTCCTCACCCTACCTGGCAATCTAAGAGTAAAAGTAAAGTAGGTCTGTCCTCAAGGTATTTACAAATAGTTTTAGAGGCCAGCATAAATCTTTAGAGAGAGCAGAATTTACTGCTTGCTCTGACACTTGACTGTGTTTCTTCTTATTAAAATGTCATTGCAGGAAATTAGGTAATTTCCTCACCAGGAGAATATTAAAAAAAAAAAAATCTGCAAGGTTTTGAACTGTTCCAATGAACTGCTTTTCATAAATAGAAAAAAATAAATTTTTTTTTCAAGCAATTATCAACTATGTCTCTCACAAATAACTATAATGAGCCTTTCTGGCATAGCTGTGTGTGAGGCTGACTTCTCAGAACAGCACTATTCCAGTGACAGTAGAAGCATTTATTGCAGAAAGAAGTTCAGGTGACTTGATGGGGATGGAAGGGAAACTGTTCTCATTGTCATGGCATGTAAAGTCCTCTTGCAATCCTATTTATCCCTGTCAAAGAAACTTCTTCCTTCCTGTCTCTGAATCGTAAAAAAGCACAGTGATCCTTGGTATCTTACCCCGCAACCCAGGTTTCCCAAAACCTGTGTGTTCAACAGGTTTTAGTCATTGCTGTGGGTGGCACTTTCACAGAGAAGTTGAGTTATTATGTCTTTGAGCTTCAGCTGTCATTAAAATGCATCTTGTTTAGCAAATGTAATAATGTGTTTTGCCTGTGTCAGCAATCCCCGTGGCTACTCAGAAGGAAGTAATGTTGATGTGCCAAGAGACTAAGTAACTGTAGTTGTTAATGGTAGATTCCACACATGTAGAAAACAGGAGTCCATGCTAGTAACAGAACTTCAATTTGTAGGCTGAAATCATATGTATACATAGCATAGAAAAATAGCTTGTGTGAGGCTCATTCATAATAAATAAACAATAGGGCCAGTAGAGTTGATTATGATGATTTTCATTATTTGGTGATGTTTCATTTCTGACGCAGTTGTGGACTTCAGTCTTCTGAAAATGCAACTCCGGAAGCTGATGGCTTTCCATAGGTACTGTAGAAGTTTTAGCTGGCAGGAACAATCTTTTATGTATTGTTGTTGTAGGTGAACTTCAGGCTGCCAAAGCAACTCTTGTTAGATAGGTTTGAATACAGCTGATTTTGAGCTGTTTTGTGATTTTAAGAAACATGAACCAAAGCAATTTAGGAGTTTTACTTATTTATTTAAATAGTGTTAAGACTGAGCTGGTTGAATGGGAAGGACTATATAACTGCATATCAGAAATTCCATTAGATTTGTTAATATGAAGTGTTATACACTGATTTCATTCTCGTACATAGCAGTACGAGGTCAGGGATTAGAAGTCTGAGAGTAGGTTCTTGGCTTAGATTAAAGATCACTGATACTAGAAGTGTTATGCTCTTTTCCACGTTATATGAATGTTATAAGGAGCCTGAAGAGAAAGGAATGGAAAAAAGTCAGGTTCTTTCTAAGGCAGGTCTCTTGGCTTCTGGGAAGGAGCTCACAGCAGCTACATGGGATGGAGGCTAGAGGCCTATTTTGGCTTTCATTCAGCCAGAGGTATATTTCAATGTGGGTTTAGTGTGTCTGGAGATTTTGGCAGGTGGCTGTAGTGGCTGATTAAACTCCACTGGGACTCTTTTTCCCCTGCTTACATTGATAGAGATGCATCACTCTTACTGCAGCATTGTTTTTTCTATTCATCCCATGTAAAAGGTTGAGGGGAGGGTATTGGGAAATCTGGACAGACTTGCTTCCTTAAAAAGTGTCATTACTTTTGATTCTGTCTTTTCATCTTCCTGCAAAGAAGATGGAGAATGAGATTAGACGGAAGGTTAGGAAAGAATAGAAACATTTCCTTTCAAATGACAGTATTAATATTTAGCTGCAGTATAGCACAATTTGGGAAGTGGGCAAAGACAACTGACTACCCTTAGGAGTGGCTGTGGTGGCTCCCAAGGAAAAGAGGAAAATTAAATAATATCTTAATATGAACTTTCACTGTAAACATAGCCAGGACAGAAAATTGTGGCCTAGAGATGTGTAGTGAATTGCTTTGCTATTGAGATTATAACCCAAGCAGAGATCGGGCTGCTTCACTTCACCAATCCTTTAGCCTGTGTTTGGCTTCAAGGCAGGTGCCTGTGTAGCCTCACCCTATGGCTGGTTGTGGCAGGATGACTCCATCCCAACTCATGATCATGAGCTTGTGTCCTGCAGGTGCCAAGGCTTGCAGGAAGGGTGTGGGGAGAGTACACGCACATCTTCGCCAGCACACAGGCTGAGAGACGTAAGCGGCTGGACCGGGGGCCTTGAGAGTGCTCCCACCTTCTGTGTTTCAAAGATGGCTTCAGTCATGCCTGTGGTATCGTGTACCCATACTCCTTGGTTGGCTCCTAGGTCCTGCCCCCTTGGGCAACTTCAGTCAGTATCTGTTTCTGCAGTCCTGATCTTTCTTTTGGAGCAAGCCTCCAAATTAAAGGCAGCTTTACTGCATCTCCAAAATGTGCGTTCCAGGATAGCTCTGTAGATGCTGTGGGCAAGACTACAACAGTTCAGCCTTCCTTCCCCCTCTACAGCCTTCCAGCATCCTTTCAGTAGCCTTTATATCCTAAATTAATCCATGTGACCTTAAGCTATGGCCCAGAACATGCAACACAGGCTACCAGCCTCAGGTTATGAAATACAGCTCTGGTGGGCATGACACGCTGCTTCAGGTGTGTCTCTGTGTGTGGGAACAGGTGTAGTGGAAAGATGCTGAATGTTGAAGTGTCCCAAGCAGAGGAGACTGCTGGTACTGCACAACGTCTTCAGAGGTGTGGACCCACTTGTGTGGGCTGTTCTCCTTCATCCTGCTGAGGTTGTTCAGTCTCTTCCTTTGAGGCTGCTCTTCACTTCTGTGAGTACGCTGGCTTATTTTTTTAAATTAGTCTGCCGGTGTACCTTGACATCTGCAACACCCTGTCTACCACTGGCGGTGGCAGGGCATAGCTTTTCATCACTGTTCAGCCTCCTCTGCTGAAGATGAATTGTGGCATGAATACAGTCTGTGCCAAGTGGTAAAAACACAGTGATGGAGCTACTGTCTGCTCTGCCACAGTTTGCAGTGCACAGGGACACATGGAAACAATTTTGTGCTCTGTGTGAAAGGAGGAATTGGGGTGGCTCAGGTATTAGAGAGGGAGGGTAAGGAGTGGATAAACAACCCTGTTCTCAGCTGCTTTCTGACTGGAGCATCTACATGGCTTTTCAGTGCACTTCTGTTGTTTGGGACCTGTTTCAAAACAGTTAAGTGATTGTGGGAGGGAATTTGTAAGTTATTGACATGCATCATACAGCCTCCTCTCTTTTTTTTTTTCATGTTTATATAGCTTTTCTTTAAAAGGTTAAACACTGATTCACCTCAGTATGGCTAATGTATGCACAGGTAAATTTTGCAGACTAATTCCCATGTGAGGAATACAATGAAGCTGCCAGTTGTTGACTGGAGCAGAGTCAAAATACTGTAGAATTTCATTTATTGATCCATCTGTTTAGGAGTGGCATTACAGGAGAGTAAGGCACATAAACTGAAAGTGAGAGGAAAGACCAGCAGTGCATTACAAGAACACTGTTCACTTAGTAATTCATAGAGTCACATCTTGCTTGCATACAAGCGCAGTTCTGCAGCCGCTGCTCCAAGCTGGGCTGGAGTTAGCGGCTCCTCCAGCAGGTACCACTGCTCTCCTTTGGCTGCTTCCAGTCCATGTTTATGCAGTCCACTGAGCACAACAGGATGGTGCTCAAGTGCTATATTTTATAAAAAGAAATACTGTGCACAGGAACAATCCAATATGACTTTTGGTCTATACTCGGGTGCAGTTTTGCATGGTTATGGTGGTTTAAAAATGAATTAAGCAGCAAGTGGGTTCTCCTTGTTCCACCTCCAAAGCCTACAAAAGGGCTCTGTGTGGCTCCAGGCTGACTTGTCATTGTACTTTCTGAGCAGCAACTACTGCTCAGTGTCTTAATGCTTCAGTTTGGGAGGGGGAGCAGCTGTTATTGCTGATCCCATAATAAGCAAAGACTTGGCAAATTCCGATACCTATTAATTCCCCACAGCTATCTGAAATCTTTTAATATGTTTGCTGCCTACTGCAGGAAAGTCTTGTGAAGCAGACTACAAGACAACTTCCCTGGAGGAAAATCCCCCCCCCCCTGCAGGTAGCTATTACAAATTTCCAGTCGCTGCTTGCAGATGTCTGGTCTGGCCAGCCACTGGCTGCTGAAGAGCTGTGTGGCATGGTGCCAGCGTCGCAGCAGCTGTCCTCGGGCCACGCTGTGCTTTGCTCGCAGCCCCTGGGGAACCACTGCTGGCATCGCTTCTGCTGGTGGCACAGAAAGGGGGTTGTTTGCACTGTTATCAGCTCAGGAAACCTTTTAAACAGCTGTCTTTATTGATGCTTGTTACAGTAGCTGTTCTCACTCGCACTGTGCTAAAGCCACCTTGACTCTTTCAAATACCCTTTGTAAGATTTAAGGATGGGGAGGCGGGAGCCAGGATCACTCCTGCAGTAACTGGGCACGGAAACACCTTAGTGGATCTTGCCCACCCTCAGCAGTGCCTGTGCCAGGGCTGTCCTTTCCTCTGTACAGTGTGTGCCTTGGTAGGATTTGAGGCCAACGGAGAGGAAGGGTGGAAACCTGCTTGGAGGTGCAGTGGCAGCAACAGTTCCCTTCTGTGAGGATCCCTTGCAGCTGCAGATCCCTTGCAGAGCAGGTTCTTGTTTCACAAGAGCTAGAATGAGGCAAATCCTCGACCTTTTGGTTTATCTTCTGTGTGCCCTTGACAAGGCCAGAGTAAGAAGTCTTTTGCTAAAGCTGTGCAGTGTCTCTTCTGCTTTTGAGTTTTTCAAACTGCCTTTCTGGTGGTAATCCCCAAACAACATGCGACCCAAGCACCGCTATGCTGAGAGCAATGGGACACTGCCTGTTGCTGAAGCCCCTTTAATGGCAAGCCACCGTTTTAGCCACTTTGATAAGTCTTTGTAGTGCCAACCTGCATTTGCAATCTGATTTAGGGCAGGCTGACCATGTCTAGACACCACGACAGTAACATTTCCTTCCAATAGCTGTTGGTAGGAACTTTTTTGGTATTAGAGTTTATTTCCTGTGTAGAATCAGTGATTGCCCAGCAGTTAAATATAATAGGTGTCTAATGGTCTCTGTCTGCTGCTGTGCTGTGGCTTGCTCTCGGGGGTGAGGGGGGAAGGAACTTGTCTTCTGGATGGGAATTTATTATAGAGGGGGACTTGGGTTTTAAAACAAAGCTCTCTTGGTTCATTCCATGAGGTGGAGGGGAAACACCTTCTGGGGATGCCAGGGATTTTCCTTGAAGAGAAGTCCCTTGCAATGGCCCAGGGAGCTCTATGCTGCTGGCCAGGGACTGCCAGAGAGCAGCTTCCCCAGGCACAGGGGACAGGGGCCTCCATCTTCTCGGCCAGGCTGGCACTAGGAGGGCTGTGCCTTTTCTCTGTGAGTTTTGCCATGCTGCTGCTGATGGTGGGATTGCACAGCTGCTGAGGCCTCAAGCAAGTTTTGCTTACGCTGCTCAGGGTAATCTCAGCTTAGCCCTCTGGCAGTTGTGGACCCAAATAGGTTAATACCTGTTCTGCCACGAGCATTCCTGTCTCTCTGGTCTAAGTGCTGGGGAGGCCTCATGTATGTGAACAGTCCCACCTTGGGAAGCACTCCTTTAAATATGAATAAAGCCTTGCTGGGGATTAACTTGTGTGAGGGGTTAGAGCCCGCAGAATATTGACTCTGGCAGGCTTGTACTCAAGTATCCAGGTTGTCCTCCAACCTTGGGCAAGTCTCAACCTTTTGGCACTTCAGCATTCACAACCTTCTAGTAAAATGTAATTCATGTCTTAAGATTCTCCTATGAAACAAGCTGAAATACCTGTGTGTCTTTAAAATACTACTGTGGAGGATAACACCAGTTGGATTGGAGAACTTGAGCTGGGCACCTCAATGCTTTGCCAAATCACCATGAACCACTCCCCAGGCCCCCCTGGGGTGGATTTAATCATTCAGAAGGGTACTGACAGCTTGATGTAAACAGCCACTTAGAAATTAGCAACAAGAGGCAGTTTACTACTGAGGTCCTTCTAAATGTCAAGCCAAACTGCCAGGAACCCCCAAAGAAATAAAATGCTGAAGGTTAAGGGCATTGAGTAGCAGATTTGAAGCAAATATTAAATTTTGTTATTAAAAGAATTGGGCCACACAGTGTACATAAGTAAAATGGTGGGTTTAAAGCTTAGATTAAAAATTAACCATCTGGCTACAACTTTTTTTCCCCCTCCCACCTACGGCAGCACTAAAACCCCAAGATAGTTATATATAGTAAGGTATATGATTCAACTGCTCTTGTAACTAGGAAAGCTACTGGAGATAAACCTTTCTTTCATGCAACACCTGTGTCTCTGATATATCTGTCAATGTATTATCTGATTAATAAAGACATGGTCTGAAAAAGATTCCTTTAAGAAAAAATTGCTATTAAGAGAAGTAAGTGCATACCAATACTAAGTATTGATATGAAAGTCCTCCCTCATGATGTCACTCCTGCTCCTTGCTACTCGCTGCAGAAACTCAGAGCAATTCATCAGATTAAACATTTTTGGGAGATAAAGCTTAGCAGTTATTACAGCCCAGTGGGTCTTGCTGTCTGGAGTTCAGCTGCCTTAGAGCATAGCCTGGGTTTTTCTGGAGCTAGATGTCATGGGGCTCCTAGGGCACCCTGTGTACCTCTGGATGGGGTGGGCTGGTGTGGGTGTCCTTGGCAGGGATCAAGGTGTCAGTAGTAAGGAAAGAAAACAAAGCAGGGCATTTCAGCTGCGCCTGTGGGAGGCAGGCTGAAGGTGCAGCCTTCTCAGCCAGCTTCTGCCTTGCTGTGGAAAAGGAGCAGGTTGGTAGCAGCTCCCAGATATTTCAAATCTGTCTGCTCCAGTTCACAGTTTAACTCATAATTCAAAACTCCTTCCCCTCCCATTCATGGTCCCCACAAGTCACCACCTCCAAGCATTGCTGATGGTGGAGCTGGTATTCTATGGCCAAAGCTACTGCTTTCTTTGGTCCCACCAACTTAGGTCCTTATCAGAGTCAGCTAATAGCACAGCCAGTGGCTTTCAGCCCTCCTCTCTAGCCCAGGTCAGCCCTCCTAGCCCCTTCCTTCACTAGAGATTTTTGCATCCTGAGGCAGAAAGACTGAGAGGACCACAGCAGCCATAAAGCTCCACACGAGCATCTTCTGCTACATTCCTCTGCCAAGACCTCTTTCACAGTGTGTGCAATTGTCATCACTTCATTAAGACACTAGAGGAGAAATGAGGGAAATGAAAAGGAAACATAATGTTGTTGACAAGCTGCCCCACCCCAGCTGTCGATGAAATTCAATGAAATAAATGCAGGAATTGTTTGAACTTGTAGACAGGCTACCAGGTTGTTTGGGTTTCATTTTTCTTTTTTTTTTAATAATAGAACAGGAGGCCCGGAGAGGTACAAGTGTGAGCAGATCAACTTAAACTCTTGCTTACTGCCCTAGAAAGAAATTTTAGTGTGTATGGGAGAGGGGAACTTGCACATGAAATATCAAAGTGCACACAATGATCTTGCTTTGAACTCTCTGTTCAGTGTTGGTCAGCTCGATGGAGGAGAATGCAATGGCACCACTGAAATAGACTACAAGGTACAACAAAAGCCTGATACTGAGGTGTCTTTTCACTGAGCCATCTCATGCCAGCTTGCTCTTAATCCTGAATTATAAATGTGCTTCACCTTTGCAGGGTAATTTTAATTGTTCTAAAGGAGGAGTTTGTGGTTTTGGGGAAGGTCAGGAAGGAGGTTATATGATAACAGGGAACCAAACTGCAGCAGCTACAAGTTAGGCATAGAGAATTTCAATAAACTCTGTCAAACTTGCTCTTTTGAAATGCAGATAAGACCAATGATCAAAGAACTACAGAGGTGATTTTAATGATCTCTCCAGTTACTCTTCAAGCAGACTGATCTACAAAGTAATAATTCTCCGTTGTACTGTATGTACTTGGATTCCTTCTTATGAGAGCTAAGTAGTATTTTCCTTCCACTATCTGCTTTTCATGCAGATCTCTTCTGATGTAAAATTACTTATATAGTCTAACTCGGAGATAAAGCATTGAAATGGAAGAATTGATGAGCAGTCTGTATTTGAGCAAAAATTTGCAGCAGTTTCCCAGGTAATATGCTCACTGGGGATGGCATTTGAGCCAAAGGAAGGGCGAAATCCGTAGCTTCCTTATAGAAAGGGTCAGCACTGGACAAGTTTTAATATTTCCTTAACTTAATCAGAAGACATTCACCAGACACTCAATACTGCTTGCCATATGTATTACCAGGGGTCTCAGGAGCTGCTGAAACTCTCAATTCCTTCTCAATACCCTACATGAAAGGGCAAAGCATTGCACCTAACTTGAGATGAGTGACTGAGGAGAAATTGTCCCAAAACTCACTTTTCTAAATGTCCAATGCCTAATGACTAAAAGTCACTTTAACCTTCCTAGGATTTATGCCACCCTCCTTCTCCTCCCCCCGCCCACCTTCATTACAATTTAATGTGCTTTTATGCTTAGCAAGGTAAGGGAAATTGGTCACTTGACCCACGTGCCCTCTGCACCATGCTGACTGCCATTGATATCGCAGGAAAACCCGTAGCCGCATAAGCACAGCGGAAACGTGTCACTGAGCCAAACAACTCGTAGCCTGTGGAGGCAGAAGTCGGCCCAGGCTCCTGCCAGGACAGCTCAGTTGAAGTACTGATGTTGCCTTCCCCTCCCTCAGGACAGCTGGATCTTGGCAGCTCAGCCTGCGGACTTTCCACAGCCCGGGTACTGGGGAAGCAACCCCTCTGTTGTCACTCAAATGCTGTTAGCAAAGTGTTTTCCCAGAAGTTGTGGCTCTTCAAATTTTTGTCCCCACACCTGGGTTAGCATAGAAGGATGCCTGCCTTTTATGTGCCTGTCTGTGCTCCTTTACAGATAGGTTTCTTAAACCAGGGGTCCATCAAGATTCTCATGTTGGCACCAATGATCTGACAAGGATGTCCTTACACACAAAGATTGCTGGGTTAAGGGCCACCTTAGCTCTTTTTTTATGATGTATATTGCCAATAGATACTCCTATACAATACTGTAAGGCAGATAGTGACATAACAGAAGATGTTAGAGACATTTTGGAAGTCATAACATGATTGAGTGTGAAAACAACAATATAGCAGCCACCTCGCTATAACACCACTGAATGCAAGGAATGGAGTGGTGCTGTGATAAAAATTAATGAGAAAACAAACCTTTTTTTTTTTAAACTGTATGTGCGTTTATGAACTTCCTTACAAACTAGAACAACAGAGCTGATATGTAATATCTTACTGCTGAAGTGATACCTGTGATAAATTTTTAATAGCTTGATCCTGTAATGTTTTGTGGCAATCTACCATAGAAATATATAACACTAAATAAAATAAATAACAAAAAAAAAATGTGTCAAGACACAAATTTAAGAGGTGTACTAATGACTTACCTCACACCATGCTAACACTTGAAGTTGGAGTTCTGTAATGCAGATCCTGGCATCGGGATGGTCAGTAGGTTTTGTTCAGGGGCTTTAATTTCCCCACTTCATTAATAATGCACTGTGCGCCTTTCCTTTGGACATTGAACTGGCAGTATTACCTGTTGCAAACACTTCATGTTTTTGCCTTCCATAATATTTTCTCATCTCATGTTCATTTGGAATAATGAAAGAGTATACGGCACATTTAAGACAGTGAGGAAAACAAAAAAAGTGTGTCTTGGTACTGTTGTAATAATTAAGGCATGATGCTTTTAGTGAAGAGAGGTACTGTTCCAGGAACAAGGTTATAGGATTGCTACATTCAAGTAGGCACGTAGAGAAATAGACCCAGTCTATATCATTCCAAATAGCAATAATACAGACAGGTCACACTTGGAACACATGAGATTTTTCATGATGGAGGAAAAAACCATAATTGATTTTTTTTGGAGTCTGTTACGCTGTAGAATTGGCAAAGCTAGGTGCAGTGGATCTAGACACAAGCTATGTGTGCTTTAGGGATGGGGTATTGTATATAGGTCTCGTGTAAAGACAGCAAATCTTGTGACTGCATGACCTATTTAAACATTTGACTCTTCTTTGCTGATAGCTTAAAACAAAGCTTCTCTTAAGGCTGTAACTAAACTGTGAGTACTGCCCAGATACGAGGGCATTTGTCTTCTGGAAACCAGCCAGAGCTTGGACAGTTGTTCCAGAAAGCTGTCTGGCCTTCAGTAACAGCATCAGTTTGGGTAGCGCGTGGTTTCATTAGCCAAGCATTCTTGAAATGTACTTTATTTCTGAGTGTTTGTTGTTAATTTAAAATGCAGTTGTGTTGACAGACTTCAGGACGCCATTGCAAGTATCTAAGCTGCTGTTCAGAGGTTAAGTGCCTCCAGGCAGTTTTCTTTAGGACCACATGTAATTTCTGACAGTAGTGGGATTTTTTTTTTTTAATAAGCAAGAGAGAATAAAGGATCTTCACTTACCTTAAGACAGATGACAGTGTAGTGACTAGGTATTCCTCTAGGCCTTTGTAGAAAGGATTCAAGTCCTTTTAGCAAATTGGATGCAATGGAGATTCTCTGAAAAGGATCCTTACTTGCAGAGTTGTCTCAGATAATTTGGGCTGGAAGAGACCAAAATATTGCACTGTCCTGCACAGGACCCCTGGGAGGGAGGGGTGGCACATGGCACCTTAATCCCTTGGCAATACGATCCATAAGACACTTCATTAATACCAGCCTGAGCCAAACTACTGTCTTTGTTGGGCTTGTTTAAAAATAAATAAGTAATTATGAAGAGGTGGAATATCTAAAGGTTTCTCTGAAAGAAGCTGGAAAGTGTAAGGACGAGATCCTGGTACAACGGTTGAAGAAAGGTTTCAAATTGATTGGAGGAGGTCTTAGGCTGTGAAACTCACCGTGCTTAAGAAGGAAAGATACTTACACACCTCCTTAACAACTGTGAGAACCACTGACAAGACTGAAGTAACTAGTTTGATAATGAAAAGTACAGCACTTAGTCTAGCATTTCCTCCTTTGACCTCCTCCTGTTAATTGTTGTCCTTCCCATTTAAATAGGGTCAGGTGCTTTTCGAGCTGGCTCAAGCCAGCTGTGGGATGTGTAAAATCCTATTTCAGAAAAATCATAGCTTTGCCACAGGCAGGCCCAACAGTATATTTATCATTGGTCCAACAGCTTCTATTTATAACTGACCTAATGAAAACTCTAGTTCGGCATATTTCTCATCTTCAAGACTATTTCCTTTCTGACTCAGAACTTCAAGCTCATGCCCTTTTCCTCAGTTTGGCTACCTGGCCATTTTGTGTTTGCTCATTTTATCTCAAGCTTAAGAAAATATTGTGTCTGCAAAATTCTAGAAGCTGCCCGTATGGTAGAGAGTTGAGTCATCAAAACCTGGATGAGTAGTTGTTTAACAGTAGATCAAACTTGGATGCTCCTTTGTTCACTCATTGTACAGTGTATGGCTTAAAACACACATTTAGTAAGCATTATGGTGTGATAAAAACCCCATCAACAAAGATTTCCAACAAAGGAGAGGATAAGCAACTCAAATGTTGCTGACTTCAGAAACGTAAAATATGGGGGTTCTGATGATTGAATGTTAATCCCCCAAGCACAGCACACACTGCACATTGCTCACAGAATTAAAGGGCAACTCCTCAGCTTTCAAGATTTCATCCTTGAAATCGGGGAGAAAAGACTACCTGATGAATAGCAACAGCAATTACTATTCGTCATTCAAAACTAATACCAATGTGTATTTGCTTAATGTTCTTAGCACTATCTAATTTCCCATATGGACCAATTATCACAAATCACCTCGGTAATCTTTGCTGTCAATGTTGCTTTCAGCTTAGGATAGTCACCTTTAGCATCCTGACCATAAATCCTCAGTAGGGATAGTATGGTTTCATCAAAGAATTCCTGCAATTTGCTGCAACAAAGATTTGAGATGGTTGTATTTAGACAAGGAAATCTTGACAATGACAGGGTGAATGTTTTGGCCACTGGGAGAGAGGGAATAAAGCAGGAGTGTGAAAGACTGGCAGACAAAATACTTTGGCTTGGATCTGAGGGGGAGGGAGAAACCGAGGATGATGACGAAGTCGTTTAGTTGAGGCAGGGGAACCTGGGGAGTATCATGATCAGAAAATGTGAACAAAACTAACAGAAAAATACATTCTGTTCCTTTTGATGTCTGCTTAATAGGAACTACCAAAAAGTCAATGCCTAATGCATGGAGAAGACTTGGAGAAATCTATAACAGTCCAATTAGCCGAAGGGGACTAACAAATAATAAATAGCATCCAAACCCCTCTAATTATATAGTAGATTGCTTCCTTGGAAGAAAAACAAGCTAATATAAACACAAAAGGACTGGAAACAACCACCCCCACCCCCCAAAAATGATCCGCTTGATTCGGCAAGCTGTCAGTGGTGCTGTTTCATTCCCTCTCTCTTCTTAATCCTCCTTCCTCCTGCTGAATGCCTTCCTAAGTAGCAGCTCTTCTGAGCTAAGGGTTTTGTTAGTTCTCTGGCTTCCCCCGAGCTGTACTGCTGCATGTAACGATGCCATACATTCATAGAAACTTAGGAAATGGTTATCTGAAACCTCCAAATTATTAGTAACTCTGGCTTAGAACCATTTATTTTTGGTGAGGTTTTAGTGCATTTTTAATTCTGCAAAGAGCTGTGCACCAATTAAGAGGAGACAGCAACTGGATGGAAGAAAAGGAGACTGAAGTAAACATTCTGGTGCCCAGATACAGGAGGTGTTTTTGGTTGGTTTTTTTTTTTTTTTTAGACCATAATTTCCCTGTGGCTTGAATTTGCAGTGTTTCCATTCCAGGAACTTCATTAGAGAAGTGAAGAAGGCCTTGGTCTTTTCATCTTAGAGGCTGTGAAGAAAGGCTGCACGGCCTCGCTGTGCTCCCCTGCCTGTCCCCCGAGAATCACAGCTATGTGCCCTTTATGGTACCTTCCAAGCTGCCAGGAATGTAACTTTTGATAGCTCAATTTGTACTTATATGAAGGCTATATTCACCTATTATAAAGACTTTCTGTAGAGTTCTGTCAAAAATGTGATATTGATTTTTTTTTTTCCCTGCCCATCAAAAACCATGCACTTCATGGATTTTATATTTCCCCTTGAATGTTTTTCTTTCTGTACGTGAGGATGCCTTTCTAACGACAGTGTAAGAAAGAAAAGGAAATGATCGTATTATTTTTCACGGTGGCTTTAAAAAAAGAGGGGTGTGTATTTTAATGTAAGATGATATAATTTAAACCCAACTGCAAATTTTTCTGCTTTATGGTATGCAGTGCTCTATAAAGAGTAATGACCAGTTACTATGGAAACGTGTATGTATATACAGACACTCACCTGCACACATGACGAGGCTAAAAATTGCCAGAGAAGGCCTAAGCTTCTGTTGGAAATTATGTATAGATCTGCCCCTGTGGCTGAAAGCAGATCTGTGTGACTGCTGGAGTGATAGAACAAATACTGTATATGAAAGATGATACCGTCACAACAACAAATGTGCATAAATTGACCACACTTAAAGTCAGAAGCCTTCTGCTAATGTTAGAGCAGCTCAGTTTTGGAGCTGAAGTCCAAGGTGACAGCAACAATTTTCACTAGGTTTAGGACAGACTTGGATTTCCTGGTGTGATTGACTGAAGTAGCTGAGCTGACCACCCTCTAGCAGCTTCCCAAGGCCCTGTGGCTATTTACATGCATGATATCTTCAAAGGCATTTTTGCTTCGCCTTGTCTTTTGGTTTTCTTTATGCTGTCATAAGCCACAACAGCCAAAGTGCTTCTGCTTGCTGCCAATAGCCACCTGACCGACCGTTCTTGCAATCCCTGCAGCAGCTGATAGCTGACTGCCCACCTGAAACTATGAGCTCAAGGATCAGTGAAGAATGGGGTTACCTGCCTTGAAGATGAACAAACATGTCAGAGATCCAAAAGAACCAACTTGAAAATGCACAAGGTAGAGCTGTAACAGGAGAAAGCTGGAAAGAAGTTGGGGAGATTGGAGCATGAGTTAGGGCAGACAGAAGATCAGCAGAGGTAACACTTGGTCATCTCCAGGAATAAACAAAGTCGCACAAGTCCAGAAGTCAGCATATAGTCAACTGTTCTCCTTGCTACCAAGGTTGGGAGCTTGTAAGATCTAGAGGTCCTGGAGCTTGGCAAGTAGAGTTGTGAGGCACATGGAAGCATGGATGCAGAAATGCTTAGGAAGTTAGAGGTGCATGAACTCCACTCAAAAAGTGCTGTGCAAAACCAGGGATGTTGTTTGAGAGGCACTTACCCATATGATTTTTTTTTTTTTTTGGTATTATGTAGTATGTACCCAGTGCTTTTGAATACATGTCAGAGAATTTTTTTTTTAATAAATATATATTCCATTTCAATAGGTGGAAGATACTTCACTAAGTGGAAAAACTAGGTCTGAATGATGCTGTCTATTTGGTGATGAGTAAATTGGGCCTTTCTTTTGCCATATTAGGTCATAATCCTGAGAGGACTTTTATGTCAATAGATGCCAGACCAAATTGGACTAGGTCTCTATTATTCTTTTGCTTGCTGAAAATTGTGTGTAATTTTAAAAGCCAAAAGAGTAATTGTACTCTAATTATTGTAAATGCAATTATGTGTGTGTCTAGCATAGCTCTGCTCTTAAAGGCAGAACACTGCTCGGAATGGGACCCTTCGGTTTGGTGAATGTTCTGTCATGATGTAACTGAGCAAATTTATTGTCATACTTAGAACCTTCCAGCAGGTTTGCTGGGTTGTCCCTGCAGCTGATTTATAGGTTCAGATGATAGAGGACAAGGCAGTACTTGGAAGTGTGCATCTGTCCTCTCAATCAGGAAGAAAATTTTGTAGTGCTTTTTTGTCTTCTCAATTACGAGGTTTGTAGGAAAAGTCCTCTCCTTCCACATGAGAACATGCGACTTGGAGAGGAAAACACCACATTGCAAGGGCCTAGGGAAGTCAGTGAGGGGATATATACTTGGACTAAAAGTTCCAATTGCATTGTTACTGTCTAATCAACCAAAAAGCTTTGTTCTGTGAGAATAAAGACCTTCATGTTTTTAGCCAGCACATGTGTCGTGGTTTAACCCTAAGCAGAAACCAGGACCATGCAGCCATTCACTCACGCCCTCCCCCCACCCACAGTGGGATAGGGGAGGAGCATTAGGGAGGGGAAGAAAGGAAACCTCATGGGTTGAGGTAAAGACAGTTTAATAGAACAGTAAGGGAAGAGAAGATAATAATAATTATAAAAGAATATACAAAAGGAGTGATGCAATCCAGTTGCTCACCACCTGATGATGGAATGCCCAGCCCATCCTGAGCAGGGATCATGGATTCCTGCCCTCTGCCCTGGCCAACACCCATCTATATACTGCGCATGATGTCTATGATATGGAATACTCCCTTGGCCATTTTAGGACAGCTGTCCTGGCTATGGTCCCTCCCAGCTTCTTGTGCACCTCCTCGCTGGCAAAGCATGGGAGGCTGAAAAGTCCTCGACTTGGTATACGCATTACTTAGCAACAACTAAAACATCAGCGTGTTAACAACATTATTCTCATTCTGAATCCGAAACACAGAACTATACCAGCAACTAGGAAGAAAATTAACTCTATCCTAGCTGAAACCAGAAAGAAAATTAACTCGATCCCAGCTGAAAGCAGGACAACATGCAAGTTTGAAAATATATCTACCTGGTGTTCGTTTTTTGTAAAAGTAGATTTACTGTTTAAGCAATGTTTTCTCACCTCGCCTGGACTGTTTTGCCTGAGCCTTTGCAAAGTGCTGTGACAGTGGAGGAGGCAGTGCTGGGTGTGTTGTATATGACAACAGGCCATGCAATGTGTTTCATGAGCCCAACCCAATGTTTCTTTATGTTTTTGGATACTAAATTGCTAGTCTGGCTGCCTACAACCATTGTAAATTTGCTGTTTCTTTTTTGTCATTATTTGAGGAAAGGAGTTTTCAAAGTTGTGTTAGCAACTGTATTTCAGAGGGGCTTGTCCTACAGCATCACTACCACCAAAGCACAAGAAAAGCAAGCTGCTTAGCCAAAAATTTTGGTTTGCTTTATATCTAGGTGCCTGTTAAAGGCTTTTGAATGGTATGTGTAAGTAGTCAGCAGTCTGTTTACCAAAATCTCTTGAATTAATTGTGAGTCTGAGGAAAAATTAGTTTTGTCTGTAAGGTTGTTTACTCTCAGTAAGGTACTCTTCAGCCTTCTAGTTCTCTGTCTCTGAGACATGGGCTTCACCATTATTCCAGTGTGGTCAAATACTACTTTGCCAATGGTATCGGCAGCAAAATCAAGCCGTTACCATTGCCAAACAGAAACTAGCCTAATAAAGACTATTGTTAGTCTCTATTTGCCACAAATATAATATAATATAATATAAATCCATCACATAGATCATATATAATATTACAGCCTAGGCATTTTTTCCACCAGAAACACCCTTTCTGTGCTAATAATGAAACGTAATTAATAAAAGGCTAATTTCTGAATTGGCGCTTCCATTCATAAGTGACTTTCTCTCCAAAGTTATTTCATTGTAACTTACAGAGTACTTATTTGTTGTTATGAATTCTGGATGCTGACACAAATATTTATTTATTGATGGTAACCTTGGTCTAATTTATTATCAAGCAAATATCAGGTAGAGAGTCTATGCTGTATGCAATTTTTATGAGGTGTGATTAATCAATATCAATTCATCAAAGCCCGCAGTCTGTTAATTCCAAAAGAAAATAAATATAATTAGAAAGCAGCTGTCAGTAAACTTTTTAGCAGGAATTGAAGCTGTGTTTGAACTTTCCAGTATCTGGGGAGAAGGTGGGCTCAAATAATTTTAAGCTTTTGAACTTGAACAAATTTTTGGTAGAACTAACTCTTGGTTATTAAAGCATTTTTTCACACTTCAGAACACTCATTGGTGTTCCAAACTTCAGTCAGCTCAGGTGCAAAATTACATTGGTCTGTTAACAGTTGATGTTGGAGAAATCAGTGGAGTTAGTGTTGATTGGAGATGATGTGTTGGGACTCTCACAGCTCATTTTGTTCATCTGCAGGGTTGCTACTGATATTAAAATTTAGATGGGATATGTTTTGTGTTTCCTATCTTCCTTCCACTATTGTTTGTGGATTACAACCTCTTAGCTTCACAGTTCATAGAATCAAATCTGAGATGGGTATTATTCAGTAACTTCTGAGAGTCAGCCACGAAAACATTTGGTTTTTCTATGTCCTGGTTAACACACACACCCACACACCCCCTGACCCTCCCCATACTCTTCTTCTTCTTCGTGTCACAGTGAGTCTCATAGTGGTGAAAAGAACCTGAGATGGCAATCATCACTTCATTATTTCTAAAAATAAATTGGTAGAGTATCTGTGTTGATAGAACAATTAGAACAATGAATATTAAACAGAAAATGATAGATGCAAGAAAGGTTTATGGGTTTATAATTCAAAACAAATCTGTAGATCATATCCTAGTATTGTTTAGTCAGTATTCGATATTTAAGCACTAAATAATTCTATTGCCCAGTTTGATATTTTGCAACTAACTGCTAATTAGGAAGATTTGAGCATGAAAATAAGCACCAGAAACTGACAAGTATTTAAAATTTCCCTTGAAATAATCTAGAAATACTTTTCTTCAGAGGCCATTTAAGTTGGTCATTTCTGATACAAACCTGTGCCAAGTATTTGGATCCATAGCACACATATGCTAGGATTATTAAGCACTAAGGAGTTCTTCATGGTAATTTAGCAATTCATTATTCTGCTGTAGATCCCTCTTAGGCAGTTAACTGACTGTGTGTGTGTGTGCAATCTTAATCTGTTGCAATGCAAAATAAAATGGATTCACTCCATTGACCACTGATTGTGATAGAAAATGATTTGCAAAAGCCATGTGCGGAAAATCTGGTGTTAGAATCCAGGTTGCTTGACATCTGGAAACATATGTAGGGTGGACCACAAATAGCAGCAAAGCAGCTTCTCTTCGCAGTGATGGGGGTTGTACTTACCTGTCTAACTTAGCCCTGTAACAGATTAGATGTGCAAGTAAAGCCCATTACTGTGCCCAGAGGTACAATAACGTTCCATCTGAGGTGACCATAAGGCTTTTAACTGCTTTGATGTTTGTGTTTGTATTTGCCGGGTACTCAGAACTCTGAGCTGGAAGGCAGGGACGGGGAGCAGAATGAAGCCCCCATAATCAAAGGGGAAATTGTTAGCGACCTGCTACACCACTGAGACATGCGCAAGTCTATGGGGCTGGATGGGATCTACCCAAGGGTAGTGAGGGAGCTGGTGGAGGTGCTCACCAAGCCACTTCCCATCATTTATCAGCAGTCCTGGCTAAGCAGGGAGGTCCCAGTTGACTGGAGGTTAGCAAACATGATGCCCATCTACAGGAAGGGCTGGAAGGATGATCCAGGGAACTACAGGCCTATCAGTGTGACCTCGGTGCCGGGGAATGTTGCAGAGCAGATCATCCTGAGTGCCATCGTGTGGCATGTACAGGACAACCAGGTGATCAGACCCAGTCAGCATGGATTTATGAAAGGCAAGTCCTGCTTGACAAACCTGATCTCCTTCTATGACAAAGTAACACGCTTAGTGGATGAGGAAAAGGCTACAGATGTTGTTTACCTGGACTTTAGTAAAGCTGTCAACATCACTTCCCACAGCATTCTCCTGGAGAAACTGGCTACTTGTGGCTTGGATGGGCATACTCTTTGCTGGGTAAAAAACTGGCTGGATGGCCAGGTCCAAAGAGTTGGGTCTAAAGCCCAAGTCTTATGAGGAGTGGCTGAGGGAACTGGGGTTGTTTAGCCTGGAGAAAAGGAGGCTGAGGGGAGACCTTCTTGCTCTCTACAACTACCTGAAAGGAGGTTGTAGCAAGGTGGGTGTCGGTCTCTTCTTGTTAGGAGCAAGTGACAGGACAAGAGGAAATAGCCTCAAGTTGGATATTAGGAAAAATTTCAGCAGTGGAAGGGTTGTCAAGCATTGGAATAGGCTGCCCAGGTTGAGTCACCATCCCTGGAGGTATTTAAAAGAGGTGTACATGTGGCACTTAGGGACGTCACTTAGTGGTGGACTTGGCANGGCACTTAGGGACGTCACTTAGTGGTGGACTTGGCAGTGTTAGGTTAACAGTTGGACTTCATAATCTTAAAGGTCTTTTCCAAATGGAATGATTCTATGACTCTATTCTATGATTCCATATACCTTCATGAAATACTGTATAGAAATAGAAATAGCTGAGCTTTAAATGAGCTTGTTTTGATACTAAAAGCAACACCGCTGCGTTAATACGGTGATCTACTTCTCAGCTAGGTAAATTAGCTGTGTTACTTGGCTCCTGGTGAGTGAGCTCATTTAGACATGAGATAGACGCATGGAATTAGTTTGGAATTGCTCTTCAGAAATTCCTGAATAACTCACATCATGTATTAGCACTGCTATTTCATAATTTTTGCTCTTGACTCCAGTTTGATTTAGTTCAACTCGCTTCCTAATTGTACCAGAATGATACCCCTATTCTACAATACAGTTTTCTACACATTGATTACTTTAGGAAGAGCTGTCACATTTTACATTTGCCCTCTATGTTATTCTGACTCAGCTTTTGAATGTAGATCATCCTTACCATTCAAAAACTCAGAAGTATGTAAAGTTTTGAAAGGAAAAACTTTAAATCAAAGAATTATAAAATGATCAATAATTCTGGCACTTCTATTGAGAATATGAGTAGAAGTAGTTATGTGAGATTGTTATCCCTAATGCATGACTAATGAAAAAACAGGTTTAGAAGTAAACTGCTCAGAGTTCAGCATTCGTGTAAGCTAATAGATAAAGAAGAAACAGCTGAATCCTGGAGTGTGGTAGATATTTGGTAGAGTCGCTCTAAAGCATGGATCAAAATCCTCCCAGCTGCAACCAACAGTGATGGGCAAATTAGTGAATAACACATTTAACATCAACCCACTGGAAAATTTACAACCATAGTATTTTTGATAAGGTTTGTCACGAAAAAAACGTTAATACTTCCTCTTCACAAATAGAAGCTGTGAAATTAAGCTCTGCCTCTTTTTGCAATTCTCTTAGCACTAGGTATGACCACATATGAGTGTAGGTTATGATGTACAAAGACACTATATGTGGCACAGGGATTTTGATCCAAAAATCATTGAAGACTGGGAGAGTATATAAATATCACTCTCTGTTGTCCCTCTTCTGGCATGCAGCCACGGATGTCTGATATTGGCCATCACTGGAGATAGCATACTAGACTAAATTTACCTTTGGTTTGTTGTGATATACAACTCTTATACTTGTGGGTGAGCTAGAGTAAGGAGGATTGATTCAGAAGTCTATTTCAGCATGATGACTATGCACGACTCTGCCTTTGCAGAGGCAAAACAAGAAACCCAGTAATGATGCAAGTGCTGCTGCAGTGCACTGTAACTTCAGATAGGATTCGCAAAGTGGATTTTGCTGGCTGCCTGGTTTTCTCAAACAAAATTGGAAACTTTATCTGCAGTTCCAGATACATGATTCAAGTTAAATTAAAGGGAAGTAGCTTGAAACAGAGTTTGCATTTTGTGTGCTCGTTCCCTAGGCTGCACTTCAAGTTCTGTGATGCCCACAGAGGGTAGAAATCTGGAGAAAGGTTCCAGCTCTGCTCCTGACAGTCAGCAGAAGGCACAGCAGAAAGCACACGACTGTATACAGCCATGCATGTAGAGATGAGGCAGTAAAGGATTTCCTTTGTGCAAATTATGTCAGAGGCTTATCAAAGCAAGAAAGGAAATAAGATCTTGGATTAAGATCTGTGGTGGGACTATCTTCATTTTTTAACTGCTTCTCCTTAGAATCATAGAATTGTTGAGGTTGGAAGGGACCTTTCAG
>RSEF01000004.1:46670808-46683563 GCA_003993805.1 Himantopus leucocephalus | reverse complement strand
TTTAAGGTCCCTTCCAACCTAAACCATTCTGTGATTCTATATATGATCAGAAATAGAGAAATCCAGTGCTATATGATGGCCAAAAAGTTCAGCTGGAAAGTCATGGCCCCTGCACAAAATGCAATTTGGATCATTCAGTCAGCAGCCCAGCCCAGCAAACACTGGCCACAAACCAGTGACAGGATGCTTTTCTTACACCTGTGTGAATGCGGGCTAGAGACCTAACAGTCCCAAAAAATTTGCACGACTGCCTAAGAGCAGAGCATCAGAACAGTGAGATGAATCCCAGTGGGAAAGCAAACTGGCCTTTCATCCAAGTCACACCTTGTATTTCCAGTGCTGCAAAGTAATTTAGGTGTCACCTTGATCACGCTGGAAATGACATCAAATATAAAGACTGTGTTGCTCATACATAAACAGTGCAGAATCCGGTGCAAATCCATGTGCTCCAAAACTGCTTTCTATCCCAAATTTCGCTCTGGAAAGACCCTTCCCCAGCCAAGCACCAGGCTGCAGGGAACGCGTGGCGGCAGGGACCCAGCCTCGTGGCTGGAAGGGGGCTGTGCGTCTCGCCGAGACGTGCCGGCACCCAGCAATCTCCTGACCCGCAGAGTGACACCGTCTCCCGACCTGAAGGCAGGTACCCTCCCACGGCCGACGGGTGAAGGATGCCTGCTGCCCCTCCTGCCCCCGCCTGCTCTGCCACCCCCGAATGCGGTCTGGCCAGCATCTTCCCTCCTTACTTTGCCTAAATACTGAGCCACCATGGGAGGAAAGCAGCCTTTGAAAGTATCTATGGCCCACTTTGTGCTGCTCATAAATATACATTACCTACAGCAACGACTTTGGGGAAAACCTCCCCATGCTCACATTCAGCTCACACAGAGTCTCCTTGAATGTTTTTCTTCAGGCGAGGAGGCTTGGGGGAAAGAAACCGGTGCGTGAACTGCATCTCCTGGAGATGCAGAAGGAAGGAAGAGGCAAAGCCCAGCGCAAGGCGCCTATCTCCCAGCTGCTCCGCTCCCCACCCCGGAGGTACACCGAGCATCCCACTGCGCTGACACCGAGGGGCCAGCGGTGGCTGCGGGGTGACGAGGCGCTGCTCCTGCACGTGCCGTGGCTTCGGCACGCATGGAGGGCAGCTGGCACGGGACAGCTCTGAGCGGGAACAGCCCACGCCTCTCCTCCTGGCATCTTCCCACCCAGCCACAGACCCGCGGGAGGGACGCGCTGGCTCTGGACGAGGTGTGAAACAGTGCACGAAGCTGCTGCTCCCCACCGCTGCCAAAACCCCCGGCTGCTCACCGACGCTGCGCTCCTGCTCGCTGTACGTGTTATCAGGCGGTAACAGATGTCCTCTAATAACAAGCTTATTATTGGACTTAGCAGATAAAAAGGGACACGTACGCTGGGTCAGAAGCTTGGTGGTGAGTTTGCTTCCACAGCCCACCTTAAAATATCTCTCCCCATACCTGAGCTACGGGCCTGTCTCCCTTCATACTGAGGATGAGATTTAACATTTATTTTAAAAGTCAGCTTTATTTGCTCCGAGAGGACATGCATCTACGTGCTGGCAGTTATTTTTCCACTTGCGCTGCATATCTCTCAGGCTGTATTTGAGACAAACCAGATTTAGAACATACCAGATTAGGAAACCCATTCGACTTTCTCTGCCGCCAGCTCCACCAAGTGAAAAGTTAACCTCCACCACGGGACATTACAAATAGAAATTTAAAAAATGTACTCCTAAGTCGGGGTCGTGTTTTGAAAGTCCAGCTCCCCTCAAATACCTCGCTCAGAGGTAACCTCAGGAGATTTCGCTGGGGCTAACTGGGGAATAAAGGAGTTGTGCCCATGGTCATGGGAGAGCTAGAGACCTGCCGCTATAGGGCCAGATCCTGCCACTCGGACTCGGCGTCAGCAGCTGGCAGTAACTCCCCAACTAAATCAATAAGATTAGTCTGAGGAGTAATGTGTTTCTCCACAGGAGAAAGAATGAGCAAACGTGTCCCTCATTTACATTCAGTACACAGCATAGTTTATTTTATATATTAATTTTTTTTTCACTTTATATATGAGATTAAATTTGGGGAATGGGTAAACAATTTTACTTTTTTGATCTGAAAAATGCGTACCACCATTGGGGAAAACAGATGGTAAATACAGATCAGAAATCATAAGGACTCCAGACTAATGCTGTCACAGAAAAACAGCTCAGTCCCAGGAAACGTGAGTGACGGAGCCCCTCTCCGTGCCGGTGAGCACCTACAGCTACGAGCAGCCACGCTAGCCATCAGCAGAGCGGCTCGCACGCTCCACCATCCGCCTTGAAATCCCCGGGGGCCAGCTCGAGCCGCTAAGCATTGCTTGCACCGAGGGCTGGCAGGCACAAGCGTCACCGAAGGATGCAGCCAGAGCCCTGGAAAGCAACACATCTCCTCTCCCCCTTCCCTCCCGGGCTGGGAGTAATTGGCTGCGGTCGCCTTCCAGCACACTCCCTCCCTTGTGCCAGCGCAGCTCTTTTGGCCAGCGAGCCTGAGGGATGGAGCCAAGTCTCCACCTCTGCCGTCCCGCTCGCTCCCAAGGGCAGCAGCCGGCTTGGCCGACGGCTTCCCCGTGCCTGGCACCCGGTGCGCGGGGCTGGCAGCGGCGGGCAAGCCGGGGCCGGGAACTCCTCCTGCTGTCTGCTGCCCTACAGCCGCCTTCCAGCTGGCCGTGCTCCGGCCTCAGACGGGGGCTCCTAATGGCTTTCTGGCAAAGGCAGCAGGGAAGACATCAGAGGGTTGGGTTTGGGGGTTAGGGGTCTCTCATCTCTCACTGCCAAAGGGATTCACATTTCTTTCCCTATTTCCACATGCCTCTCGAGCAGCTGTGGCGGTTCCTTCAGTTTTTCAGCTATCCCTCTACCTGAGGATGGAGCTGCTAAGCTTGCTAGGGTGCCTATTCAGCTTATGTCACTATTTTGCTTTTTTTTTTAATTTATTTATTATTTGCATTCCAGCGGCATCTGAAGGCCTCGGGCAGGATGAGGGATTGTTTCTGTTGGTTCTGCCTGCCCGGCCTCTCAACCAGTAGGTCTGGCCTGTCTCCCGCTTTTTCAGGGATGGGGAAGGGCTTGTACAAGCTGTAACACAGTGTTACTTCAGAGCCAAGACTGATGCTAAGCAGGTCAGAAAAGCTGTCACTCAGTGCTCCCATACTGACTGTGGGAATTAGCATCAAATAGCCAAACGTTTTATTAGCATAAAGCAGAAACCTCTGTTACTGAGAAAAGTTTCATAGAGAAATTCTTGGGTACGGGTTTGTTACCACTATGCAACATGAAACCCAAGACCCTACAATGCAAAAGATACTAAAATGAAATATCCACACTACTGTTCACCTTCTGCTTTCGCCTGGGACGCACCTGGTTACTTCTGCTGACTCTCCTCTGTCAGACATTATCAACTAGAAGTGTGTCTGCCTCCTGCAACGGGTGCACCACGTGCATACGCCTCCCCCTCTCTCACACACACACTGCCATTCACCTTCTCCCTAATCAAATCCCTGTGAAGACCATCCATCAGTCCCTATCATTTATCCTTCCCCCACACACAAGCTCACAAAACAGAATTATTCTTGTTAACATTCATTCCATTAATGAGAAATCCCTTCTGGTTCGTCATCCAGTGGTACAAGTCTTTGCACTCACAGGCTGACATCTCTATCATCCTCCAAACTGCTGCTCTGGGGTACACTAATCTCTTACGGACTGGTCTCCAAGCAGAGGGGAGGCACGTTTCTCAGTACCAAACCTAAATTTAAATCTCTTTCCCTAGAGCTACTGGGGCTTCAGCATCTTTTTCTCCTGCATGGAACCTAAAATCAGCTATGATGCCTCATTGGTTAGCTAACTGCCTCTGTCCTTTGGGATTTTTCATACGCTGTTGATAAAAGAGCCAGTGAAAAATATATCCATTAAATGCTTGGCCTCTGCTTGCTTGTTTCTTTCTCTGCAAAACNAAAAAAAAAAAAAAAAAAAAAGAAGAAGAAAAAAAGAGAAAATAAATTCATTCAAATGCATTACTCAGCCAGGTATCTGGGCTGAGGGATTATTTTCAGCCAATGCCTAAGACTCATTTCAGGTGCCAGCTCGGCGGTCTCACAGCCGGTAAGCACCATGTATCGTCCGATTAGATGCAGGGAGAGGAGCAGTAACGCAAACTCTTAGACAGCAGGTCACCACAATTTCTGACTGGAGGGGAAAACATTAAAAGACTGTAAATGGCTCTGAACCCCATTCGTTCCCGGGTATGTCTTCTGAAATTTTCAAGGATGACAATTAAGACCCATCTCAGTGATTATTTTCATGACACTGTCACCTCGGCTGGACTTTGACCTCCAATTTATTTCACATCAGCTTCCAAGCAACCAACCAACTGCGATCTCTGCCTCCCAGAGCTCACATGAACTGGTGATTTAGAAGGAACGGGTTTTACATCATTCCTAAGCTTGTGTCACCGAGTCCTCTCCCACCCACTCCCTGGTGGCTAGCTATTCAAATCCACGACCCTTCCAAATATATTTTCTCCTCTTTTGCCCACTCTAAAACCAATGGCCTTTGTTTGACTGATAACACTCACTTTACAGATTTAACAACCTCTACTCCCTGCCTCTCCTTTTCCATTTCTAACCCTTTAACCGTACCACGATAATCACGCTCCACCCTCCTTGTACCTTCAACGCAGATGGCTAGAGTTCTTCAGCTCTCTTCCAAACCTGTAACTGCGCCAGGTCGCTGCACAACCTCTGCATCCCCACCCAGCAGTCAGGATGTGCAGATGGATGGATGTTACTGAACCACAGTTGTTTTGGGGTATTTCTTTCATGATGATGGAGCAAATTCTTTTTGTTAACACAGTGCAGACTGACGTGCTGTCAGCATGCTCCAGCTTCCCTAGGACACACAGGACACACCACCAAAGAAACTGCTAAGCCCAAGCAGTAGTCATGCAAGAAATCGTTGTGAGCCTTTCATTTGCAAGCATCCCCTCCCTCTTTCACATTTGTCAGCTTGTCTGTATGGATGCCTTTATCATTTCCTTAGCTCTTGAACATCTTATTCGGATCATGGGCCTCCTCCCATACCACATGCTCACCCCGGTACCCAGATTCTCTCCATAAATTACTGTCAATTTAAAAAATGAATTAAAAAAACTGGATTACCTGTCAACAAGGGCACATGGAAAACCCTGCGTACCCTCATCAAGGTCCCCTTCTGCTGTATGAATTCTTGGCCTTCCCCCGGAGGAGTGCTGGGAAGACAGTTACCGGTGAGCTCTTCAACTGCCTCACCTGAATTGCTAATGGCAAACCTCCTGCTCACAGCAGCAGATATATTCCGCACTCCTCTCACCAGGGGACTGCCATCCTCGGCACTACCATTGTACCCTTCCTGTCAGCAGACCACCTCCAGCTCTCCCTCGGTCTGCCCCATGGTAACTGAGTCACTCCTACGGGGGAGCAGGCAGCCCCTCACCGAGACTTCGCACGTCACAACCAACCCTCAACCACTTTTGCATTCTTCTCTGTTTGAGAACTCTGCAGCTCTTCTTTCCTCCTCCTCTGTCCTCGTCTTAAGTGATATCCATCCTGAACTCCTTAGGATTTCCCATCATTTTCTGGTGTTTATTAAGTTCCTCCCTCCACCTCAAATTCTAATACTGCTTCTCCACTTCCTAAACCACTGAATAATCTCTCTCATCTCTGTACAAATAACTCCCACTCAAATGAAGTCTGATACCAGCTAACGGTGATCCTAGATAGAAGTACAACAGAGACCATGGCCACAGCAGTCTGGAACTGAAAGAACTACTGTCCTGAGACAGGAGAGGTGCAAAGTTTTAAAATGCCCAACACTTCAGAGACTGAGATAAAGGAAAATACTGAGTAGAGCAGGGGAAAGGTTAAAACCCTATGCTGAGTACGGGAAAGATATTTGATGAGTTTGCTGCCCGCCAAGAACGCAGTATCCTGCATGACCCAGGCTGCCTTTATTCCTCTTATGTTCTCGTATCTCACTTGGCACTGGAGTGTCTGGTTAAATAGGAAAGAAATGGAGAAACTCTGGAAAACTGCAAAAAAATTCAACAGGCTTCATGCGTACCTGGCTATGGATTTTTATAGCGCTAATTAAGAGGATGCCTAGGAGTTCCAGGGAGGAGAAAATATTTCCCATAATGTCTGAGAGTAGAAGTTAACAAGCCTGCTGGGATCTTTTTAGCCCCTGCAGAGCTAAGGCTTCAACATTATTAAATAGCTGTCGCATCTAAAGTATGGTGCAACATAACTCAACAGAAAGCGCAGGATGCTGAAATGGGGGATGACTTTAGATTACGCCGCAGAGTAATTCAATTTCAGGACAGGTGTTTGCATGTGACTGAACAAGATACGACTGTGGGAAACAATAAAGGTACCCAAAAGAAGAGAGAAGACAGACACAGCAGGCTGGGCTCCCAAACAGCAAAAAAGTGTCAAATGAAACTGCACGCTTCAAGACATTGTGCTTCAGTACAATCATTCAAAGTAGATGAGCTATCAAAAAATACAGGCGCGACAGAAGCAGAGAAACGCTTTCTTCGGATGGTGGTGCTCCTCAGAAGACACGGTACCTGATAGCAATTTTTAAGCACATATTCCGTGACTTGGTAATTGTCAGCAACCGAGGCCAAGTCCCAGGGACTTTCTTACGGTGACACGAGTTACTTTCTTGTTGCTCCTAACTCACTTGGGTACATTCAAAAAGCTTATCTTAAAGCCTTTCCCTACACAATGGGCAGCAGCTTCCCATTCCAACCAGTGATCGAAGGGATTATGCTGCATTTGATGAGACTTTAAGGTGTACATTCTAGGTTTGCTTGCTTAGAAATATTTCGCCAAGCCTAACCCTTAAAATACCTGCATGTTAAGACTACACGCATGAAAGACTACTAGTTCTCTTTTTACAGATACAAATTTTTAGGATCTTTGGAAAGGACCTGTTCTCAGTCATTGCTATGCATCAAATGCATGACACAGCGTACAGAAATTAGTGTCTGCCTTTTATTTACCTCTCCAGAGCACATTTATTTTAAAACCAAAACTGCAGTACTAAGATGTTGGACCGCTTTCTGACATCCTAATTCATTCTCCAAGTGAGCAAGGTCTTCCCTGACTTCAGCAAAGGTGTTCGGTGTTCACCCGGCAAACAGAACTGTGTGGGAAGTGGCCTCAAAAACCAGTAACATGAACACACGTGTACAGGCAGACAAAAATTGAAACCGTTACTTATTGTTACCTACCCCAAATGGGCGGTATATAACATGATATTCACATATCTACTCGCTTAAAGGAGTCTCCTTATATAAGGTATGATGTGTATAGCCCACAACATTTTGTACAAACACAGAATTGGTAAGATTTTCCAGAAGTGTGGTAGCTGGCATAGGACTCCAAGTCATGATGGTTCTATGCACCTCTAACTGAAATAAATAGTCCAAAGTGACTTAGATAATTTGGGGGGAAAAAAAAAAAGAAAAAAAGGATTCATTACGCTAATTACTACTCTAGAAAAAAAAATCCTGGCTTCATTCATCATCTTTCTCACAACACGTGCAACTTGTCCAGCCCAAACAACACACTGAGATTTCATTATGTCAACTTAAAAAACCAGACTAACCAATCAGTCACAACACCAAAGTCCAAAGTCTGGCGTAGAATCCCGATACCCCAAGTGTATAACCTATATTAGCACTTAGAAAAATGTGCAAAGAACTATTCAGTGCAATCAAAACGCGGAACCGCCACAACCAGTTAACCTCTCTCTTACCATACAGACATTTTCACTGGCAAACAATCACAGTTCAATGATTTAAAGCAAGCAATTTCCAATGCAAGTAGAAAGTGGTATTTGTATGAAAGAGGCTGTTAAGCCCTCGACTGGCCTACAATTGTGCTGAATTCCTTGTAATTCTGTTCAGCTCAGTACCAAATCCCACCACTAAAAGATTTCCTTAGGCAGGAGAAATTTTATTTTTGCCCCACTTTAACAAACTACGCTATATCAACCAGCAGTTTATATAGTGTATATTCTAAATTGAACGCTAATGTCATGGGGTTTGGCCACTTTCTTTGCTTTGTAAGTATCACATGATGAAAGGGAAACAACAACATATGAAACAGTGAAACAGAGGACATCCAACTCCATTCCAGAGGCTATCACTTGCGCTCAGTAATTTGCCAGACCTGTAAACTTGACTCTGCAGGGCTCTCATCGTCTTTCTCAATCCCACATCTCCCACCAACTGCAATGCAATCCCGCCTTGCAAGACGTGATGCTAACGCAGAAGGTCAAATAGCCTCAATGAGATTCCCAAGCAGCAGAGATGAGGCACCGGTGAGCAAAGACGCCTGCATCTGCTCTGCTCTCTGCCCAAGGTGACGGTAGGAGGCCTTGTGTTGTCCCCAAGAACCTCCAGAGGTCAAAAGGAAGACTGGTCACCAGATGTATGTTTATCCCAGACATGTAAAATCTGGATGAAAGTGACAAAGACCGTTGCAAAACGCTCAACAAAGGTCAAATCTCGCCCTGCCGCTTGCCTCCTCCGCTCACTGCCAACACCATCACCGCAGGATCGTGCGCCGTGTCGGAACCCCCGAGCGAGAATGCCGCAGCCACCCGGCGACGGCTCTTGTGCAGTGCCAGGAGGCAATTCCAGCGCCAGGCACCCTCCCTGCAGGGTCACGCCTGGGAACAGAGAAACAAGAGCACCCTGGCAGAGCGCAATGGGCACGCATGAGGAGGGGAGAGGAAAAAAATACCATTCCGGGCTGATCGGAGCATTACAGCTGATGGCCAACATGAATTGCACTCGGGACAGACCGCGGTTCTTGCCCCAGCTGTAAACGCCTGGGGACACGGACTGCTTTTTCGCTGGCTTGCACAGTGTCTAACACATGGGGAGCCTGAGCCAGATGGAGGGCTACGAGGCAGGGAGGAGGGAAACGCTGCCACACAGCATCGTTTCAGTGAAGAACAGCAACGCAGGCTACGAGGTGGTCTTTCTTTCCACCTCCCAGTTAGCCGCTTGGATCGTGTTAGCTGCCTGCTCCTTATCAAGCTTTTCAGTTCCCCCTCACGCTACTCAATTCCACCGTGCCGTGGCTTAACTTATGCAGGTAATTTAAAGCTAGATAGACGGCAGGGAAATTGCTTCCTCTGAGGCCCCTACTAATTGACCCCTATCCACAGAGCTCAGCAGTCTTCCCTTCACAGCGCTCACAGGCGCTACCGCAACACGAAGTGCAAGTTCGGAGGTTGCCAGCGCAGCCTCTCTCCCCTGTGGCAATGCCATATGGTGTTAAGATTTTCAGGATCAGACGCCGTGCCTGTTGAAATCAATCAGCACAACCCTGTCCCCGGCGAAGGCCATCTCAAGCTCCCACTGGCTTGAAACGCGACTCAGCGAGGTGCCGCGGATTTGGATGCCGGTATTTACTATTTCAGGTCGGTATGCAAATGTTTGCTTTAATAGCGCACATATCAATTAGCGCGGCTGTTACGAAGAAAGCAAGTGGCACCGGTTATGATGACAGCATGCCCAAACAGCAGATATTCCACACTTGGGCTGAACCCTGCAGACCCTGCCAACGCGAGTCAGCCCCTCTGCCTGACTTTGCTGCCGCGCCAGTGCAAATGGGAGTGGGGCAACTGAGATTCATACGCTGAAATCGGGATGGTTTACTTTAAAGAGAGGGGGCTGTAAAGTAACGGCGGGCTCCTAATCTTCATAACCTGCAGCGGAAGTTATAGACACGTATACCAATCAGAGGAAAATAAGTAGTCTCCATGGGTAAATAAAGATTATGTCTCTTTAAACTGACTGTAAATCTGAATGAACACAGGATATACATACACAAGTAGGCAGCGTGCAACGTGACGTCAGTCTTATTTTTATAGATTTATTATTACCGTACATAAAATTTCCTAGTAATAATAACATTCTATGAAAAATCCTAGAGCATTGGGACACTTTTAACGCGAAAACAGTACAAGAAAAATAGGAAAAAATAATTCAAGTGTTTAAAAAAAAATGCTGGGAGGGAAGCATTCCATTAAAAATGCAAGGGTCAAGGGACTGGAAAGCATTCACGTGAATCTGTCTTCAACTCCATGTACTAACCTTGAGAGTTATATCCTATGCCTTCACTGCACCAGTAGAAGAAGAGATTTAAAGGAAAAATGAGAGAAATGGTTTCCGTGGGATCAGCCAGTTTACTGTTTATTGTTATTATTCTCATTTTTTGTTTATTTTGTTTTTAAACACAGTTCCTCCGCCCTCCCCCCCCCCCCCCCCNNCCCCCCCCCCCCCCCCCCAGCCTTGAATCATCTCTGCAACTTGCAGCCACTGTCGAGTGCAATTCACAAATCTTACAAGCGTGTGGTGGACCGTGAGCCCCTCGATCCTCATCGTGTTTCCTTGGGGCCGTGCCTACGGAGGTGACGGGGGGGATCACCCACGCAGAGCCGTCGCTTCCCCACGAGCGCCGGCCAAACCAGCCCCAGAAGCTCGCTCCGCAGGGAGGCTGCCCTCGCCCACCCGCAGCCACCGCCACTGCCGCTGCCGTGCCCTCATGTAGGCCCTGTCACTCTCTGATACCCTTCCAGCTGGTGGCCTTACGGCCAGAGCACTGCTGCTGCACACATGCTTCAGGCAGCCCTGCTGTCGCTCTTTATTAGTTAATTTAAAATAGGAAAAAAAAAAAAAAAGAAGAAAAGAAAGAAGACATAAGAAAAACAACCATAGAAGTTACTCCATTTGGGCACTCTTCCTCTCCTACTGACAAACCACGTTTCTGCAAAGTCATTAGCCACATCCCGTGACAAACTTTGTGATGGGCCACGACCTGCAGAGAAGCGATGCCTTACTGACATCTCCACAGCTGGAAAGAGAAACCTGTTGCCTTCGAGTCGCGGTATAGCAGCAGAGGAGCTTTTGTGTTTACGTATCTGATGGAGGACAACCAGGGGAGAGAGAGGGTGGGGAAAGAGAGAGAATGAAGAAAAGAAGTGAAGGCAGGTGGTTATAAGAGTACACAAGTGGCTAATAAAACCACCGTTTTTACTAGTCACAGTGGTTAAACAATTTTAACGGGCGGCATTCTCATAACACGCCTGAGCAGTTTTTAAGGCTGTCGAACACCTCTGTCAGGAGTGAGGAAGTCCTGGAAACGTGCTCAGAGATGCACACATACCCACAGGAAGATCTGATAACGTACAAATGCACTTCTTCCTGAGATAGCTCACTTTCTGCACAAATCGATAAGCCATCAGAACCTATCATTTATCACAAACTTTCAATCCCGGCAGCGTCCTGGTTTGCAAGCCTAATGAGGGAACCTGGTGCACAAAGGCACCCCTGGTACTGGGTGGTGCAGGGGGGATTCTCCATGTCTCGGGTTCAAGGAAGTCTCTTTTAGGCTGTACTCAGCATTATAATCCATCAGTAACAGACCGGGACTTTAGGTATCTTCTTTGCAAACTGACTACAAAGCCAACAAAGGCGTATTACTGAGAAAACCAAGAGCTGAAAACCCAATCTAGTTTCTAGCTCCTGGGAAGTCCATCCTGGTTTTTGCATTAGTGATGCTGGGTCACATCCGCAAAGAAAAAGCTAAGAGGATGCTGAGCTACAAATCAAACTTTCAGCAAGGACAGTTCACTCTTGCAAGGAGGAATTAATTAGTGGGTTTGATGAGGCTGGTTAGGAAAGAGTTAATGGCATCAGCCAAATGTCAATTAAAACCCCAAATGTTGCTTTTCTCCCATGGCAGTATCAATACCAATGCCATTATCTCCATTTATTTAACGCAGAACAAATTAATGGGCTCTTGGTGTTGCTTTTTCCCTGGAATCCCATACCCCTCCCCTTCTTGGAGAGAACTCTTGCAAGCAACGAGTTAGGGAATACACCGCTCTGCACATATGCACACGCGCGCGCGCACACACACAGACGAAGTTACAATTTCTCACTTAGTTGCTAATTTCTGTGACTACAAATCTTGATGGCACCCAGCATACACTACTCCTCTGTACTAAAATCCATCGTCCTCAACACCTTCAGACGCATCTGATAGGTGCATCTGACCAGCAACACTGTATTTTAATAATGACGAGGGATTAAGGATGATTACTAGTCTTTCCTCTCGCTTGTTTCCTTCGCCTAACGATATCGACCGATTGCCGTTTTCCTCACAGTTGTGTATTTAGGTTCCCGTTGCCTCTCTTCCCCATACATTAACCGAAATATTTGCGACATGGGATCTGCCTGCCTCTCCTACGCCTAGCACACCTGAAAACCTGTCCTTACAGCTTTGGGAAATGCAATACATCGTCAGTTCCGAGGTCACGTCGTAAAAATAACCATAGGCAGCGTTCAGTCAGAAACCAGTTCAGTCATACCTGTGCTATTTTGCCATTGCGTTTGACACACCATGAGCGGGTTATTTCGTAAAAGATATTGCCAAAGAGATTACTCGGGCACGTCCCACCGACCACCGGGCTCTACGGCCAGTTGTCTGTCTGTCTTGGACAAACCGCTACCCATCACCCTGCAGATGAACTCGCCATTACTTTCCCCTGAACTTCCGACGGCGGGAGCCAGGCGGGCAGCTCAAACTTTCCCTTTCCCACCTCCCCGGCCCTACAAACCGCCCCGAACCGTCATGATCGCCATTAA
>RSEF01000004.1:46640679-46660306 GCA_003993805.1 Himantopus leucocephalus | reverse complement strand
CTGAACAAAATTGGTCCTGTTTTACCTCAAACCACGACAACAGGACAGGTGCTATACTAAGGTATAATAACATAGGTCACACTTATCCTGTGCCATTTGAATTTCCTCCCAGCAAAAGCAGACTCTGCATCCACTATGCACATTCAGGTCGCATCCTAATGTGGAATCAGCATATGGCAAGAACGCATACCACAACCCCAGAAACAGCTCAAGGGTCTCATCATAGAATGGAATAGATATAGGCTGTAGTCACCTGAACCAATGCACATTTGGGACACCGCTGTCAGCAGGCATCTCAGAAACCTCATGCACATCTGCCATGGCAACTTTCTTACCAATACTGTGCAAGAATATTTGATCAATACTGCCTAAAAGGCTTCCCTTAGTCATTTATCACCGCATTTTTTTTCCTTCCTTAGCATTTAGGGGAAAGTGAATATTTTAGTTCAAGACCACAGCCTCCAGCAATTTGTACAGCATTCTTTTGATATCGTTAAAGTAACTAGTATATATAAAAACTGTTACATATACATATAACAACTGTTAAGTCACTGCACTGCTCTCAAAAAAAGTTCCAGGCTGACCAAAACAGGTGTACAATAATAAAATCATAACAACCCATCCTTTAAAATGTCAGCCCAGAGTAAAGGGAAAAGGAGGCAAGATAATTTGAGAGACGACAGAATAAATGAGACTTAAAACAAAACTGAAAAATACAACATTCATTTTCCACATCAGTCAGGGAAGGATTAGTAAATCTGGAAATAAATATTTATCTATTTTTAATGGAAATAATTCACTCTAAAATCAACATGTCAAAAGAAGGTTAGCAAACATCAGGGTACGTTTTTGAACAACAGCATAGTTGTAAGCGTCACACTTTTCTACCATACTTCCTCAGCACTCTGAGAAAACATATGAACTTTTTCTGTAGGCTGAGACAACTGGAAAAGAGAACAGTCTTATTGAGATATCTTTGTATGTGAACGTCTTGGGCATCAAAATGTAATAAATCATGTATTACAATTCTATTTATACTCTATGATCTTTATACCATTACATGTTTTGAAGATCAGCTTCTGGCAAAAAAACCCACAGTGAAACTATATTGATAATTCAGTAGGAGAACATTTCATCTTTCCAACTCTTAAGTACGCACTACAGTTTATTGCTACCTAGATAGTTGAGGATTAGAAACACAAAAACAAGAATGTATAAAAGACATTGTTTTTAATTAAACAAATATTATTTCACTATCCAAGCCTGAAAATTGTAACTTTATGAAATAACAGTCATTACCACAAGATTTAAATAATTTGATTCAGATGGAGGAGAGCATGTAAATACATACTTTACATTAATCTCATTGATTTCATCTGAATGAAAGCAGTATTTTCCCCCTGTGTTTCCCACTGCAGATGCCATTCTCTCTAAAAATGTCAGTCCCAGTATCGGAATAGCTACAGCGGCAACAGACCTGGTATACAAATTCATTACCCTATAACTGCAGATGACGCACACAGCGTTTGGGGGGAGAGGGATCAACAACACTCATGTGATTTCAAGAAGAAATTCTGTTCCTTGGACTTCACTTTCTTACCTTGGTTGCAGGTTTTTCCAGTGTATCCTGGGTGGCACTTACACTTGTTTGGCCCAACGCACTCACCATGTTTGCATCCTGGCTGGCATATAGCTGCAAATAGAAGAATATTCATTATTCTTCCACTCCAGTCACGGCTGACAGTGCTTTATGTTGAAACAAACGGCAATGACCTAACAAATAGTACCGCTTATGTTCCTCCCTTCAGCATCACTATATGCTTCAAGTACCACTGTTTAAACATCAGGTGCACTTTCAAAAATAACCACCACCCCAACACATGTGGGAAGAGCGAGATACTTGTTAGTAGTCTATTTCTGTACAACAATACATTGTGCTGTTTCTGGGATATTAAACTCTCTTCGTACCTAATCAGCAAGTAGGCACCATGCCTTCTCAATCAATGTCATAGGTGATGTACAAACAAAGCCATAGTTCAGTCACTGACAGGCAGTAGCACAGATCCCAGCATTCACTGTTTTCCTCTATAACCATAAAGAAACCCTCTTTACCCCCTTGTTAAGCAGTGTTCTGCCCGAATCTCTCCCTTTCATGTGTATGGATACTGGCATGGTTATTACTTTTTTTTTTTTTCTTTTGGAGGAAAAAAGGACCGGGTAAAAGCAAAGCAACACTGACTGTAATATGCTGCTTTATCACTGCACACATTCAAGTCACTTTGACTCAGAACCTTTCAATCAAACCTGCTGTACAGATACAGACTCAAAATGTGAAGTTATGGTCTATTCTGCTTCCAGGGTCAAATTTGCCAGGTAATTTCTAATTCCCCAAATGGGGCATAAATACAGAAGTCCAAGAAATAATAGTTAGGAAGCCATTTTTTGGTACCTCTCTCAATATAACACAATTCATAAAACAAACTTTTAAAGCTTCAATAATAAAACAAGCATTGCTTTTGAATAAATATAAGAATTCATGCACAAATATATTTCTACTGATGTAGGATTAGCTAACAGGAATATTTTCAGAGTGCAACAAATCCTACATAACTCTGGAAACCATTTTACAGCTCAAAATTTTAAACAACATTTCCAAGTCTTTTTTATTAAAAACGTCTATTACTAAACATACTGCTTCAACCTACTGGAAAACTAAAGTATTTATTATGCTCTAAAATGTTGTTTATCATTATATGACAAAATGCAGATGCAAAATTCTGGTGAGCTTACTGTTTAAGCAGATGGAAACAAATTAGATAGAAATCAGAGGGTAGCATAACTTGAATAGTCTGTAATCAGGATTCACTATTTACCCTGGCTTTAAGTTCATTTTCTAAACTAACAGTATCGTTTGGAATTTGCAAAGTAACTAACTAGATCCAGTTGTAATACTAATTAATCTGACAACAGGCTGTATCATAAAACTGGATGTATTAAGGATGTAATTTAACAGAAAATTGTCAGAAGGCACTCAAAAATATAGCTTGCATTCTAGCCAAGCTGTTCAACAGGGTTGAGTTAAACAAAATTAAAACAGGAACAAGAGATTAGTTTTGTTTGTGGAAGAACGATGCAAATACATCTCTGATGTTCTAAAATCTTTTCCAGAAGATTCAAAGCATCCAGAATCAGCAATTCCCACAAATCCATACACAGAAGCAACTGCTAGCATAGAAAGAGCTTGCTCCAGTTTTAGGACTGCATTTGCCCTTTATTATCAAAGCATTTTTTGTTTAAATGTTACATATATGGCCAGTGATATTCCCTGACAACATTAAACCTTGTTTTAAATCTACAGCACTGTTCTCGATGGACCTTCCTACCACGATGGTGTAGTCTCTTTCTGAAAACTGTCTTAAGGAATATCTTAAAAGGCATCACTGAGGGATGTTTCTAGTTAATGCAAGATTTTTTTTTTCCAATAAACACTGTTCAGAAACAAAGAAATGGGACTCAGATTCAGAAACACCTCTCAATTAAAGCATTAGAGAAAGGGGCTGCTTAGACTACTAAAAGGTGCGTTTTAAAAAGTATGCCCTTGGGTAATGGACAGATTTGACTGAAGAGCAACTAATACATCATGAAAAACTTGTAGAATATTGTACTTGGAAACAATTACTGCTTTTTTAATCACTATGATCATAAGCAGACAGAAAGATCCTCTTTGCGTAAGCGCCCATTTAGGCACTAAGACTCTTATCTTCCTGACATCATAGACCAGCATCTAATTAGAGGTGATGGTGGCAAAACAAAGACTATGAAGACCAACTTTATGACTTTGAAGTCACTGGGGAAAAAGATGTGATCTAAACTACAGCAGAGAAACAGAAATTACTATAAATATGTTTTTGAAAGCTTTCATGAAATTTCAACTGCACTTTCGAGAAAATCCATATTGTGGAGTAGAATACAGTTAGGTAATAATTACTCTTTAAAAAACACAAAGCACTGTGGGATCAGCCTCAGTTACAGTTCAGTAGCTGAACCTGCAGCAACTTTAGTTTAGCTGACTTTTTTGAAGTCTTGGTCTCTCCCTCAATTGCATAGATTGTAAATTAGCAGCAGCTCAGATAGAGAAAAAAAGATCTCATACTTGAAGACGAAAAGCCTTATAAAATTCAGTAATGAAATGAATGAGATTTTAATTTCATTTAGAAATAAAAATGTTCCTCTAATTCAGAAGGTCAAATAAATTTGTATTAGGAATCAGATGCTTTGCTTAACTCTCTCAGTTAACCAAGTAGGTCAGATATTGTACTAGAACAAAAGTTATGTATTAGCATTTGTTTAAAACAGATAATACACAACTGTCTACAGATATGAAACATGTAACACAGGCCATGTTATTAAATCAAGCAAATGGATCTGTGGGATCAAGAGATGACCTAGTCCAATACATGTCAACAAACTACTGCTCCATACTATCCAGTATTTAATGTCTTGTATGACACACAAGTGGGTAACTCCTGATCTAGTCTACCTCCTAGTCTCAAGATATAATTAAGAAATGCACTTAAATTACGTGACAGATATCTCTCTATCTGTTTTTAAAAGTCTTGGTTAAAAGATATTTCAGCACCTCAGCAGTCTACAGCTCAAGAATCTCTACTACCACAAGGAAAGTTTCCCAATGATTAGCAAACCACTATCCATAAAGTCAAAGTCATCCTAAAATGCTTTTTTTGCACATTAAACAGGTATTTGGAAGCCTGCGTTTGCTGCCAAACACTGTACTTGAAGAAATCCTGTTTAATAAATTAGAGCACATTCTGTGCACTTTGGCTACTTAAGTATTATGCATCTTATTTATATACAGCTGCTGAAACTCAATACTGTGTTACAACTGAAGAATTTCTATACACAAGAGAAAAGCTCTTTTCCGTAAGCTTAGCAACATCTGTAGCTCAGCCAACACCACAGATACACCCCACAGCATTTCCCATCAGGAATCAACGCACCCTCACCAAGCAATCTGTATACCCACCAGGCCCAGAGAGGTGGGCTGGCTCAGGCTCTGCCATCTGCAGCCTGCAAATACTCCCTTCTCCAAAGGAGGAGCTGCCCCTGCACGGCAGCAGAGAGACACTCCCTGACTCCCAAAGGGTTCCGTTTCAACATGGTCAACAATGAGACAGAGGTATAAAAATAAGCTCGAGACTGACTGTCACCGTTTCTTCTAATAGCAGGCAATTATTTCAGCTGTTTGGTAAGAGTCTAGGCATATACTACGTATGCTGATGCAACTGGGTATTTTCTTTGAATTTTCCACTCTACTTACTTTCTTGCAAAATTCCGGATAGCATAGGAACAACATTGGAACAGCGTATTTCAGTTGCTCTGCTCACACACAAACACACGGTGTTTATCCATTTTTTTAACACAGTTAGACTCGTAAGTAGTGGGGAAAACATACTCCCAACTAATATTCTTTGCATCTTGACAATTAAAAAAATTCCCCCACAACCAACAACAACCACCAATAGAACATCATTTCCCTCCGATCAACTCACACCTACAATGACTGAAGTACGCCATGTCCACGGACTTCAGTCTGCTACATAACACTCACTTTCCTACTAGGCAAGAAGGAAATGTGGACAGTGGCCTTTTATTTGGCCATAAATCTACCAGACCACCTATTTTAAAGGTTGGCAAGAACTACCCTTTCCTTCAAAATAAGATGATAAATACCACATTTTAAGCCTCACTTAAACTTGAGGCCAAATTAAACTTCCTGTAAAAATAACACAAAGAATTGAAACATGAATGGGTGGTTTGAGTTTAGGGTTGGGATTTTTTTTTCCAACTGTGGGAGAAAGAATTTCTGGTGAAATTCATGTGCTGTTAGCACGTGTTATGCTTGTGTAAAAGCCAAAAGCCACCAATCTTCCCAGCCACTGCTAGCTGCTGGTGGTGTCTGAGCATGACTCAATCATTCTGAATTATTACTTCTTAATTGTTGCGTAAATACAATAAATGAAAAACACATTCAATTCATTATGGGCCTATAATGTTGGGGTTTTTTAAATTTCATCTGTTTTTCCCCCCTGCACACAGTTCCCTCAAAGCTGCTAGGGAAGTCCTCCTCAGGTTTTGTCAGTTCCTCTGCACTAAGCTGCCCACCTTTTGAGGGCACAGTTGACTGCCACATGCCATTTCCTCTATTTCTTCTCATCTAGAATTTTAATGTTAATGATTTATTTCTTGATTACCAAACACTGTATGGTGGAGTCATAACCAGATGGTTGCACTGCCTGGTTCCTACCTGTCTAACTCCTGCTTTTCATTTGTGGCCACCAATGGAAATCCCTGAGCTTTCTTAGCGGAGTATCTCTACCAATTCAACTCTTCTTTGGTTTTCCAGCACTCCTAGCTAAGTTTTTCATCAAAACAGCCTTGAGTATAATTCTGTGTATAATTCTTATATTCTTTTTCTCCACTTTGCCTCTAAAATTCTGTTCCTTAATAATTATTTCTTATTCCTTGCATTTTTCTTTCTTGCGTTATGCCCACAAGAGGGTTTAATTGACAGAAGTTGCCCTCAAAGCCTTTAATTGCACCCCTCCACTCAAATCTGCCTCAAAATGCCAGACTGCAGATGTCCAAACTGTCCTTGAACTTCTATTTTCACCTCCCTGAAGCCTAAAAATATGCATAAGAATACCTGCATCTGAAACAAACCATGCTGACCATCTGCCTGAATGGCCTTGCTTCTGCCCTCTCTTCTCAATAATATATTTATTCTGACTCTAAATCCCAGCTTCTTAAAATTCAGTTTCCCCAAACACAGAAAGCAATTTGTGCATCAGCCCAGAGATGATGACACACTATTCAGCTTCACAAACCTTTATTGGACCCTCTTGCACTGCTGAATGCAGAACAGACTTCCAATCTTAAGATTGCTACTTACGTTCACTCAGTGCCAACTTTATAACAAGACTTGTATGTTGGTGAAACAAGCTTTCCTCTATGCTTCCTCCTTCACCTGAAACTGGCTCCCTTTTTCCTGTGATGCTAACAGACCACAACCTCAAGTTCTATCCTTCCTCAGAGCCAGCTTCAGCTCACATCTGTCTATTTCTATTTAATTTTTGCAATTCTTTGCAAGTTATGCAAATGCATAAACACACACTCAGGAAAATAAATCTGCCTTATCCACAGTAATTTTGATCTTGGATCCCAAAGGTATGAGCTAATTTGTAAAATAAATCACTGCAGCTCTTTCAGAGTTACACACTTCTTTTTTGTTCAACTACATACAAATGCAGGAGAATGCATAAAGCTTAACCTACCACACAGTTACCAGTAGGAGGTAAAAACACATCGTACCCATAAACTCACATTACAGAATTACTTCTGAAAAAGTAACTTTGCTTCCCAAAAACACGTACTAGCAGTTACAACATATATCTCTGCAGAGCTTAACAAGCCTGACTAGGGCAACTGGGTATGCATTTTCAGATAATTTCAGATGCAAAACATTCCTTACTCCGTTTTTTGAAAGATAATAAACGTCCTTGACCAACTTCTGTAACTACAGACTGATAATATCATCAGATAAAATGGTAGTATCTAATGCCTGAATATTTTTTCACAAATTACTTGCACTTATTTGTAACATTCACAATAATAAATGTTGTCAAAACGCATGCTTAAGCTTCCATCTAAAACACGCAGTTCCATTGAGTTAGTGGCTCCTAATTTTTCATTTGCCTGGGTAAATCAATTACTCAGTTTGCGCATATGAGTCTGGAAACAGCACGTTAACATGACAAATTGCAACCAGCGACAGCTATTCATTGCAGTGAATTCTTTGCTTGCCTATGACTGCTGCCAAAGGTGTTTCTAAACTGCATACACAAACCCAGACCCTGGTTCATTAATGCCTTGCTATTCAGAATAGCACTTAAAAGCATGCATAACTTAAGCATAGGTAACACTGGAATGGATAGGATTTAATGAAGTCAGTGAAAGTTAAACTAATGCTCATTCACTTAAATACTCTTTTAAAAATCAGTGAAAATTTGATCTAACGCAATGCAAAATTAGAAAACAAGGAAATATTTCAATGCTTTGTCAACCTTTTCATGTTTGCATGTCAAGTGGCTCATGATAACTGCTTAAAGAATGGTGCTCTATCATCTCAAATGCCTGTTTGTTACTTGAACTTTTCTGTGTGCTTACTGAATTCCAGCAGGTAGACACAGGCTAGCATGCGTGCCTCTGTGCGCGGTGGTAGAAAACAAACTGGGCCTTATTGCTGTTTTGTTTATTAGAATGCAACACCCACTGGCTCCAGCTGAGTTACTTCTGTATCACAGTATCAAAGCTGACTTTCACAGACGAACAGCTTGTTGCCTTGCTCCCCTTTCTAAAGGTACTCCCGCCACAGGGATAAGTAAACAAGACACATCAATTCCTAAGCAGCAGCAGACCGCAGCCCTGGGTACCAATGCAAACTACTGTTGGTTTCATCTTGCTCTAACATGCCAGGTTGTACACTGCTGTAGAGCAGGGGCTGTGAAGTTTCCCTGTTGTGGGAACGACAAGTTGCAGTGGAGGTGCAAAGCAGGCAACGGGGGGCAGTTAAGTGCTTCAGCTATCCCAAACCAACCTCCCACTGCGTATGATTCAACACTGTGAAAGCAAATTAGGCCTCCTAAGTCTGACAGCTTGTAAATACGATGCTGCGAGTATAAACAATTTGCAGAAAGAAAAAAATATTGCCTAGGCCTTCAGGGTAAAATAAAGAAAAAGAGTGAAAAGGGAAAAGTGCAATAGTCTAGAAAATAACTATCTCATCGGATAGCTAACTGGGACAAAACAACCCTGTTAATTTCCTTCCCCCCGACCTTCCCCAAATCAAATGTTTAAAAAATGTAAAAAATAAAAGAACATCTACATCTTCTTGTCACGTATTATAGTTTTCATGTAAACTTATGACTTAGAGGCCATAACTCCAAGTCATAACCTTGCCAAAATTATTTCAAGAAATATGTTCAGCTAACCTTTGGGCTGGCACCTTAGGCTGGCTATTCTCTGCCTTAAGACGTAGAAAGCTGCAAAACAAATGTCCAAAAAAAGAAATTCCAGCTTTTTTTTCTGTAAGGAGGATGGACTTGGCTGGGGTTTTTATCAACTTGTTACATTCCTGGAGACTTACACACATTCAACATTCAGAGCTTTTCTGAAACAAAAAAAATTCTGGTACACATTTAAAAATGGAAATACCGTACATCAGTATTTCATTATGAGATTTAACAAACACATTCTGATACATAAGAATAATTAAATATAATGACGTGATGCTATTCTTATTCAATCAACTAAGGAGCTACACTTTGTCATGTTTCAAATGGTACATAGTTGTAAAAATTCTCATGTTTCAGGGTTTAGGTTCAATGTTTCCATCAACAGAACATAAATGCTTTTCTTAAAGAGACAGTATCCTTTCATTTAAATATAGGTATGTATTTTTAATCCTGCATCTCCACAGGGCAAACATAAAGGGTTAGCATCTGGATGCTAATTTGAGAGTAATTAAAATTACACCCGTTTATAAGTATTTGAACATCTGCAACCAATAAACATACTGGCATATAAATTTACTGGTCATTTTTATAATGTTTAAATTTTGAATGTCATCTAAATTAAAACTAATGCTTAGAGACCTTTTCATTTCTTACTACCATATGAAACTAGATACACTACAAAAGTTAAATAAGATGGAAACACAGATTTATGTTTTGGGCTTACTTTAAATCAATTTATTTGCCAATAAAATTAATGTTAGCAGCATAGCTTGTTAGGCTACATAGCCTTATTATAAAAGACTGGGACTTAAGCAACAGCAGCTCTTTGTATTTTTAGTAGTATGTGATCAACACTTAAGGGTTTGCTATGATTGCAACTTACATCGGTTTAAATTAGTTTTAACCAGAAAGTCCCTTAGGATTTGTTATAGTGGAGAGAGGCTCCCCAAGTTGTTGCTGGGCTTTGAGAGAAGCTCCAAATATGAATACGCTGCAGCTGTAAATGGTCAAATCATGTTACTGTTGAGATTTCCTTGGGAAAAACTGGACTGCAAATCTATTAGTCTATGTATGAAGTGCATGAGGGATGCAGTGGGGAAGTGGAAAAGGATACTGTATCTTTAACATAGTAAAGGTATAACTGCTTTAAAAGCATAAAGCTTCTAAGCTTAAAAAAACTGAATAAAAATAGCAAAACCTCACTTTTCTTGCATAGCAGTATTAAAGCAGTACTGCAATTCTGTATAAAATGTCTTTTCTTTGAAAAGAACCAGGGATGCACAAAAATATTTGTCATTTTATAAGAAGCAGACATGCTGCATATCAGTATTGATTAAACATTGCCAAAACAATGCATTAATATGGACTGTATTCTTGCAACCAAAAATTCAGTAACACAACTCTTACTGACTTTAAGGAGGTTTCTGCTAGCGGCTCAGTCTCCCGGAAGCTAGTATCTTCATGGTTCGTTATTGACAAAATCATGTTTTTATTTTTGTGCATCTTGGACTATACAGAATTGCCATTTCCACTGAAAGCATTGTTATGCGCAAGAAACAGAAGTCCTAAGCAGCTCATGGCCTCTTCTCCCATTGATGTATGAGATGATTCATATGGGCAAACTCCCATCAACATTATCGTTGGTTATACAAAATCTCCTTCTAGACATCAATGAGAGCGCAGCCACCTCTTCCCCCACCCCACCACCACCACCTTGCATCTCTGTAAATAGATTGCACAGTACAGACACAGTGTCTTTAAGCTCATCAGGACAGGAGCAGCAGCATAGACAGCGTAGAGTTTCTTCACGACTGTTTTAAGAAGGCAGCAGCATGCACAGTTCCCAGCAAAGCATTTGGTTATGCCTGCATCTGCTACATCAGCTTGTACAAGCTCCCCTCTCTCTCTCTCTCTTGCAGGTCCTCTTAAGAACCTCCTGAAATAGTATGCTTTCTTCTAGGTTTGACTAAATCTCAATGCTAACCTGACATCTTTCAGTTAACGTTTTTTAATGATGCAGCGCTAAGGGGAGGTGTAAACTGATGGCTTGACTTATACTTTTACTAATGGGCTATTTTACTGCATACCTTCTTGATTGCTCTGTCTCTAGGCTTTTAAGCCAATTGTCATGGGTTTAGCACGAGGTGGTGGCAAACTATGTTGCTGACCTATTCTGGTTTTGCTCTCTAGGTAAAACACTAAAACCTCAGCACAGGGAGATAGCCAGATGGAGTTACAACAGACAGACGCTCTGAAAGAGCACACTCATCTTCACAACCCCTTCTCAAGACGGACTTCATAGACTTTGTTATTGTTTAAGGAGAATTCAACACTGAAATGAGTGAAGTAACCAAATAACTTGTAAAATTACTTGTAATTACTTGTAAAATCCATGTTCAGTGGGATTTTACTCCTGTTAAGAATCTTTTGCTGGTCAAACTTTCTGTCCAGCAGACAAAATCTCAGATTACCCTCTGCTGACTCCAACAGTCATGCAGACTCATGCCAACAGAGCATGTGACAGTAGATCTGCATGCATTTTTAGAAGCTGCAGATCCAACCTTCTATTTTGTACATACGTGAACACAGCAAAAGGAACCATTTTTGCCATCGCCTCTAGCAAAGGAGTTGTCCAAACTGTAATCCAGAATGAGAATTCAAGCCGGTTTATATTGCTTTTCTTAAAAAAAAAAAATCTTGCTTAACATTTTAAATCTATGTTAAAGTACTATGTCTTTCTATAGTTCTTGACTGTTAAACTGAAGCTTGGAATTTTGAAGCAAAATGCAGCCTACATCTTTAGTGTGCCTTGACTACATATAACTAGCATACAAATCAATTACAAACAGACATGCAGCCAAGTACAAAGCAGATGTATTTTGTTCATGAAAGACACACGCATGTGGAAACCATTTTTATAGCTTTTGAAAGAACTAGAGATATTTGTAAGCCAGCTAAAAGCAAGGCAGGTAGACCATTAGTTCTAAGAATAACTTTCAGGGAACCAAGACGAATTAGCGGCAGAAATGTCCACGAGGAACTACTATTTTTCAAATAACTCCTAGCATGGCCTGTTGGAAACTGAAGGAAAGAACTTCCTCTTTCACACTGGGGAGTAAAAAGCATGACACTACTTCTCACATAAGCCTCTGCATGAAATGAGTGCATCTCTTATCCCATATTTCAATTTTCTGACAGGCTAACCAGGCTCCAGAGCTCAGTATGCAAGTGTATATTCACAGTTGATTTCTATACACTAGATTATCAGCAAGGGTCAGTCAGCAGTGGTTCCAAGGGACTTTCCTCCTGCTTGGCCTACCTCTGACCTAGCAGAGACACTTGGACAGGAAGGCCCAGATTATCCTTTCCTTGAGAAACACTCAAGAAGACAGCCATCCCTGAAGAATAGTGTCACAGATATCTTATTAGGGCGATGGACAGGCTTCAGCAGGTCTCCTGGACTACAGCAGCTAGAATACAGGAATGGACACGACTGTTTTCTATTCTGCAGTTGACATTTCTCATCCAGCTCAAACAACTGAGCTCCAGCCCTACCACTGCTGGAAATTCTCTTCCCCCAAGTATTTTAAACCGTGAAAATTAATGCTAAATAACACATTTAAAAAAAAAAAAAAAAAGTTGAATCAACTTCCCAAGGCAATTTTTTTTTTTCTTCTGGCACACAAAAAAGTGCGTTTGTGCAAGATGTGTGCAATGATGCATGTCCCAACTTGGTCTTTCCTGTATGCTTTAAAACCAGTTTAATTGGTTCTGGGTTAGGACAACACACTCTGTACCACAGATGCATTTGCCTTACAAAGCAAACGGAGCTATGAATTAAAAATGTACTGTTGATAGCTGCTCTTACCAAAAACGCTCTGTCACAGGAAGTCAAAACCCCCTACTCTGAAAGAAGAAATCCTGAAGAAACTCTTTCTAGCCTCACTTTTGCTCTGGGTTATAGTTTTGCGGTGTGCACAACAATAACACATAAAAATGCAAGACAACAGCCCTATTTTTACACACATCTCATCAGGTCCTTTATCAACATACCATTTTTCACAGAAGTAGGCTTTTATGTGATTGCTCCCACTACTACTTATTAAGGTGCAAGAAATAATCCCACAGGCTGAGCAACAACATGGGATTTTTGGACTAATTTCAACTGGGATATTTAACATCTAACTTTAAAACACTGATGCTGTGAGTCCATCAGTGTAAAGGATCGGCTCTACCGATGATGTAGGTACTTCACATGAACTAAGAGTTGTTTTAACATTTCTGCTGCTTCCAAGTCAGCCTTTCTTCACATCAGGTTTAACCAATAAACCTGGTTTATATACCAGATCAAAACCTCAGAAAGGCTACTTAGTTATGTTAGTGACAGCATATATCCACCGTTCTACATCTAGATTAAGCCACTAAATAAGTGTGGATGGATTTTTAATTTACAAGGACTTAGAAATACCAAGAAATTTGAGTTACGTTCGTTCAGCCTCTTTGAAAACACAGCTATATTTGTATCAATCTCAACATGGATCTCACTTTGGTATTCACAGCCTGCGAGGAAGAAAAAATGAAATCCAACCTGTTTCAAAGTTCTCAATTATTGCAGTTGGAGGGACACCTTCTAAGTGCATTTGCTGGAATTGGAAAGGACATTTGGGAAGGCAATTTCATGTCACAGCCGACACAGACAGGCTTTGGAAGCAAATTTACAGATAGATCAGACCTATGTGCACTTCCTTACATGTGCAAGTCTTGATAGGTGTAATTTATTAACAGGAGACAGAAGATGTTTTAAAGGAGAGTGCAAATTAAAGGAGGGGCCTGATTTCAACTTCTTCCTACACGTTTATAAGAGTGAAAAAGACAGCTGAGTTATGCTGACTTGCGTTACTAAGCAGCAATAAGCACAGTTATGCTCTATGTGCACTCCTTTGTCAGTCAAAGGGACATAAAAGGAATTACTCCACACTTCACAAAAGCAAGTTTAGCTAACGCAGTTCAGTTTCCATTTGCAACTGTATGGATGGATTATGGATGGAAGATCAGGAGCACTGAGTTACCAAGGCTTAATCAGTTACTGCTTGTCAGCTGTGCCACAATCCTACTCTGTTAGACCCGACATACACAGGCTTAAACCTCTGTCACAATTAAACCATTACCTTAAATCACACAGTTGGTTTAAACTAACACTTTTGTTCTCAATAGCCATGGGCAGAAAGCATGCCCACGCGTGTTTGGTGGAGCAGCTCAGCTGGACAGCAGAAAATGTATTCAGGTATGTTAGTGATCACTTGCCCATGGCTCATTGTGATTCAGAGCTCTCTGTAAAATGGGACAACCCTCTCATGTATCGGAGCCTATATTCTTGCTACACTCTGGCTCCAGCATGGCTCCCACCTTACATTTGTTGTCAGAAAGATAAATTCAGAGGTGATCAGTGCCTACACAGTAAACTATGCATGAGTAAGCAGGTGAGAGTCCAAAGGTGCTGTAGCACTCCCAGGCATAGCAAGGATGGCTCAAACTAGTTTGAGAAAAGCAGTTCAAGCTCACTAATAGAGCTTAGCGTTACTGCCTGAATATTGCAGCTTCTTTTTTGGATTAATTTATAAATTGGGTCTCACTATTAATTTTTAAGCCTGACTCTATACTTGTTTTCATTGTGCAAATACAATTTATTCTAGCAATGCCAAAGAAAACATACATCTAGTAGAAAAAGTCTGACATGTATTTATGCCACTCATTTTGGGAGCAGGACTAAGAAGTTTGCCTTTCTCCATAGAGAAAGTAGGAGAAATAATTGTGTACTTGACTTTTTGGAAATTTTTCAGTGATATCCTTTTGTACAGTAAAACACTCAAGTTTTGCTTTGAGGCCAGGAATGCTGCCTTCTGTGCCAGGGTAATCCTTCAGACCAAATGCCACATTCCCAAGGTGGAGAGTTGACTACAGATTTTCTATTTGGCTGCGAGCACTAAAAGGATTCATTTAGTGTAATCTCCCACTCTGTGATATAACTAGAATTTTCATCCCCCACAACTGGGGCAGATTTTCTTGCTTTATTTTGCTAAGAGTTTGTCTCCCATTTAAAAACTAGAAGGAGCTGTTACGTTTTTAATAAGGTCTTCACCCAAATGTCTGAGACTCTTCTGAACCAGCAATTCAAAAATTATCAGTACCCAGAGTGTGTGAGAAAAAAAAAAATGGGGAAAAAATGCATTTAGACACCTGAAGAATAATTGTATTCTTTCAAAAGTCTGGTCGCAACTACTGGAGATGACCACAGAAAATGCATCTGTGCACTTCTTGGAAACGTGCATGGAGAACAAATCTGTGAATAATGGACTAAAATGCAGTGGAAGGAGGTGAGAATTCACCTAGCTTTAGCCTTAAAAAAAAAGAGCATTTATGGTATTTGAAAAAGTTGGCACTACAAATGACCTTATTGATAAAATTCAAGCAGTAAAAAATAAAAAATACTTTCTATTATTACTTTTGTCTCGTTTTCAACTTTTAGTTATGAATCTTTTGCTAGCATCGCTTTATGCTATTCCTGTCTCCCAAGATGATAAAAATGCAAGCCCAAATCAGACTTGGTAATAGTGAGAAATTAAAGGACAAATATAACTGAAATTGACGTACACCTTAACACAAGCTGCAATTTATGGTCACAACACAGGAGACAACTTGTTTAAGAAAAAGGCCACAGTGAGACCCTTTTAGGGTTTTGGATTTTTGGGGGTTTGTTCTTTTTCTTTTTTTTTTTTTGTAAACAATGCAAATTATTGATACTTGCCAGTTAAGCCTTTGTAGCCCCAAACATTGAAATGCTCAATAATTTTCAAATAAAACTGTGTTATGAAAGATGGATATAGATTTTGTCATCTCTGGAACAGCCTCAATCAACCTACTTCACATTCTCCTTCCTTCTCTACAAATATTCATCCCAGAGAAAGGACTACTTGTTACCAACTGCAGCCCTAAAAATCAAAATGATTCATGGTATGGACTGAGAGGTATCAACCTGAGAACTCTGCATCAAAAAAAAGTATCAGGGATATTATATTACAGAAGTACTTTACATAGCTTTTTTATCAGTCATCTTATATACCTATTAAACATTGTAGGCTTTTAACACACTTGGGAAGGAAGAAGCCAATCTTGCTGTTTACAGATTTGAACAAAACCTTTGCTGAGAGTCTACAGTTGCATTGCCAATGCTGTTTCTGTCCTTTGCCTAATATTTGCCACCTACAGTCACTGCCCTGCAGACTAAGCAACTTACAGTATTTAATACCTGTTTTACTTCAAAAATGGCTTGGCAGAAAATGATCTAGTTTGCAGATGTTTGTATTAAAATTAAAACACAAAATGAAAACCAGTATTTATAGATTCACTGCTGCAAAAACTTAGGGGATATCACTCATGTATGCACTGTTAAACACATGAGCGAGCGTTCCCAGTATCAAAGGCTGTAATTTTAACAAGCTGAGGTCTCTTTGACACTCTGTTTTAACTTCTACACAGTGCTAGCTGCCACAACAGAATAACTTTTGAAGATGTAGTTAATGATGAAGACTTATCTACTTGGTTATCCTGCAATTGTATCAAAGATTCTGGACAGATGTGAGAATCTCAGAGATGTTTCTCTTCACGTGTGACCCAATAAAAGGATGCTGTCAGGTATATTTATACCCTTAGTTTGGTGTTACTAAAAGAACGTTTGAACTTAATGCCAATTGGAACATTTCCATTGACTTTCTAAGTGAAATGTCAATAATTTGGTTTTCCTTCCTGGATGCAAATATTCTCGCCCTGCAGTGCCTCTAACATGACACAGTGTAGTGTTACATCAGGCTATTAGACCAGAGCATGAAATGAAGCAGAAACCAAACAGAGATTCCCAAATTCTCATTGCCCTAACTGAAGTTTACCTGACTTGACTGCAATCATTTTTAGTACTGTTAATAATAGACAGAATTTTAACCTGACAACATCCTTATAAGTCAGTCAGACTCACACGTGCAAAAGCCTAAGCCCTGTGTTGTAAGAATGTGTGTGAACGTGTGAAAGACGTGGCTAGGTGTGTGCAAGCCTTTTCTACAAGTGACTAGAAGCCCCAGCAGCAGTGATACTCACGCTGGCATTGTCCCCAGGACACTCGGGCCCAGCCCCAGCAGCAGTCAATCCTACTTCCAAACCGACACAGTCCTGTAGAGGAGATTATTTGTCTGGGCCACCTGAACAAGGGAGTTCAAAAAAGTCTGGTGAAACATTTTGGAAGCAGCTAAAATTATTCTATGATTAAGAAAAGACAAAGACCAGCAAAGACCTCTCCTGCATCGAGATACGGACTTCTATCATTAGTACTGTGTTTAGTTCAGAAAGTGTAAATGGCTATAGGCAAAGAGGGGCAAAGATAATTAGGGTAACTTTGTAAAGCCTGAAAGAACTGACATGCTTTGCAGTATGCTCACTGCTGCCACTCCCAGGCTGGTATCGAATAATTTCCAAAGTCTGAAACAGAATTCACAACACAGAATAAACCACCATCATAAAGTTTCAGCATTGGTTTATTTCACAATATATAGCCAAATTTTCTCACTGAAACACTAAAGAAAAAAAAAAATATATCAACCCCAAAGCTTCCTGAACTGTTAAACAGGAATTAAATACAGAAGGAGAGCGGTAGCCTTCCCTCGTTCCAAGGAAAAGACACCGCAGTCTCAAGCAATTACGGAGCATTGGCACAGGTCATTGCCGGTTCTTAACGACACGCTGAAACAAAGCGAACACCGCAGTCGAACAACCCCGAAGCGGCAGCCCCTCGGGGAGGGGTCCGGCCCGGCTGACCCCGAGGCGCCGCTTTTGGGGGGCAGACGGCTGCTGGCAGCGCCCGCGGCGCCGCCTCCCGCCCGCCCGCCCTGCGCCCCCCGCCGCACCTGACGCGGCCCGGCACCGCCCGGTGCGCCGCGCGCCTTCACCTCGCCCCGTGTCGAAACCCGAGTTGCAGTCCTCACCCTAACTCTGTTCCAAGTGCCCCGAGGCGTCAATAAACTAATTTTACTCTTACGGCACGCGAAGTGCTTCGGCTTTAATTCTCGCAGGACGTAGCCCTGCCAGAGCGATGAACTTCTGACGCCGCAGCCCCTGTTCCGATGCGCAACCCCGGCCGGCTCCGTCCCGGGGAACCCCCGCGGCGGCACCGGGCCCCGCCATCCCCGCGCCTCCACCTGCGGCCGCCCGCCGGGCCCCTCAGCCCGCCGGCCCCTCTTCTCGGCTTGCAGGGGGGCGGTGGTGTCCCGCCGAGGGCTCCCGGCCGCCCCCGCCTCAGCGGGAGGCAGCCCCGGGGGCCGGTAACGAGCCCCCCCGCCGCCGCCATTTCGCGCCCCGGCGGTCTGGTGGCAGCTAGGAGCCCCGCGGGCCGCCACAGCCGCGGGCGGCCAAGCCCCCTGCCCGCCCCCGGGGAGAGCCCGGGCTCCCTCCGCTCTCCCCGCGGGGGGCTCCGGGCCGCCTGAGGAAACACCAACTTCCCTGCCCGGCCGGCCCCCGACCACCGCCCGCTCGCCCCGCGGGAGCCGGTGCCTACCTTCTGTCAAACTCCCCGGCCGCCCCCAGGGAGAGGCAGCACGCCAAGAGCAGCCGCAGGGAGAGATCCATGGCCGACGGGGCGGCCTGGGGTGGGCGGCGGAGGCTCTCCCCACCGCCGCGCTGCACGGCGGACCGCGGGGCGGGGAGGGGAGGGGTAAATCCCGGCTGCCGCCGACACCGGCTGCGGGGCCACAGCTCCGGCGGCGAACCCCTCTCTCTCTCTCTGTCCGCCCGCCTCGCTGCCGGGCGGAGGAGGCACTGCGCGGGGAGCGGCAGCGCCGCCCGTCCCCGGCAGAGGCGCCCGCGGTCGGGCCGCCCGCCTCCCCGCTGAGGGGCACCGGGCGGCCCGCGGAGCACCCCCCGCCTCCCCGCTGAGGGGCACCGGGCAGCACCCCCCGCCTCCCCGCTGAGGGGCACCGGGCGGCCCGCGGTCGGGCCCGGCTCTCCGGTACACCTGGTGTAGGAGGTAGGGGGGAAAGGAGCCCCCAACTCCTCCTGACAGGGGCCCGAGCGAGGCAAAAGCCGCAGGCTGAAGACACCAAGAAGGGCGGGCTTTGTTTTTATAAGCTTTTCTAGCTCGAACTTCGTGAAGGAGGAGGGCCGCCCGCTCCTCTCTGCGAGCAAAGTCCACATCTAAAGCCAAGAACATAAGATTCGGCCGCCTTCTGCCAACCGAACTTCTCCCCAAATGAAGCTTTTTGAAATAATTACAAGGTATACGTGGTGGGGTTGTTTTTTTTTTCTGGCTCAAACACTCCTATTAATAGCTCTCACATGTTGGCATATATGACATAAGGTGTCCAGAAGAAAAAAGTGACAAGTTTAAACATCACCCATGCAGCAGGTAACAACACCCTAGCACCACTACCGACAGCATCTCTACGTTAACATGTGTCCTGGTTTGAGGTAAAACCAGACCAATTTTGGTCAGTGAC
>RSEF01000004.1:46611234-46636588 GCA_003993805.1 Himantopus leucocephalus | reverse complement strand
CCCCCCCCCCCCCCCCCCCCCCCGCCCCCAGCAGGGTCACCTACAGCTGTTTGCCCAGGACCATGTCCAGGTAGCTTCTGAATAGCTTCAAGGATGAAGACTCCACAACCTTTCTGAGCAACCCATGCCAGTGCTCAGTCACCCTCCCAGTGAAAAAGTGTTTCCTGATGTTCAGATGGAACCTTCTGTTTGTGTCCATTGCCTCCTGTCACCAGACACTACTGAAAACGGCCTGGCTCCATCTTCTTTACACCTTCCTTTCAGATATTTGTCCACATTGATGAAATCGCCCCCTGAGCCTTCTCTTCTCCAGGCTAAGTGGTCCCACCTCTCTCAGTCTTTCCTCACCGAAGACATCATAGAATCATAGAGTTGTTAAGGTTGGAAGGGACCTTTAAGATCATCTAGGCCAACCATTAACCTAACCTGACAAAACCACTTCTAAACCATATCCCCAAGTACCACGTCTACCCTTTTTTTAAACACCTCCAGGGATGGTGAATCCACCACCTCCCTGGGCAGCCTATTCCAATGTTGGATAACCCTTTCAGTGACAAAAATTTTTCCTAATATCCAACCTAAACCTCGCCTGGCTTAACTTGAACCCATTTCCTCTCGTCCTATCACTTGTTCCAGATGTTTCAGTCCCTTAATCACCTTAGTGGCTCTTTGCTGGACTGTCTCCAGTAGCTTTGTATTTGTAGCTCTCTTGTACTGGGGAGCCCAGAAGTCGACACAGCACTCCAGGTACGGCCTTACTGGTATCAAGTAGAGGGGAAGGATCACCTCCCTTGACCTGCTGGCAATAAACCTCCTAATGTAGCCCAGGATACCATTAGTTGCCTTTGCAGCAAGGGCACATTGCCAGTTCATGTTCAACTCGGTGTGCACCAGGACCCCCAACCTCTTTTCTGCAAAGCTGCTTTCCAGGCAGGCAGCTGAAAGAATATCGCGTATGGGGTTGTTCTTCCCCAGGTGCAGGACTTTGCACTTGCCTTTGTTGAACTGCATGAGGTTCCTGTCAGCCCATTGCTCCAGCCTGTCGAGGTGCCTCTGGATGGCAGCGTGACCCTCTGGCATATCAGCCACTCCTCCCAGTTTTGTGTCATCTGCAAACTTGCTGAAAGTACACTGTGTCCCATCATTCAGATCATTAATGAAGATGTTCAACAGAACTGGACCCAGTACTGACCTCTGTGAAACTAATAATTTATACCAACAAAGTTTTTGTATGTTTTAAGTCAAAAGCAAAAAAGATCTCATAGAAGTATAGTGTAGTAATAAATAAAACACGACTGGTATGATGAGTATTGCACAGCCTTATAATGCCTTTCAGCATTACAGATTTTGTTTGTGGTTTTCATTAGGTAGGCTTTGAGAGACTAAAACGTGCACGAAATTCACGTCTTCAGAAGGGGATGGAAAAGATTTAAGATGGGTTTAAGTGCTCAGTATGAAAGGAAATGAAGTTTCAGGGTTATCTACAGGTTTTTGGTAGACAGTTACTGATTCTTCTACATTCTGCTAAAACAATGCAGTAACATTCAATTTTACTTTGCACTATGTTGTTCTTGAAGCTGTATATTCCAAAACACTACGTCCAAATAACAATTCTAAAGACTTCTGTGGGTTTTCATGGATATCTTTTGAGAGCAGACAATAAATCTGGGATTCCATTTTAAAATGCAGTTTGACACATGCCTGAACTGTTGAAATAAACCAGAATTCTCCTGAACTACAATTTTCGTAAGGCAGAGGAATATAATAGCTCTGGCTGAGATGGATTGGGAGCATCAGACTAGAAGCCTTTTCCATCAGTAATGAAGATATTCTACAGAAGGAAAAGTGAGAAAATTTCAGGAATAGAAAACAAATTCTAATGGCTAGCACAAAAGGAAAGGGGAACCTAAGAAAGAAACTGGAGCAAAGCTGTTAACAATTTTAAAAACTGGTTTGCAGACCATATCAAAATGTTCTAGGACAAATGAAAAACAGTCCAAAATTCAAAGGGCCCTGTAGAGCTTCAAGTAGCAGAATCCACACGTAACAGAATTAATGACAGAATTAATGAACAGCTCTATGGACAGACAGAAGATGGAAATAGGACAAAGGGATAAATGTTGGCTCCTGTCCCATTTCAGAAAGTACATTTTATTCCTGTCTTTTTAGTTCTAACACATAAATAACCATGACTGATAACTCTGCCTGGTCAAGTAGGGGGAAGAATTAGAGTTGAAAAGACAGACAGGAAAGTGACTGTAAAAAGCTCTACCTTCTTTCAAGAACTATAGGCTGAACTACTCTAAAATATTTTGCAATAATCTAAATAGTGTAAAAGCTACACCTTTAAACTGACAAACTGTCAACTCTGCAAGACAGAGGGAAACTATCCAGATAAATGAGGTGCCACTTTTCCTTTGAGTGCTGTTAAAGAACATCAGCTGCCCTTCAGAAAATTAGACTGTCAAGCTTGCATAGTACTCATCTCTACTTTTACTGAAACTGAAAGCAAAGCAATGATCATATAAAGAAAAAAGGAATACATTTTAAACATGTTAAATGAGGAAGCAATCAAAGGAAGTCCACTTGAAGGATCAGGTTTGTTTGTACTGTAAATGACATTAAAGATGCTAATCTCTGGTTCTTGGCTCTCAGAAGCTTACGATTTTGGGATTCAAACCAACAAACATTTGAACCCAAACCCAGTTGTATTGAAATTTTAGTTGATTTAGTTTATGAATCATTTCCCCAACATCAATAGCATTGCTGACATGAATAAAAAGTTAGTTGTGCACACTTGTAGAGCAACTCTACATTATACGAAACCCCAAAGAACACTGCATCAGTGTGCACTAGGGACGTGTTTCTTTAAGCAGACATGTCCCAGAAATTTCTATAGAGTCCTCCTGTATGTCAAAGCCTGACTGATTTTCTCACTCTTCATACAACGACAGCACATGAGGGTCTGGAGTATAGCTTAGAATAAACTAGCACCTCCCGGCATTTACTGCTTTTAGTCATTTCTTCCTATTTGGCCCATAGGTGTCAATTTCAGCTTTGATTTTCTTGGTTCAAACCAGAAAATTACTGAGTAAAGAAAGGTATTATCTACTCTTTCACAACGTGTGGAAGGTGCATACAATTAGGAGAGCCAGACAGCACTTACAGAAAACCTAACGTGCTTCATGTAAGGTATGAGTCTAATGGACTTGATCACCCAGGAATAAAGTGTTACTGTTCAAAAACAGCTTGAGAGCAACAGCTAAAAACTTTGTTGGACTGCCTTCTGCACTGCGTTGACTCTTCTCTGTAGATGAAGGTAGGTATTAAGTCATAGCAATGTTGTGCATGTGTATGCCTACATTTTCATAGTTAACAGATGACCTTCAGAAAGATACTAACATTCTTCAAGATCAGATGTGCAAGACTGACTATCCTGAAAAATTTAAAAACTACTTTCTAATGATCTCTACATACAGCAGCGAATTCTGAATACGGATGGTAGACACAGAATGGTGCTGTGTTATCCTCAGAACTTGAATGCTCCCACTTCTTTCAAGCAAGGTAAGTGCTAACATCAAATTAATTAGATGATTTATGTCCATCAGGTTGACAGTAAACATGTCAATGGTATTTACTCTTGTAACAGTAGCTATTGTGTATACTAATAGTATAGAGATATCCTGCTAATGTAAGATTATCAAGAGCTAAAACCAACTGCAATTGCAAAGTCTCTCAGTAAGGATTATTCAGCTGGAACGTGTTTTACTTTAGAGGGCTTTTTAGTATTTATTACAGAGCATATAAAAGTGATCCAATTGTAATAAAGATTCATAAACTAACTGAAGGTTTCAAATTGCGTAATTGCTTTAAATCACTTTTAAAAGGATTTGCTTTTCCAGAATCCTACTTTGAACATGAAATGTTACCCCAACATGGATGAGGTATCTATTTATAACCCAATGTTTGTGTGTAATGGTCAAATGCAAAAAAAGAGGAACTGAATGTTTATTTTAGTCTTGACTTTAATCCAATACTTTGTGTAATTTATCCTGAAATTCTAATTATATCCCCCTATATAAGCACTGCAAATATGAAAACTGAGAGAAAAATCTACTTGCTAGAGCTTTTTTCCTCTTCTTTTTCCAAAGTAAAGAGATGCTTGTGGTCAAATTACTTAATGAAAAGAATTCAGTGTGTCAGCAATCATCCCAACAAAGAAAACATGTCCATTTACAGTATTGTTTAACTATTTCTATAGTTGGTGACCACATTAAATGGGTATTTGAATAGGAACATGCCAGATGAATAAAAACAACCTTCATGGGTGCCAAACATTAGCTATTTTTACAAAATTAGCTAAAAGCATGCAAAAGCAATGTGCAAGATTACACACACCTACTATAACTACTGGCCTCTTAGGCAACATGCGTAGTCTATAGCTGATGTGATTTCGTTTAAGAAAGCAATGTCAGTAAAATACACCAGCCTGTTATGTCATCATCCAAGCCATAAATATGTATTATAGCTCAGGAACTGTAACACAGCAGGGCTATGAAAATGGGTGTCTATTCATGAAAGCAATCTACAGTTTATGCTGAAGTACACGAAAAACAATGTTAGCTGGACAAAACCCGTAATAACCAGAAGCTGTGTAGTTCAACAGCCTTTTAGTAGTTAAGAATAAAATTGAATCAAAGTTAATTTTAAGAAGTCAGCCACTTAGACCTCAATTAAAGGAAGGCGCCTGGAATTTGCAACAGTGAATCAGAACTTTGATTCTTCTGGCTGCCAATAGTGGTCCAGACCAGAGGCCGCCCAGAAAGGAGCAACAATGTTTTTAACCAACAGCAGTTGGCTCAAAGTTCTTGGCTTAAGTTCTAAAGCATGAGGCTTCCATCCCCCATGATCCTTCCCTATCATCTATTTTAACCATGGATAACTTCATTATCCTTATTTAAAAACCCTCTATTTAAAATGTGGCTCAGTGATAGTTTGTCATAGGGAATTCCACTGGCTAAATACAGATGCCACAAAGAAACACGCATGTTATAAAAACAACCACTAAACCTTTCGGTTTGCAAACTTAGTGTAGAACTCTGGTGATGTCAGTAAGTTGGTTATTTTTTCCCAGACCACCACTTTTGTATTTTCTTTGCAAAATAATAGGATTCTTTGTATATAAGCTACTAAAATCACCCACATGATTTTTGTCACCTTATGCTTGTGTTTTAGTATGTATTCTTATACAGACCGAATGCAACCAAATAGTAGGTCGGCTTGTCACAAAAAACACAGAAGCAGCTATTACATGTTTCAATTGAAACAGCCATAGATAACCTAGAAATGGTCCACAGTCCAGGAAATACCAAATGAAAATCCTCTCTACAAACATGGGGGTGGGTGGGTGTGTGGGGGGGGTGTGTGTGTGTAGGGAAACAAAATTGCTGGAGGGAGTGAGCTCCACAGCTGGAGAATCTCAAATAACCATCCTCCATTCAGCTCACCCTTCCCTCTCCACATTTACACCCCACTGCTCCTCTCCACATGCTTGCACCAAAAGTATACTGGCTGTCTTGAAAATATTAAGCTAAAACATCTGATAAAAGTCAGATGTTCCTCAGTCGAGTAGTTACTGTGTGGCTTTTTTTTTTTAAATGAGTAAATTAAAAGTTAATTTTAGACTTGTTCATGTTTATTTCATAGGCAAGAAAACTTACCCATTTCCTCCATGTTTAACATTTCCCATCATACCATAGCCACAACCTGTTTCTCCCACTTAGACACTGTTGCCAATTCATACAAGTCCAATAGGAGTAGATAGGATACATCTGGGAGAGCCAGCTGGCATCATCATGAGACTGCTCTTCATTGTCTTTGAAATGTTGTGAAGACTGGGGAGGTTCCCCAATGATTTCAGAAAGGTAAATCCTAGGAAAAATCATAGAGCAAGCTCTCCAACCTGATACGTCTACGATTTCGACCTAACTTTGTAGCCTCTGTAAGAAACAGGTATCACCTCCCCACGCAAGCTCTAAAACTGCAAACATCCTCTCCTTTTTCTACCTGCAACATCATTTTAGGAAAATTTGTTCTGGCATATCAAACCCTAATCACTCCCAAATGTAACTGGAATCATGCCAAGGCATCTGACATGCTCCTGTTTGGGGGTGAACAAAATTACAGAAAACCAAAGAAAAAAACACTAAAACTGAGAAACACAGAAAAAGTTGTGCATCGAGACAATGCTGGAGATAAAGGAAAGGTAACTGTTGAGTTTTCTGTTCCATGGCACAGATGAATTTACTGTTGCATTGTTTACCTTAGATATGCCTTTTTACTACTTTCATACAATGGAGGTGATTTTCCTTTGTCTCTTGTGTCCATGACTGGAAAACTGCATTTCTCTTGACTATAACTTAGAATTATATTGCTATAATTGGTGGTGTTTGAGCTACAACATGGTGGTACTAGTAACAGTTTAAAGTACAGTTACTTAGTCTGTCTTCTTACATTTGAAAACACATTCCTTGCAAAAATTCTATTATAATGTTAAATGAAATGTTACAATACTAAGTGCAGCAAAAGCAACCAAATACTAATAAAAATGTTTAAAATTACAACAATGACATATTAAAGGACATATTAAGTACACTGGCATGTTATTTTAAATTGACACTTTAACACTCAGAAAAAGCTGTTAACAATTAAAAATATGCACGGAATGCAGTTCCAACACACCCAAAGTAACAATCTGGGTTGGAAAACCAGCACTGGGAGAGGGGAAAGTGAGAAAAATGGGAGCTATAATAGCATACTAATAGAAAGATAAAATGACAATTACTTAGGACTGACAAAAGTATAAGGATTTTAATGCAAACTAATGTTTTTGATGGATTAAAGTGCACAAAAATATTAAAAACAGTTTCTGAAATTAGATTTTGGCTTTGACATAGGAACACAGCTAAGAAACACAAATGCCTTTTTTCTGTATGCTATATGTATTTCTAGTCCTTTTGCAACTAGCAAGTGGTAGTTTATCCAAATTTCATGATCACATACATAACAACATAATTACTAACATTATTTTAGTTCTTATATATGTAAGATTCTCCTGACTCCACCACTCATTTAACTGTACTCTGATACTGAGGGCAGACAGAACAGAGATTTTTTTTTCTAAGCTTCAAGAAATGTAATTAAATCCTCACCAATATACAAATACCATATTGGGCACTAATGTTGATGAATGCATTCCAAACTCAAAAAGACACCCATTGAAAAGAAGGGATAATTAAAAAAAATAAGCTGTATCAACAGTAATACGATTAGCAATAAATTATTTCTACACTCCAATGTACTCACTGCAAACTAACCAAACCATAGGTGGCACACAAGTGTGTAGGTACAGCAGATCTAAAAAGGAGAACAAACGGTATCACATCAGCATTATGTCACCCCATCAGCAGCATCTTTCAACCTTCAGATTTGTTAAGTAAGAAACATTTCTTCTCTGCAGGTGGTTTATCTATGCATTTTTATCAGTGGGTAGTGTAAACGTTTTACAAGATTTTCATGGTGAATACAATAAAATGGCGTTGCAATACATCTTACATATGGTTGTCCCATACACAGGTGCAGAATTTTACAACCCGCTGATGAAATGCTTCCTTGGTGCTGAAAGAATCAAGCGTCCATTGTGAGCACGTTTCCTATTGGATTAGGCACATGCAGTACACCTCTCTGGACTATCACTGCACTGTTATGCTTTGGTACTTACACACGCCATAACCCATCTCACTTGCATGTCTGCTCCACTCCACAGCAACTACCGGCTGTATCTCTCTGGGAAAGTACAAAGACCTCACCCTGGATATTTTTTGTTCTAGCTCTGCATTCCACACTCATTTTCCACTCTGCTGCATGCATGTCTGATGTAGCAACCTAGAGTATTGCAGAAGATTTCTGCCATTGTTCAAGTACGATATATATAAACAGTTCAAGAGCTTTTCATCAGGATGTCACAACTCCAATACTGTATTACAGACTCTATTAGTCAAGTCTCACTCAGCCTCTCAAAAGATCAATTTAACACCCCCAAAAAGATCAGTATTTACATTTGAAGCTAAGTCAGATGTTTTTAAAATAGAAGTCCCTTAAAAGTTTTCAAATACCCGCAACAATGGAGTCTAAACATAGAAGGTGCTCAGTACACAAAAACAATTAAAAAGTGATGTTTTGAAAGTCAGTGGATGAAAACCTATTGTCGCCAGTATCATGGAGAGTTCGCCTTCTTCAGTGCAGCCGTGATTTCAAGCCTCACGTACCCTGAGCAAGTGCTCTTCTAATTCTTAAAGCTCAAGAGAAATCTTTCACTTAAGGAAGAATGACAAATTTGTCACAAGGAATGTGACAGTAAAGCTGCTGAAGCAATAGAGGTACATTTCAATTCACACAACAGGTTCATATTTCTCAATGATATTGGACAACTTTTTTTTTTAAAAAAAAGATTAGTACTAAATTAGTAGTCATATTCTATATTAGCAAACCTGTTTCAAGGGCTCCATCAAAGCTCATGCTGTGTAAACTTATGAAAGGTCAGCAACAACCAGGTAAAATGTAGTCTGAAGGGGAAAAAGCACATAATTAGTCAATAATTTAATTTCTAGAATCAGTGATTACTTAATTAACAAGAATACTCAAATAATATCACTCACTTTCCATAAAATGAGTATTTCCACTAGCACCTTAAAAAAACAAACAACAACTACGTAGGCAAAACATTCAAGCATTTAAGTGAAATAATTTTGAGTTACAAGTTAGGAAACATACCACTTGACACATACGAAGTTTAAAAACTATTCTGTTTTCACTCAGAAATGACCTCAGTGATTTATTACAAAACTATCTGAAACACTTCCTTACATCTGAGGCTCATCAGGGGAATTTTGAAAATACAGGTATTTTCTTAAGTTTACTTTGAGGAGAAGAGTGCAGAGCAGGACACTTCATTATTCATTTAATCTCTGAGTAAATAAAAGCTACAAGCAAACAGAAAATTCATTTGGTTTCAGTTTTACTGTTTGCACATAATCTTAATACATTATTAACTTAGGAAATTGAATTTCTTTTAACTTGCTAAGGACAAGCTACTAAACTGAAAGCATGATAGCCAGGTAGTTGAAGTGCAAGTCTGAGTGCAGAATGTTCTGAGGTTTTCTCCATTTTATTAGAGGCATGTAAGTAACATTTTTGACACTAGACATATAGAGAGGTATATGTATGATATGTAGGTTTTCTCTTTTTTTTTTTTTTTTTTTTTTTNAAAATCACAGGAACTTAGACTGAGATTTTACATCAGGAGTTATGACAGGTAAATTCTCCCAGGCAAAAACACTGAAAGTAGTACTTGAATAGGCTTAAAGGAAAAAATTGTGCTTTTCTTTCTGCTGACAGCTAAGCAACTAAGTACTAAGACTGAAACCAACACTTCAGTTGTTCAGTTACCTTTGGTTAAACAATGCTTTTCTAGCTTAATACTCTTTAAAATATATATAGCAATTGAAAGAGTAAATTACTAATTCTAAACCAAAATCTTGACAGAAAATAGCTGCAGCTGATGATGCCTAGCCAAACTAATACCCATATAGACCCATTATAAAATCAGCTGTGTGCCATTTCACTGCAAATTACTTAAAGCTCAAACTTATATGTGTACATACTTGATCATACAGGTTTTTTTAATTGTTCTTTTCAATGAGAATACCTGGCATAGCATGTCAGCTAGGAAGACAGCTATTTAAAAAGAGATTTCTGCTTATTATCATTGCCTTTTCAAATGACAGACCCACCAGGTAGCTGAAAGTCAAGCAATAATCAGAAACAGAAAAAATAAGCCTAAAATTTATGGCAGCCCTACTAATGAATCATTTCATGTCTTTTTTTAAGAATGATCAATGGGTAATTTTGACAATACATGTAATTTTCATTTTTTAAAAAAAAAAATCAATAGACTGGTTTAGCAGAGTTAATACTGACATCCCCCTTTTTTTTTTTTTGCTTAAGATCAAGCCACAGCAAAATTAGGGGGCACAATTTACCCACTAGGAATGTCCCTTGTTTATTACTACCCCTGCCTAAATACTGCAATACTAACACTTCTTGAAATAGGACTGTGGAAGCAGATAATTAACATGATAAAGACAAAAATGAGAGAACAAAAATAAAGATGCATGTACACACAGATGACTAACTTTAACACACGGAGGAGCTCAGCTTGGTTTGGTCATCTGTTTCCTGTTCTGAACTTACTTTTTCCAGCATTACTGGCTACCAGGGTAACATAAAAGAAGACTGCAAAGACAATGGAAAATTATGACTATGTTAGAACAACATTTTGTTCACCCTACAGCTGGTCCCAGTGGGGCCAGACACGTAAGAAACACAAATAGTATTTAGGTCTGCATCTTGGACATCAAGCTAGCTCCTTGCATAACATGCTGCTGGAAGAAAAACAACAGTTGTCCACTTACCAGGACCACAATGTCCAGTCACCTTGTTTAGGGAATTCTAGGCTGTATTAATTCCATACCATTTACGTATACAGAAATATGTCACAAATTAACATACCTAAATGTAATTGAGATCACATTTCTAGAGGGAAGTATATGGCACAGAGTGGCAATTTAATCTGTGGCAAATTAGCTATTATAAACTGTTGAAAGTATCTTCCCCTTTTCATGCTTTTTTTCACCTACTTCTCTTCAGTCTTCAATAAACAAAACATCAATTCACCTAAAGTATAGCTCAGGCTTTACTATTCATAGTAGGGTAACTCCATCCTTAGACACGAGTAAGATTCTGTTCTCCCAAGAAGAAAAGAAACCAGAGCCCATCGATGCCAACTGTGACAAGGTCACAAAGTGGTATTACAAATAGGATGCAGTCTCACTATCCTGTAAGCCATCAAGATGACAGATGCTATGAGATGCCATCAAAATATAACTGATCTCTGGAAGAAAAAAGAAATCTGTCACAAACTCACTTTCTATAGTTCGGCTCATCCAAGAAAAATGGGATGTCATGATGCGTATAAACACAGCACCAGTTTTGCAGGTTTTCTCCCTTGCTTCTATAAACCTTTTCTTCCTGTGAAGCCTAGTTTTATGTGGGACACCAGATATAAAATAATTTACTTAAGTCACAAATAAGAAACACCTGTGGGAAACTGCATCATTAACATGAAAACAGGTACTTTAAAAAAAAACCAAATGGAACAGAGATTGGTATTTGGATTCTTGTGTGACTTTAGCTATTTTTCTTGACTGTGTTAAGCATCTAATAACCTCTTGGACATCTGTCCAAAAATGGCTCCTTCTCCACCTCTGTTTCCAAGAAATACTGGTTTTGCCTGTTAAAAAAGCCATTTCCATCTTTTATTCAATAGGACACATGCTCCCTGTGGCACATCCCAAATGTAGTCCTTCTCTAGTCCCTTATTCTGGTAGATCCAAAAACTATTACAGATTATTCAGACAGATATTGTAGAAACTCTGAAACATGCAGCAGCACAGATTTTTGCTCTACTGAAAGCTATTTATTATTGCATAATATCGGACCATGCCAAATATTCATATATTCATTCATTCAAATATTCAAATAAGTACGCAAGAAAATCCTGGAGGCAATTGGTATTGCCATATATTTTGTACTTGCTATATATTCTTCCAACATCCAGTTACTCCTGTAACTGTAAAAAGTTGCAGAAAAAGTACTATGTCATTATCAGGCTAAAGATATGAAATCATACTTACTTGCTTACCTTTGTGCTTCCAAATAAGTGTGTAGCTTCTTCAGTCTTCACATTTAAAAAACCCAAGTATTTAGATCTTTTAGAGATTTAAGTTTCATGAAGAATAAAATATTTTAGGATTTTTTTTCTTCCAATACCTGTTGTTGTTTGTGATTCTGTTTGCCACAGGCACTGAAGGTATGTTCACACTGACTAAACTTCAGATATATTTATATTAATCCATGGCAGAATTCATAAACATATCAAACCCATAAACATGAAAGAAAAATCTTGTTAGAAGCTATCTTCCATTGTGTTAGTGTCAACAGATGATTTTAAATTAGGGTAGAAAACAGCCTACTAATCAAAGCACAGAAGAACATTTATTTTCATTTTACAGTAACATGTCTGTGATTGATCTTTTCAAATAATTCCACAACTGCAACTTTTCCAAATTTTAAACTGAATATAAAATCAATGAAGATGATGAATACAGAGACACAAAATGTCCTCAAAAATTTCTTCGGACAGCAAGTTTCTTAAGAATGGGAAGCAATACACTTCAGTTAGCAGAGGAGGCAGTGAAGTATCCATTTGCTAACATCACCTCTAGCTCCTGTTATCTGGTCAATGGGTAGATAGGCATTTGCTTTCTTTAAACAAAACTATGGTTACAGAATTCTTGTGTAACATTTAGAGATAATTTTTAAGTCTTTTTAAGAAGATTGGTAAGTTAGAATACATTTTTCTATAAGCAGAATGATGCCCAAAGTATTCTGATGAACTTTCATTAAAAATAATCTTCCAACAGCAGTATGGAATTCTTTACCCAAGTCAAGCCACTACCTGTTGCACAGCCTTCTTCGCTAACATCACAAATTTGATCTTTTCTGGTCTTCTAGTGATCTGCATTATTGGCTGATAACTGCTCTGCTTATGAGCACAAACAGTTTGGAACATGAACGCAATTTTGAAGCAGCCAAGACAGCTTTACTAAAAAGGAAATCATCTTCCTTTCGACGAGACCACTTTTTTTCTAAACCTTTGCAGATGGATATGATTCCATGCACAGTCGTTAGATCCAGAAACTTCTCAGTAAGAGAACCAAAAGTTGCTTAATGACACATAACAAATATGATTTGTGACGCTCCGCATGCAGTTCGTTTTCTAAGACTTTTTGTGCTGCTTCCTTTACCCAACGCAATGGGTTCAAGACGTGTGATGTCTGGTTCCCAGCTATGCTTGTATCTGCTGGATGTCATTATCTGCCAAAGATTTATGTTCAACTTCAAATCAAATGCAAGTTTCACACTCTAAGTAGGGATGCCCACAAACATATTGTTCTTCGGAGAACAACTCTCTGGCTCCATGGATATAACTTGGACAGAGTAGTTACGTTCTTCTGCAGCCCATGCCCGATCCAGATCCACAAGCCCCATACACTGCTTTCCTGAAACAAGAGCAAAGGATAGCATGAAAACTCTAAAAATGTAGAAATATTATCAGAAACGTGCACTTCAATAATCAGTGTTAGGAAAACACATCAGTAAGTCATCTAAAAAATAAGTTCCAAATCTACTTAAAAACCGATCTTAATCTGTTTTACTTCAAACAGACAGTCATTAATAGTTCAAAATCACATCTGTGACTTGTAACCCTCATTTAGGAAAGAGCTTGAGAAGGATTACTAACTCTTTACATATGGAGAAACATAATAGGCACAACTATTTTTAAATATTCTCAAAACTTACAGAAAAATCCATGCCTTAATGTAAAAGCCACAGGAAGAAAAAAAATGCCTAGTTTACCCCTTCGCCCTCTGAATTTATATATATAACCAGTTATAACCATAACTGTTTTCCTCCTGTACTATCACCTAAAAACTTAAAATCTCTGGTTATTGAATACCAATAAAAGACTAAAATACCAAACAGTGATCCAGTATAATTGATTTGAGACATATGAATGTAACTGCTTATAAACAAAAATACTAAATTACTAATGAAAACTAATCTTATCTCAGATTTACCTGCAGAAAAAATGGGAAAGATAAATTCAAGGTTTTTTCCTGCTTTGAAGTTTGTATTATGATACAGGCACACCAAGACCTATTAGGGCGTATTAGTCCTTATATATTTACTCATTATAATTGATTATTATGTTCTGAAATACAGAATTGATTTGATCATATTTTCAGCAGTTTGAAACTCTCTTGCAAGATTTAGCACTTCCCTGAAATGTTTTATCACTAATAGTCATACAGTCTCAAGTCACAAACAAGGCACAATCCTGCTTCAGTCACAGAGTCCATGACCCTACATGTTTTCTTGTTTCCGACAGAATTGTACAGTTAAATATATTTGGGGTCTGAGAGGACACCAAGTTGGGTGGGAGCGTTGACCTTCTCGAGGGTAGGAAGGCTCTACAGAGGGATCTGAACAGGCTGGATCAATGGGCCGAGGCCAATGGTATGAGGTCCAACACGGCCAAGTGTCGGGTCCTGCACTTGGGTCACAACAACCCCATGCAGCGCTGCCCAGGTGGCCAAGACAACCAGTGGCATCCTGGCCTGTATCAGGAATAGTGTGGCCAGCAGGACTAGGGAACTGATCATCCCCCTGTACTCAGCACTGGTGAGGCTGCACCCCAAATACTGTGTTCAGTTTTGGGCCCCTCACTACAAGACACTGAGGTGCTGGAGCGTGTCCAGAGAAGGGTAACGAAGCTGGTGAAGGGCCTAGAGAACAAGTCTTATAAGGAGCAGCTGAAGGAACTGGGGTTGTGTAGCTTGCAGAACAGGAGGCTGAGCGGAGACCTTATCGCTCTCTACAACTACCTGAAAGGAGGTTGTAGCGAGGTGGGGGGCGGTCTCTTGTGACTGTGTTCCCAGTCACAAGCGATAGGACAAGAGGAAATGGCCTCAAGTTGCGCCAGGGGACGTTTAGGTTGGACACTAGGAAAAATTTCTTCACTGAAAGGGTTGTTAAGCATTGGAACAGGCTGCCCAGGGAAGTGGTGGAGTCACCAGCCCTGGAGGTGTTTAAAAGACGTGTAGATGTGGTGCTTAGGGACATGGTTTAGTGGCGGACTTCACAGTCCTAGGATAACAGTTGGACTCAATGATCTTAAAGGTCTTTTCCAACCCAAACGATTCTATGATTATATGATTTGATGAAGGGAAGAGACAGAAGCACTCATTCTGTTTGCCATCAGGATACAAGTCTGGCATTCCCAACTACCCTCTGGAACTGCCTACCTCTCTCCCCTGAATGCATACAGAGCTTGAGTGCCTGTATCATTACAAGCCCTGGCACGCATCTGCTAGGTGCCTGCAGAAGTTTTTGGGTGGGTGGCACTAACATGCTTCTCAGTATCCTTGTATTTCAGAACAGCTGTGATGCACATCACAGTTTAATACAGTACTCAGTCCAATCTATTCGTTCTTTCCACAGTGAGCCATTGGCCAGAAGTATTTTCTCCTTCTAAGCTGAATTCTTTATTTACAAAAGAAATTCACTACTTCGACTTCTCCAAATGTCATAATGTTGGTGTCAGTTCTGCCAGTGGCTTGGAATTTGAGAGGGGTAGTAATTGGGTAGCAGACAATTTAGAGATACAATAATAAGGTTAGGCTTGAAAAAGAACTTTCCAACTCAGTCTTGTATGGAATTATACGTTGCAGGGAGAAATTACCAGTTTATATAACCAATCAGGATACATCTCCATAAGTTACTTCTTGTGGTACTATTCTCCTACATTTGTAGTTTCATAGAAAATCACTTTCTGCAGTTTGTTGAATAAAATGGCATGTACACGCTCCTGCCACTGACAGCAATAACATTATTATGCAAAGTGTACACACTAAGGGGCACTTGGGATTGTCACAACTGGGGCCTGGTTCCCTGGGTGCTCTCAGTAAGACTGTGTGAAATACATAGAGCAGTTGTGTGATCAGACAGAGTAAATTAGGTGCCCTATAACGATGTTCACAAAACCATTCAGTATGTTTGCACTCAGGTCCCACTGCTGCATATAGTGGGTAAAACACACATGCAGTGAAAATGGGAAACAGAACTTTGTTCACTTAAGAGGGAATTGCTGTGTGTAGTGGAACAGAGTTCAACTGTGTATTTTTACGTTCACAGATACTACAGAAATTGGTGATAACTCCTTTGACAAATGTGTTGTTTCAGCTATGACAGACAGACAGAATGCTGTACTTCAGTGCTTTAGGGGCTTACGGGTAATGAATTTGTCACTGCACTGAAGCCGCATAAATTCAGTGGTAATTGCTAAACTACAGTTTACAATGCAATCCTTAAATATTCAAAAAAGTAGCAGAATAAGTCATTTTGCCACCATTTACAATAGAACAGAAAAAGTCTTCACCTGTTCAGGAATATTTTCATTAAATGAAATCTATGCAGTTTTCTCAATACCTGATCATGCATTGCACAAAATTAAATAAAAAAATAAATAAATCTCACCATGGTTGTAACACTGATCTGATTCAATCTTCAATTATTTGCAAGCAAAACTTAAAATTACCCTAACAAGATTCCCATAAAACCAGTTTCAAAGCTGAAACAGAACACTGAAATGGGTATCATCGTCACTGAAACAGATTGATATTATATGGAACAACTTAAAGAAAAAATAACATTCCTTAAAACAGAAAAAGCAATGATGTAGGGGAAGGCAGAGGAATAAGTTTCATGTTTGGTTTTTTTGCTAGGGCAAAGCACATACAAGTTAAATTTGTGGGAAAAAAAACCAAACAAAAATACAGTTTCAGAGACAGAGAACAGATAAAGGTTATAATCTTTCAAAAAGGTTTTTTGGGCCCTTTTCCGATTTTCAGTTCACCTGGCAAGCAGCAGGAGACAATGTGGGGTGCTACACTGGGAACTGAACACTGCTCTTTTATTTTTTTCAAATACTGTGATGATAGCAAAAGAGCCAACAAATTTATTAGAAAATAGATATTGTTATCTCAGAACCTGTATTATTTTATTTTGTGCAGTGAGTGTAAGAAATACTTTGAATTTTTCAAATGAAGCTTTCTAAAAACATTATGATTATTTGCTACTACTGCTTTAATACACTTTCTAAGTGTTTCTTGCAAGCCAAGAATGCACAGTTATATCCGGAGAGTTCCTAGCCCCTTCTGCCTTTTCTGACCTGGAAGCTAGTTTATAGCTTCCATCAGAACATTAATACCAGACAGGAACACGTTATACCTTTTTGTAAGCCAAAGAATACTAGAACATTGCACATAATGAAGAAATGGCTTTGCTTATTCCAAATATTTGAAGTGTTATGCATTTTGCTGTCCTTCTGAGCAATGAAATTCCCTGCTATCTTAATGATAGCTTCTTGCATTTCTTTTCCTCAGAAATCATTGACGCCTGACCAAGCAACTAAAATCTCAGGGATCAACTTTGGCCGTTAATTGCACAGAAATGTCCCACAGAAGGCAGCTGCTCTTACTCAGAATGGCAATAAAGTACAAACCTGAAACAGAACTGACTACTGAATGGTAAAAATTGAGTCATGCACTGCTGTAGCTATAACGTAAGTTTCCCCACAATGGGAAGGCTGGTACCCCAGGTAAGGGGTAAGCCAAACCGTGTTCTTGGCAAAGTCTTAAAATTAAAAATATTATTCACTATTAAAAAAAAAAAAACAAAACAGAAAACCTTCTGGGTTTTTTTTTTTCTCTAAAATTATTATGATGATCTTAATAATGAGGTGGGCCAAATAGGTTTGTATGTTCTTAAGCCTGCCTGTACCAAAGCTCACTCAATGTCTGAAATTTAGCCTTATTGTTTCCAGCTGTCATTAGATTTTTGCCCTTCTAAAAGAGTTATCACCAGAGATTACAAGCAGGACAAAGGGTGAATGCTGAAAATCACTACTACCAATAGCCTGTGCTTTTAATGTAAGATAAACCAGTAACAGCAGGGCTTTAGTGAACTTTATAAAAACCTCACCTTTTCAGAGAATGAGGAGAGGAAAAAAAAAAGGTGAAGCAACAAAAAAAATCAGTAAAACGCAAACCCTCTCTCTCATATTGACAATTTTGAAAGAAGGGGAGCTTCTATACCATAGTTCAGAACAGCAACAGGAGAAAAGTGAAGAAACTCAAATTTTTCAAGTGTTATGTGAAGACAGCAACTTAGTGCCTGCTTTAAAAATGTACTACTACTTCCTTTGTACAGCAAAGTAAATCCATTACTAAGATAATTTACACAACAGCTGCAGAAATTCCTACCTATTAGCCTGCGTTCAGGTGGAAGCTGAACAGCTGTCTGATCTGCAAATCTGCAAAGGATCATGTGCTCCTAGAAAAAAAAAAAAAAAATTTTGTCCTGTAACATTCCCTCTTGCAAATAAAGTAAGCAAATTCTAATTAAATGCTTAAAAGTATCAAAACCACTATCATATTGAAGACTATGTTTCTAGAAAAGTTACCTGTGTGCATATCTTAATTTTCATACTGCCTTTTCATACTACCTTACTCCCTGCTTAGATAGCTACACAAGCAGGCAGAACCCCATCCTCATTTGCCTTCAAAAAACACCGCCTATGCTAGCACAATTTTATCTCAAAAGCCAGCCAAGCCAAGGAAGGCAAGTTAGCCAGATGGTGAGAGGAAAAGCCTTGAAGGTGTAGCCATGAAATTAATGCCCTGATGACAGCTGTGCTCTTTGGGACAGCTGCAATATTAAGTACAGGACAGAGTAAATCAGAACCATTTTAGAAATGTACAACGTTCTCAAGCCTCGTATACCGTCATTGGGAGAAAACGGAAATGGACAACAAAAAGTGCTCTGCTAAGCAAAGCTTCCAGAGCTATAGCTCTGAAAAAAGGACACATGTCTTGCATCAAAAAGAGAAGCTTTTTTTTTTTTTTCTCTTGCCTAATATAAAATGATGATGATTTTAAAGGTTTGGTTCCTGTAATAGATGGAGAGAGCAACTTCACCTGAGGATACTTCAGCTTCCTTCAGTATCCTGAAGTAAGGGTACTTACTCGGGCTTTTTTTTTTTTCTTTTTCCACTTCAGACATGAACATCCAGAAGTCTTCATGTCACAAAAAACCTGAATTAAATCCCATTGTCATATTAAATCAAAATGGTAACTTCCTCCACAGTACACTCCATCCAAGTCATAAATTTAAGATACCTGACCACAAAAAAGTTTGCCCAGATACTACAAAAAAAAAAAATTATCACTACTTGATGCTCAAGTATTATTCATTTAAATAAATTTACAGTATCTTGAGGCAGGGATATTTGTTCTCTAGTACGGCTCATTCACATGAAGGTTTTCAGCTCACAACTCCATAAGAAATATGTAAGCAGAATGAGAATGTGTTATGACATGCTTAGAACTTAAACATGTTATACCCAGTCAGTTCAGTTCCAATATGGCTATTTTTATAGTACAGAAGAGCTGAAAACGTTAAACCCAGATGTGACTACTGAAGAATGGAGGAGGAAAGCCACAGGCAATGTGGCTGCCGTTAGGAGAGAAGAAGCAGTGATACACAGCTTGGGGAGAAAAAGAGGGATACAGAGGAGAGGGAGAAGATCCACATTAGCACAGAACCCCTCACCAGCCTTCAGGCACTCAATGCAACCCAGCTCTTTGCAACACCAGGTTCTCAGAGCATCCAACTAGACCAGAGCCAAGATAAGCCTTGCCAACCTGAAAATTTGGACTGACTCTTACGCCTTGGCTTCCTAAGGAGACGATCCAAAAAGTTAAACTAGCACCTAAGTTATAGCTACATCATTTCCCCATGACACAGTTATTAAATTTTCCTATTCCCTGTTGGCAGAAATAAGAAAAACATTTCCAAATAATGAGGATAATAATTATAAACCGCCCAAACTTTCTGTGTTCATAAACAGTTAACTTGCTTACTAGAACACCCACGTCTTCCATTCCTATTAAGTTTTCAGAGCTGTATGTGCAAAGTTATTCAGTTTTACTTTCAATTCTCCTATAGGGAGAGTGTCTTGACAAACAGAGTCTCAAAATGTATCATGGTAGAAATCTACAGCTATCATAACCTTATTCTTTGCAGCTATAAACTAATGAATTACAGCATAATGTTCTCATCAAAAAAGTTTTGGAATTGCCAGACTTCTGGATGTCTTTTTAGATCTCACTAAAATGAAAGATAAGAGAAATTTAAAATGGGAACTGGAGGGGGGTGACACAGACAACGTCTGGCTAACACATGGCAGGTTTGGCTACTAGCCAATAACCTGTAACAATTTATTAATATGAAATATAAAAACACATATAGCTAGCTGTATAAGAGAAGTTATTTATAAGTAGGATTATTTGAGGCACCAACCAGCCTAGACCGTTGTATAGACTCTTACATTATCAAGAGCAGGAATATTTTTTAGCACTGTCCTTGGCCCCTGTGCCCTTCCGCAACACAAACAATAAAATGCTGGAACTTCTATAGTGTTGACAAACATTGTGATTTAAACCTCCATGGATTAACACATTAAGAAAAAAATTCACTGAGCTTTAATGAGATTATACTCACTACCCTAATCTAGGCATCCTCGACTTTATAGTTGTCACCATCTCCCTCTGTACTGTCAACAGGTCTACTTTTAATAATATGTTAGTAAATAAACTTTTTCTGAACTGAAACCTGAGTTCTTTGTGACTATGTGTTAGAAACATATAAATGTGTTGAAAAGAATGTTCATCAAGGGAAAAAATAATGGCAGGTCCAAATCCACCGTGCTGTTTTTGTCATCTCATTCTATGGACATTTATTTCCATGTAAATTAGTGAAGTGTACATAAACCAGACTGTCATGAAGATAAGACTCATGTGTTACCAGACAACTGAACTTCCCTATGTAAGATGGCTGGAAATTTTCTTCATTTTCTAAATTACCTCTTACTTGAGGATTAAAAAGGATAATCTCCAATTTCCTGCTACATATCTAATGTTTATCAGAAAATTATATCTATAAAAGTAATATTTTTACCTAAAAAATAACCAGACATTTCCAAAGTATAAACAGTTGTATTTAAGACCTAAATAAGTTGGTATCCTGTAATTGTTAACTGATACATGTTGAAGTATCTTAGGAATGGCTCACTTATACATTATGATTAAAAAAGTTCTTTTGTGGAGAAACTATTTAATTTTATTGAAGAAAAAAAGTTAAAAAATGCATGGTGGAGACAAAGCAACACTATGACATCCGCACTAATAATGAACATTTCACATAACACATACTCCTCTTTGCAATTAAAAGATAACCACTTATATTTCATTTAATAAGACGACCCAGTGAAACACAGGAAACTGCACATAACCCTCCCCCCTCGCCCCGCAACCCTTTTACATACCTTGTAGGACAAAACTTCTTTGAACTGATGACTGAAAAAAAAAAAAAAGACCAATTCAATTATCATCTAAAAAAGCAGAGGTGGAAAATAGAAACAATCATTACATACTTGAACACGTTTTAAACAAAATAGCAGTATCTGTATACTACTGAAAGGCATTAAAAAAACCCAGAAACTATTACAGTTCCAGTTCACTAGGAAAGGAAAAGTATATTTGGTGTTGTCTTTTTTTTCAAATTGTATTATTCACAAAAATTCTCTCTTTAGATCATTATAAATGCTAACACAGACTTACAGGCATTTCCACACATAAATACTTTATATCACATGTACACAACCTTTATACACGCATATATTTTGTTCGTTTCACAAAAGTAAGGTGCCTCTACAGTGGAATTGAGTATAGGACACAGACAATATGGGGATATGGGCAGGCTATCATGTTTTATGATCATATCAAATAAGAAAAAAAGAAAAAGCAAACCCTAAAATGTAGTTCAAGCTAGGGTTGATAATTTTCTACATAGGCTTATGAAGTTAGATTCAAAATTTTATCAAATGCAAGACCATAATTTACATTCTTGCAGCAACAAAAGTTTTCTAACATAGTGAGCATTTCCGGTCTTCATGATATAAAAATGTAAAGGGTCAAAAGTTAAACAGTATCCAGTCCATTTTAAAATAAGTCAACAGAGAAAAGCTATATGCCTGCTAACTTTAGAAGACAAAATTTTATTGCGTCTCCCTTAAGAATAGCTATTTGTTTTACTGTGTTACGAGAGAAAAAGACACAGAAAAAGAGATGGAAGAATCAAATTGACTAAGAATACACTGTTAAATACAAAGTTTATCAAACTGACAAATTCTAAATATTTACTCTCCACACACTTCTGTGACAGTACACTTCATTATTACAGAAAAATATGAAAAATACTTAGCATGGATGCATAAGATTTTTTTAGATGTGTTGATTCCTTTTAAGACAGCACGTTCCAGTTTCTTGTTTTAGTAAATATATACCTAAGACAATGTTGAAATACCTAGTAGAATTAAATCCGATTAATCTTGGACATCCAAAATGAAAAGCTCATCTTTGCAATAAAAAAACCCACAACCCTCTTCCACATCTAGTTCTGCCTCAGAAAGCTGTTAGCCTCCTGTCTTCTGCCACTTTATCTTTACCTTTTGCGTTTTATTTATATCAAAGGCATTAAAATTCTTAAGCCTGAGATATATAAATATCTCCAACATGGTAGATTTGAAGACGACAAAGTATCTACACAGTCCATTGAAAAAGTATTAAAAATATGAACTGAAATACAGAAGAGCTTGTCTACTTGGGAATAAATCAGAACAGTTTCACAAGCAGTAAACTGTGGTATAAAGCAGACCCATTTCTTTAGGCTGACTGCTTACATCTTTCTCCAACATTAAAATGTCAATTCCCCTTCTTACAGTAATTTTCATGAGTTTTCTATTAACTGTGATTTCAAGGTAAAAGGTCTACATATTACAGATTCCCACATACTGTATCTACTATGTTGATGCTATAAAGTCTTCTGAACTATGAATAGATAAATCCAGACAAAAAATAACCCAGGAATTACCAGTCTGTCTCCCTCTCAGGATGGGTTTGCAAAGAGAAACAGGAGGAAACAGTTGCATTATAACTGTGAACCAACTTAGCCTAGACACTTGCAATGATCTTCAACTGATTAATTCTATACTCTTTTAGTACTTTCTTCCTTCATTTAAGTTGATATTTTAAAGCTTATCTTGTTAGCTTTAGTTTACCTTCGTGGATACTTAAACTTCACTGTGTTTTGAATGAAGCCGTAACAACAAGGGGAGACGACAAAGGCTGCCCGCGCCTTGATGCAGTGCTCGATCACCATGTCTGTTGCCACACCACAAGCATGCAGAGCCACCTAGAGTGTTAAAAACACAAAAAAAACCCCAAAGAAATAAACAAACTCTTTATTGCAACATTCTAAATACAATCCTGTTGCAGTATTTTTTTGGTTGACTGAGTTACTTAAATATATGAGGAAGTTTTTGCAATGTAAGTTATTATGTGAAAGGCCTTAATTCCACAGTTTTTCATTCCTCTCCCTTATACCTATGCCAAGGAAAATTTATGACCTATTCCATCAACAAGGCAACCATCAACACTGAACAAGGGTCACTCACCAAAAGCACTCAAAAGGTAGGTGCATTGCATTGTGATATCAAATATATTAAAAACCAAGCTCCAGAAAAAATATTAGAATAAAAAATTCTGTGCTTATTAGTCAAAATTTTTTTATCAAGCAAAAAGGACTTAGAAATACAAAGAAATATTTCAAAACTGGATTTCAACTTAGCACTAAGAGAAGTAAGAGATATACCTGAAGGTCACATTTAATGGACAACATTTACACATACATTTTGATCATTTGATCGTAAGGTATTGAGTAAAAACTTTAGAAAACAAACACTGCTGGTGAGGGGAGCTTCAAATACAACTTGCTCTCCTTTTCTTTTTTCCTCCTTATTCTTTTCTTTCTTTTTCTTAGTGATGGGCTCTCAGACTGAAACTAGAATGTCATTCAATCACAAAAGCTACCTGCAAGCATCAATTTTGTGTTTGGGCAATGCATAGGTTGCGCCCAAATTCTTCATGCTCTCCTACAGAAAGGCAAGTTATTGCTGTACTCAATACATTGCAAGGAAAGGCGAACAGCTCTCTCCTATCAATACCTGTGAGACCAAATGGGCCAGGTGAAATGGAGGCACTACTTGCTTTGCCTTCTTCCATGTACTCAGTAGCTCAAAGACTAGGCCTGGTGCATACACATTGCTCTATGTTTCCATTAAACTAAGGACATTTTTGTGGTACCTTTTTAATTTTATGCAGCAGTGCGGATTTGTAAAACTGCATTGTATTCTTTGCTTTTTCTTCACTGCAAATTTAGGAAAAAAGTTTAAACCTGCAAAGCTCAGATTTCAGGGTTCAAAGTTTTTTTCAAGGTACAGCAGTTGGAAGATAAAAACTTAGCTCTCCGATATAGATTAAAACAAAGACTTTTTTGTTTGCAGACTGCTCGATGTAAGCTCATCTGAGCAGACTGTTAATCATCAACTTAACTATAACAGCATACAGATGCTAACAAATATTCTTGTGTCAAGCAGAACATTAAAAATTAAGAACATAATTCCACAATGAAATTATGAAAAAATGAAATTTTTGGCTCGTATGAATTTAACAACAAAAATAAAACTACTTTAACATCAGAAATAGATTCTTAGTATCATAGCTATTAGATTATAAAGGAATATTATTATAGTTACTTCCTCATCTATCCAAGCAGAAAACAAAGACCTTTGCTTTGCTTGCCCATTTGTAAAACGGACATTAAAACAGCAGTGGATAAAACCAGTAGCTTTGCTGAGCCTGTGTGAACTTTTACACCAGCTGATTTCTTCTTTGGGTTTCTCAGAATCAATTTAGTACAGTGAGAAACCACAAATAAAACTCAAGACAAAGCTTGTTCAGGATATCCTACATATTAAAATCACCACCTGAAACAAAATAAAAAGTGAGGACTAATGCAGATAATGCATTTGGTTCACAAATCCATGTATCTGCAGACACAGGAAAACAAAGTGGCCCCTGAAGAGAGCAACAGAGCTAATGCAGTGCGAGATCACTGCCCTGTATCACTCCTCTGGCACTTCAAATCCCGAGAACAGACTAGTGCACACAGGAAAGCGTGCAAGGAAGGGAAGGGAAAAGAATGTTTCATGAAACCTCAGGTTCACATTAGTGATCTTAAAAAGAGAAGAACTCAACACACTAAAAAACATACTCCCTCCACAACCAAACCTTAAATTTTTCAACTTGTTCTCACAAATTAATTAGATACTGTGAGTACTACGTAAGTATTAAAAACAACTAAAGTCTCAAAGGCTCCTCTGGGTGTTAGCGTGTAAATGAACACTCCATGCAAATATTTGGAAGCTTTCACTTTTAGACTGAAATCCTTTATTGTGGTTGGTGGTTGTACTACAACATATAATATTACAATGTACCACTAAATTCGGCATTCAACAGGTTGTTTTGTAGAATCATAGAATGGTTTAGATTGGAAGGGACCATAAAGATCATCTAGTTCCAACCCCCCTGCC